>JALGBA010000239.1:1087500-1107500 GCA_023970755.1 Azemiops feae | reverse complement strand
AAGACCACTAGGAAACACCACTGGTGTTTTATGGGAAGATGGAAAAACACCCAAGAAAAAGGAAATAGCAAATTACTTTGGTTTTTTCCTCCCCAAGATAATGACATAGACGTATCCATGAAGTCACCAGAAATTCAATGTAAAGATGATTTTACTAATTATTATTTTCCCTTAACAAGAGTATAAGCTTCTCTGCAAAGTACTTTGAATGTACTTTGAAGTTATTATGTAAATAACCAATTAATAATCATATTCATAGGAATGAAAATGAAAATAAACATGTTAAATCCTTCACTCTAATTTGTTTTGTTTGAAATTTCTTTAGTGGTGTAGCTCATGCTTTAGATGCAGACTGCCCCAGGGTTTCATTTTGTTTTCTGAAGCTCCTAAACAATCTTATTAGCAAGTTTGGTTAATAGTACTTTTTCAGAGACCTTGAAAAATGAGCCAGATTTTTCAGTTTTAGAATCATTGGGCTGGATAGGACCTTGGAGATTTCTAATCTAATCTCCTGCTCAAAGCAGGAGTCTTATATGGTCCCAGTCCAATGGCTGTCCTGTCCATTTTTGTAAACCTCCAGTTTTATATATATTGATATGTATTGAATTGAATTCTTCAATACATTTACTTCAGTTCTTAAAAGAACAGAATTTCACCCACCTGAGATGACAGTAGTCCAGACAAATCACACTCTTCATTATGTTGTGTACTACAAATGGTGCCCATAGCAAATGCATGGTTCCATGTTTCTTTCAATCAATCAATCTTCCCATTGAATGCTGTTTGCTTTCCTCTTTCCAACTGAAAGCAGATGTTGAGCTCTTTTGAGTGTCTACCTTCTTTCTTTTGGATAATTAAAGATACTTACTTGAAGAATATTCATTATTAGCATTTACAGATGAGTTCCTGCTACAAAATGTCACTTGTTGGGCACAGCCTTGTTGCCTATGGAGTGATAGCTCAGGGTCTTGATCGAGTCAGTTAATTTGATGACTGGTTTGGCTCAACTAATCAACATCTTGAGATTTACCCTCCTTGATGAAGGAGGAAAAGCTTTAAGTAGCTGTAAACAGCATCTTAAAGAAACTAACATTAGACTACATCTACACTTCCCTCTTCACACAGTAAAACTTTATTATTGTTAGGTTTTAATCTTCGCATGTCCATGCAAACTTCTAGGTTCCTTTGACTCTACTGATATATAAGTGCACTATTTTGCTCCATTGATGCTGGTCAATAAACACAAAAAGTGCCCATTTCTGTAACTGGTATATTGAGGAACTTTTGAAAAATGCGTCAGACCAGGAGATGATTGGACTATGAGTGTCAGAAAATTTGCTCTGAATACTGACTTAATATTAGGAAGAGTCAGTAATGAATATATGTAATAGCAAAAATCATCATCATAGTACTTTATAGGAGTGATGATGACAAAGATACAATCCTTCACCACCCCACTGCTGCATCCTCACAGTGCCATCCAGTGGAGGTTTTTTAAAACATAGTTTAGGGTCTTCAGAATGGGATTGTTCTTCTCCTAAAGGTTCAGGGTCAAATTTGGATGGGTGTTCCTTCATCTAGCACTGGAAGACTAGAAAGGAGTACAATACCTTTCCTTGGTGGAAGCTGGTACACCAGCTATGGCATTCTCAGAGAGAGCTCTCTTCAACACTTGCCCTTATCATCATCTCAAGATTATATTACAGTAAGATGACACCCCAAAAGAGGAAATGCACCACAGAAGAGAGCAAATAAGCCCACAGATTTGCACTGAAAGTGTACAATTTATAGACACACATATACTCAGGCTATAATTTAAAAATAATTGCAATAATTATTGGAATGGATAAAAGACAGCTCTATTCCTGTTAATAAGCCTCTGGTTGATTTGCAAAAGATTGATAAAGAGAACTGATTCCTAATTGCTTAACAGTAGCAACAGCAAAGGAATAATAGAATAGAATAGAGCTGGAAGGGACCTTGGAGGCCTTCTAGTCCAGCCCCCTGCTGAAGCAGGAGAACCTATACCATCTCAGACAAGTGACTGTCTAGCCTCTTTTTAAAAATATCCAGTGATGGAGCACCCACGATTTCTGGGGGCAAGCTGTTCCACTGGTTAATTGTCCTCACTGTCAGGAGGTTTCTCCTTAATTCCAGGTTGCTTCTCTCTTTGATCAGTTTCCAACCATTGTTTCTTGTCCTGCCCTCTGGTGCTTTGGTGAATAACGTGATCCCCTCTTCTTTGTGGCAGCCCCTCAAATACTGGAACACTGCTATCATGTCTCCCCTATTTCTTCTTCTCTTTAGACTAGCCAAACCCAAGTCCTGCAGCTGTTCTTCATATGTTTTAGTCTCTAGGCCTTTGATCATCTTGGTTGCTCTTCTCTGAATTTTTTTCCAAACTCTCAATATCTTTTTTGTGATATGGTGACAAAAATTGGCTGCAGTATTCCAGGTGTGGTCTTACTAGGGTTTTATAAAGCGGTACTAATACCTTGCATGATCTTGATTCTATGTCTCTGTTTATACAACCCAGGATTGTATTAGCTTTTTTGGTTGCTGCTGCACACTGCTGGCTCATGGTTAAGTGATCGTCCACTAGGACTCATAGTTACTGTTTTTAAGCCAGGTCTTGCCCAATCTGTACTTGTACCTTTGATTTTTCCTGTCTAAATGTAAAACTTTGCTTTTCTCCACATTGAAACTCATTTTGTTGGATAGGGCCCATTGTTCAAGTTTGTCAAGATCTTTTTGGATCCTGAGTTTGTCTTCTGGGGTGTTGGCTATTCCTGCCAGTTAGGTGTCATCTGAAAATTTGATGAGTTCCCCTTCAATTCCCTCATCTAAGCCATTGATGAAGATATTGAAGAGTACTGGAACCTTGTGGTATCCCACTGCTTACTTCTCTCCATGTGGATGTAGTGCTGTTGAGGACTACTCGTTGAGTACAGTTTGCCAGCCAACTACAGATCCATCTGGTGGTGATGTTGTCTATTTCATCTTTTTCTAGCTTACCAAGGAGTAGGTTGTGGTCTACTTTATCAAATGTGTTACTGAAGTCTAAGTATACTACGTCCACAGTATTTCGCTGGTCTGTTAGTTTAGTCACTTTGTCGAAGAATGAAATAAGATTGGTTTGGCATGATCTGTTTTTAACAAACCTGTGCTGGCTGCTAGTTATAGCTTTGTTTGCTTCTAATTTTCACTCTGCGTTTGAAATGAAGAAAGGTTGAGGGGAAGCGGAAGTAGATTGCAAGTTCTATTTAGTTGTTAAAACATTTAAAATCAATCCTGAGAATTCAGAATTCCTTACTTCCCTTGGACTAATTGGTGGATTTTGGAATTTTAAGCAACTAACATATTAAACTCCAGGAACTTGATGTCTGATTGCTACTAAAGTATTTTCATTAAAATGCAATACATTCCACCTTAGTCCTTCCTATGGACTTTGCTGAGTGTTAATTGTTAATAGCTTCGTTAATTCCTTTTTGTTATGGTTCTTTATCTTTAAACTGGATTTGGACCACGCATCCTTTCAAATATAGGAAGTGTTCAGATATATAGAGGATTACCCTTTATAAACTAGTATGCATTACTATCCTATTGGAAACTGCAATTAGTTAGCAAGTAAATAGATTAGGTTCATGACTGCAAAATACTGATTTTAATCTAAAATCTTTCATGAACTAGAATCAAACTATCTATATAAGAGTATTTCACACAGGTCTTCTGTGTGTATACCATATTCTGTGATGTGATGAATTTTTCCTGTTGTGTTATCTTAATTGTTGAATGGTATTCCCCAGAGTTGGCAACTATTTTGCTGCATTTTTTTGTATCAAATGAGCATATTTTTCAATTCCCTTTGAAATAAAGGATCTTATTTGTTTATACATTTGGGTTTCTCCTTTTATAGGCTTTGCTTTTAGCTGTTGTTTAGATGTGTATGTATGTGTGTATAAAAGACGAAGAAGGAATGTGAATACACTGATAATGTGAAACAGTTTCAACCCATTTATTGGAAGAAAAGAGTACATTGTAGAATAAAATAAGAAATAAAACAAGAAAATAGAAAAAAGTAAAATATTTTTTTTAAAATCCAGAAATGATTGTACTATGAATGTGTAAGCATGCCAGCAAATATTTAACTTTTTGTCCATGTAATTGAAGTATAGCCCAATTGGACACTAAAGTTATAACTGATTACTGAACCTTTCAGTGGCTTTTTCTGGGGGAATAGTTTTGCAAACTGGAAAAAAAAATTAAATGAACAAAATAAAATATTTAAATCCAACTTTTCCATGAAATAACTCAAAACAACAAGTCAAACTCTCTTTATTACAGTCACCAACCAGCAAAACAAAGTGTTGGAAGCAACCAATAATTTTGCTAGTGAAACAAAGAGAGAGCAAAAGATTAACCATCAAATCTAGTCCTTACAAAACAGCATGGTTGCAAAGGGGCAGCAGCAGAAAGCCACAATCACTAAAATAAGTTGCTCATGTCAGTAGTTGAAAATCATATCATTTGACTGTCCTCAGCCTTTCTAAAGTGAAAAGTCTTCAAGACCCAATAAATAAGACCCTAGAAACAAATACAAAGTGATTGTAGTAACACAGGCTATTGAGGTTCTTGTTATTATTTTTATAATTGAAATCAAAATCTTGTTATAAAAATATCATTGTGATACTGCAAATATCATTGAAGTACAGTTACTCAGGCATTTTAAGAACATGGACTAATGTTTAATTCTGTGGATTTTCTGTGTCTCTGTTCCAATTCCTTCTCAGGCTAGGTTTCTAAAAAATATATGAATTATTAGGTAGGCTCATGTGTACTAAAAACCTCTGTACTTAACTGCACTATTTTTTGAGAAACAGACTATGGTGTAGTGTGTTTGGTGAATAATTATGGTGAATAATTAACAACATTAATTGTTCTCTAGGTCTCTATTCATCAAAATTCCCATTCTAATTTATCTTCGCTGGGCCAGCTTTGATCTTATCTACATTGCACAGCGTTGAATTCTAGGTTCTGTCTAGCTTGAACAGATGATCAAGAGACACATATGGAGAATAAAAAGAATTGTCCCATATTTTTGTGGCTTGGGATCTAATCTAAGGTTTTCTTAAAGATCCTCAATACTAGCTAGCAATACAATCTCCTCTATGACAATTGGGAAAATGTTAGTATGAAAGAACAATCAGGTTGCAGAAAAATTAGAAATTTCAAAGGTAAATAAAATTAGAAGCTAAATGCAACTGAGCGCGGGCCTTTGGGGAAAAGTGAGAGGAAATGTTGCAGTGGGTTCAAAGTGAGAAGCAAGTATTGTGTCATAGAACTGGGCCTCAATCTTTTATTGTGTAATAAAGGGTAAAACAATTAACATTTTACTGGTAGCTAGCCTTCCAACTTTGAGGGGCATAGTCCCCCAATTTTGTTGAAGGGTATTATAAAGTGGTCAGTGATACAAGGCATTAAGAAGCATCTAGAATCATAGAATCATCAACCCCCCTGCCCATATTGTCATTCTCATTTCAGTGGAAGTGATAGGGAGTATTCTTACACAGGTTGGATCTTCCACCACTACTGTGAGAAGAGGGCAAGTTGCAATAGCTGCCATAGTCTAAAAGTAATTTAAATACTAGCATCAATGTGACCACCAAATGCTAATTAACAGTTGACTCAGCAAATTAATTGACTTTGTACTACCATCCTTATTGTTTTCCATTTGGTTCACGTATGATGCTGTATAGACTCTGTATAGACTCTATATTTATTACCCAATGTCCTTTCCAGTATCTTTAGGAAAAATACCAGTGAACTCACCTCACCTCCTTGAGTACGGCCACTTTCTTTTCATGGCCACACTATTCTTCTACTTGCCTTCACAACATTGACCAGAAGAAGAGAAAGAAAGGGAGATTGTTACTTAGTCAATCAAATTCTTTACTACAGGCAGCAATCCAGACTAAATAAGACTTACCAAATAAAACCTATAGGATACAGCTACAAAATAGAACATATAAAATCAAACAAGGCAGACAAGATTTAAAAATGCACTATTTTGTTACTATCAATGTGTGAGTTTTACAACCTACAAAGATAAACTTTGTAACAGTGAGAGTAACCTGAATCTAACTGTACAAGTTGAACATATGTTTGTTTATTTCATCCATGGAAATGGGGTTAGAAGATGCATTAATAGCTCATTACATATGTCTCAATTGAAGAGGCTGCTCTTCCTTTCCTTTTCCACTGCTAGTATGCATACAATAAAAGGAGGCAGAATAGACAGAAATGGCAAGGAAAATGATTGGAAAAGCGTAGATTGGAATCAGTTGAGATATGGTCTTTAACAGACACCTAATGATGCCATCTCTGACGTTGGCCCTGAGGATTTCAAGTATTTATCCAGGTTTGATTCTAGACCTAGATGGAAGTTTATAGTTTGTCATGAGCATTTTGGTAGAGTGTTGATTTGAATAATTTAATACAAAGACTCCCTCAAATCCACATTCAGTATACAGTAAACCTTCAGTTGAATACACTTTGATTTAGTGGACTTTAAAAATAGCAAACAAAATTCTCCTCCAGAAAATCACCCCAAAATAATGGACAGGCCATTGCATCTGAATGGCAGACAATTGATGTAAATTACACCATTTGCATAATGTTGTCATCACACAAATTATGTAAATTGATGCAAATGATATAAATTCAGATTTAAGGGACATTTGGGAGTAGCATATATCCTCTTGTACTAATAACCTATTAAACTAGTTACCTATATCTTGACTGAGTCAAAGTTACCCATTTTATGTGACAATATGGTCTAAAGAAAAGCAAATCTGCCAGGTTTACTTTCACTCAGGTTCTCACGTTTTATTCTTTTTAGATCAGCATAATTTTTAAATTAAAAAAAATCAACATACATTGTGCAATTTTTCCAGGGTGCACATGTTGTTACAGTATTCAATCATGTGTACAGGCCTAAAGTTCTATTATATGTGTTTTTTCTAATACACAGATTTTATGCAAGCAATTTTCTCTAGTTTATGAATGTTATTTAGTCCATTTATATTCAAAAATACAAATGGCAAAAGTTTGTATTTATAATGAGAGCTGAATTAATTGTCCTCCATCGCTATTTATCCATTTTTGTTCCCTACCAAATAAAAAAAAAGTCTCTATCTTAGCAGTAAGGAGACTGTACTGCAGAGGTGTCCAGGGCAGTGTCTGGTCATATTCTTTTGATTACTTTCAGTTCTTATGTCCCACAGATCACGAAAAAGAGCTTAGTAGATTTTGGTCAATTATTTTGCCTCTATGGCTCATTATAGCTCAGCTCAGTCCAAGAAGGGGGTCCAGCCTCATTAAAAGAGCCCTTGGTGAGATCATTCCTGGAAAGGAAAAATAAATGGACCCAGATGAAACAGTGAAAATGAACAACTATAAGTGAAGTTCTCAGTGAATGGTGGCTGAATAAAACAAATTCTGTAGCTCCATTTCAATTTAGCTTTAGGCTTAGTTTTGGTTGTGAATATGCCAAAACCAGGGGTGTAATTGCCCTGTGAGAAGATTTTTGTTGGAGGAGAGAGACTAGAAGCCCAGTGGGTGTTCTGGTTCCTTCAGCAGTTTTCAGGGCTTCCAGCCACCACCTCTTTTTTGGGAAACATTATCTGAGTTACCTATGATTTGCAGTAACTCTGTTCATATGTAGATCACCATTTCCAGAACTGCCTCCAGGGGGTTTCTGCTTGACTTTATGGCATTTACAAGAAAGCCTACTACAAAGTTCCATTTTATCTCCAATGATAAAAACCTGAAACCATCAAGTGCGAGATCATTCATTCAGACATTTAGATTTAATAATGCATTTCTCTGTTTGATCAGATCCAGGCAAAGGAGTGGAAATAATCCCCTCTAAGGATCAAATTCAACATTTAGAGTGCTTTTAAATCTATGATTAGCAACACAAAAATACTATGTAGGACAGAACACCTTTCCCCAGTTTGTGCTGTATGCCTGTTGTGGTCTAGATAGTTAGCCATATAATCCATGGTCCATTAACTTTTTGGTATATAGATTATTGCAAGGCATTGCTTGTTCTTGAAGACAATCCAGAAACTTTAATTAGCACCAAAT
This sequence comes from Azemiops feae, assembly GCA_023970755.1. Taxonomy (NCBI): domain Eukaryota; kingdom Metazoa; phylum Chordata; class Lepidosauria; order Squamata; family Viperidae; genus Azemiops; species Azemiops feae. The sequence continues at coordinate 1,099,352 of JALGBA010000239.1, read as the reverse complement.
GGTTTTTATTTATCTTTATGTATATATTTATCAATAATTGTAGTCTGTCGCATTTGATAATCTCTTGATCAAGTTCATGATCATCAAAGAATAAGAAATACAAAGATAGTAAATAAAGGAGAATATTTGTAGCTCAGGGTTGAAATGTGGGTTCCTTGGTAATCTCTGAGTTTGATTGTTTTTTCTTGCAGACATTTAATTACCCAAACTAGGTAACATCATCTGTGCATTTGGGTAATGAAACATCTACAAGAGAAAAAAAAACTTGATTATTCACCACTGTGTTTTAAAATTTTATTCATGACTAGAGAAGTCCTATGTTATGTTTTATTTTGTTTTTTTTCCAGAGACTGTTTTTCCCTCCAGGAAAAACAAAATGTTGCATTAAACTTAAAGACAACTAGTTGAAATCTCAGTTTTAAAAACATAATGCCACCAAAAGCCACTGTTTTGTCATCTAATCTTGGGGATATTTGCCCTGCCAGAATTGGGGCTCACTCATGGACCAACTGTTCTTGTTGTAGTGGGTGGTTGAGGCATACTTTCTTACTTGGCAAATAGTTGGTAAGAATAACACCAAGAACAGTATGTAGAGGAGGGATATTCAGTAGAACAGCCATGCTCCTATTTTCTGTTGGGCTCACACTGGTTACATCAAGGGAATGTATTTTCTTTTTTTCAGTACTTCCCTCCTTCCCTACTGGTTTCAATAGGAGAGGGAATAAATGCACACAATCCATAACTAGTATAGTTTTTGCCATTCAGGGAATGTGATTGGAGGAGAAAGCCTGATATAATTATTCTTACCTTTATTGCTAGAAGAGCAATACGGCAGTGAAAAATTCTGTAATCATTTCCATGCAGCTCATATAAGTAGACCAGCTTTTCTATTTAGGAAGAAGAGGTCTATATATCCAAGGTTCCTTTTATTAACTCCTAAGAATGAAAGGATGACATGTGTCATTTTTCCTACCTTTTTTTTAAAAAAATAAATAAAATAAAGCCTCAGTTGCTAAACATACTACTAGAACATGCAACCTGTGGTCTTTTGGGGAAATTTGGAATATGCTTTCAGCCCAGAAGAAATGTATAATAAACTCAAATAGATTTTGCTGAATGAAAATACCAAGCTGACTTGGTCTATCTCAAAAAAGGATAAAGCAGGATTAAAACTAGACCAACAATCAAATAGTAAACAGTATCTCAGTTAAGAAACTACTAACTCAGACAAATAAAGAGTAAACAACAACCTAATTAAGGAACTACCAAGAAGAAAACAATACTCCCACTAACAGGACAAACCACCATATATAAACAAAGAGGAAATCTCTCTCCCTTCTAGCACTGAAAATGTTATCTAGTTGGGTAATGAAGCATCTGCAAGAAAACAACCAAGTTCAGAAAGCACTAAGGACTCCATAGTTCAATGCTGAGCTACAAATATTCTCTACTGTTGGTGTCTCAGAAAAGCTAAGTAATGTTTGATCTAGTTAGCATTTCAATGGGAGATCATCAGAGCTAGAAGCTAGACTGGGAAGTTGAAAAAGAAGACAGTATCAACAAACAGCTGTATTGTTGCCAATAAAACTACTTATACATATCCCTGAGATCAGTAGGAGTTGACCTCAAGTCAAAAGAGTCTAAACCAGGGGTCTTCAAACTCGGCCATTTTATGACTCATGGACTTCAACTCCCAGAATTCCTCAGCCAGGCATGCTGGCTGAAGAATTCTGGGAGTTGAAGTCCATGAGTCATAAAAGGGCCGAGTTTGAAGACCCCTGGTCTAAACTGTTCAAACTGGGTGATAGGAAGAATCAAATGAGGAGGTGACAGAGAGCAACTCTCCACTCGGCCTTTAGGGAACTAACTGTAAATTAGTAAGCATCCCTCATAAGAGCTACATCTTGAGAATACCCATGATATAACTTCAAACTTCCAAAAATGCCCCTTATACCTAAAAGTTAGAATCTCTATAATATTTTATGAATTCCTGGTTTGGATTATCCACCATGTTTATTGATAGCACAACCCTGATTCCACAGAACTCTCTTGACACAATATAGCATAGCAACAATTGAGTTCTGCAGTGCTGCATTATCTTTTTTGGTATGTGTAAACTAATTACAATTTTCCTTTCATACATTTCCTCATTTACAATGTGCTTCATTGATCTCACTCAGCCAGCTCAATCCATGATACAAAGAGAAAATAAAAGGCAAACAACATTTGTGTTGTTTTAAAAGAAGAGTCTGGTTAAACACACCAAGGGATAATTTCACATTCATTTCATAATATTGTTGCAGTGACACAAATCATTAACGATTAAGAAAAACAAAAACAAACAAAAATGGGTGCTAGATAATGTTGATACTTTGCTGATCATTTTCTGCAAGCTTTTACATCATTTTTACATCATTTATATCTCTCCATACATTGAAAGCACATTGTCTAATCCAACTAATCAGTACTCCAATAAACATACACATGCAGTGTTAACACTCTTAGTGTCCCTTTGAGCATTTAAAAGAAAATCGTTGTTACAAACATTTAATATCAATCAAATTACATATGTGAAGGGAGATCTTAGGCTAATCAGGATTTCACATTACTTAAAAGAGTAATCTGTGTAGATATTGGTAAGTCCACTTCACAAGGTTGCCAAATGCACAGCTAACACATCTTCCAGATCAAGTTGCATCTTTGTTGGAGTTGTGTCTAGCTGTAATTTTTTTGGGACCAAGCTACATATGCCCTCCTACTGGACTCGTATGATCTTGCATCTCCTGCCATTGGCCTTATTTATATATGTAATCAAATAAAATGAAATAATGCCAGTGATGGTGATGATAGAATGGATTGTATATCCTTCAGTCTGCAGGACAAATTGCATGTTTAAAAAAACATACAACCTGGAAGAAAAACATTCAAATGAAAAAGTGAGAAGTTCTACCCTAGCCTTTACCCTCCTCTCCTGTTTTTATTTGTATTGATTCCTTTATATCAGAGACCATGCAAATATGTGATCCTCAACTTGAAATCAGAAGTGCTTACACCTCAGATTTGCAATTTTCACCCATATGTGGAAAGCTCTGTGTCAGATCGATTTCAAAGTTGTTTATGTTGAAGAACAATTCATAAAAAATATGCTGACATTCTTTCCGATAATCAAAAGATAGTTTTAATTCTGCTTCATGCTTGACACAGAGGAGTCAATTATGAAAGTCTATAAATATCATACATACATAGATGCATTCATTTATACCTACATACAGTTTAGGTATGGACGTATCTTGAGGATGCATTTGATTGATCAAAAAGCTAAAGATAATACAGCCTGATTATTGGAGACAAAGTAGGCAACTGTGAGCCTTCTTTTACAGTGGTGCAGAAGTTATTTCTCTGTGGTGAATTTTATACAGCTACAATAATCCTGTAATGTCTTTCGAAACATGTGAGTGAAGGAACAGTGATGCAGATGTTCCTATCCTATCCACTGGCTGGGAAGAAGGCAACCACTGAATATGAAAAATCTGAATTCCAAATATTACAACTGTGACTCAGGAATAAATAATCCCATAGAAATATTTTTGGAACATTGTGGTGTTATTATGTAAAAGTATAGCAATCTTATCCATATTCTAATGAAGCTCATTAGGGATTTTTTTTTTAAAAAAAGATATACATTATTGTACTGAAATCTTAAATGTTTAAATGGGAAAATAGAGACCTAATAAAGACACTTGTCTTTACTAAAATTATCCAGAATATTTCTTCATTATGGTTTGGCATTGATCTAAATGCTGAGCTTCTATATAGTTGCTTTCTGTGCTAGTCTATATTTGTATGTAATACACCCAACCACCCAGCATTCATGGTAATGCAGGCTGTCAATCCTACAGTAAATAAAAGATTGAAACAGCAAGTACTATCGATGTCAGAGTCTCAATACAAATGGCTCCAAAGTGATTCCACTATTGCCTGTAGAACAGCGCATGAATCTCAGACCTTCAAGGAATCCCAGTTATCCAGTAGTTAAAATAATAGTTTAACAGCCCTGATTCTTAATAGGTTATCACCTTTCCCATTTGGCTACCCCTCTGTTTGTCTTGCTCCTTACACTCTGTTAAACAAGGAAAAATGTTGTGACCCATAATTGCGGGCAGATTCACAGCAGGTTTTTGAGGAGTGTTCTGCACCACAGTGTCCGAGCTGCCTCCATCTGCTGTAGTCTTGTATGCTTCCCACAGGGAACCTGGATAATTTTTCAGTCAATTAGCAGAAGGGCTGCTTTTGTTCTCCAAGTGCACCCTCCTGAGCTCCTCTTACACCCTGGTCTCCCCATTCAGTTCTTGGCAGTTTTGAAATAGCATATCATGTTATTTTTCTCTGCTGACCTCTGTGACATTGCTGACTGAACGCGACCGCATGTAATCATAGCCTCTTGCATTAACACTGTGCAATTGGAAATGTATTGACTTCTTTAAAATTGGGGGGTGGGTGGGGAGAAATGCAAGTAATTTCACCTTTCTGGGAAGTATATTTTTTAAAATTAATTTATGTTATTATAAAAGCTGAGTTAGAATTAAAATTGTGCAATTGTTTCTTTTAAAAAAAAAGGTTCTAAGAAACTAGATGATTTTTAAAGTCATTTCTCATCTAATGGAGGTTAACAGAATACATTATTGATGTCTGTTGTGAAGTACAAAAATAATTATTCAAAAACAAAAATAAGTTCAAAAGGAGAATCGTATTTATTTCCTCCCTACATTTGTTCTACAGTTTATGTCAGAGACCTCAAAGACATAATTTAGTGCTGCTATTTATCTGTAACAAAACTTCAATATTTATTAATTTATTATACAAGCAAACAAAATAAAGAGTCACAATTTTAATGAAATAATAGTAATGTTCCAGATCAACTCTTTAGTTATTGTTTATTTTTTAAAAAGATCATTCCTTTTTTTACAATGAATGTTTATTTATTTAAATCAGCATTTTTCAAACTTGGCAAGTTTAAGATGTGTGAATCCTAGCTGGCCGGAGAATTCTGGGAGTTGAAATCCACACATCTTAAACTTGCCAAGTTTGAAAAACACTGATTTAAATTATTTTTTTCTAAGTTATCCCTACATATTCTTCTGGAGGTGACCAAGCCCCCAATTCTAACAGTGTGAGACCATCTCATACACTGTGCAGTATCACATAGGAAATTAATCAGAAAAACAAGGGACAACACTACCATCAGCCCAAAGAAAACAAATTGGTAATGGTAAATTGGCAAAACTATCAAAAGGCAAAAGAAAACAAACTTACCGGTGGAAATGTTTGGTGTAAACCTACATTTATTTTAGTGAATGTAGATCAGTTTATATTGTAGGCACACAGCAAGATTGTGAAGGGCTGATATTGCTTCATAAAGATATTATTACTCTGATATTAAGAAAGTGTGGTATCCAAATTCTCCAAAATGTACCGTTCTATTTGCCTGGCTGTTTGCTGAACTTTAGTTTGCAGATGGAACTAAATAACACAGGGATTGTACTTTGCCGTAAGAGCGAGAGTATTACTTTCCCTCCCTTTCCAATTTCAATGTCCTCTATTTATTACAGACTATTTCCTTCTGTGATGCAAATGTTTCCTGACACATAGAAGAGATACACCCTCCCGTCCAGAACCTATTTCCATTGTCATTCATTTCTTCTGCTGTATGAGATCAACTGGGTTTGCCTCTCCATAACCTTCCCACCGCCCAGCCTCTTGGCTATATCTTTCTATAGTTAATAAATATCTCTTTTCTACAGTGTTCGGCAATAAAATATTCACTGGGTCTGAGCTGGGGTTAACAGATTTCTGAAAATTTTATTGCATGACAGCCTGTCCTGCATAATCCCCTCAGCTGTCTCATGTTCTGGGGCAGGAACGATCTTATATGTCACTCTAATAGTCTAGAATTACACTTGTATCTCTGTCACCAGCATATGGGTTTGTGTATACCCCTAGGCCCAGCTCCCACTCTTTCACGGCCTTTAAAATGATAACATTTGGCACAGCCCATTTTGACAGAAAGTGAACTCTCCTTGCTGCATGTGTGACAAAGCCAGCCACCAGAGGCTTGACACCGAGCAGCCAATCATCACACTCTTTCCCAGATAATGATAGCGGGTTTCACTCATCTTAATAACCCACCTCTGTGCAGGGGGGACCGGAATGCAGGGCTCTGCTTAATTATACAGTTTTCATCTTAAGTGTTTTATTCATAGGGAGGCATGGGGAGGGTCTGCCAGTCTCCTCTTTTCCCTCCATTTCAGCCACAGAATTTACTGATTGCTGGAAGTTAGTGGTGGCAAAAAGGCTGCTCTTGCGGTGGAGTGGGGAACAACACAGTGGGAGGGCAAGTTGACTTGTGCCCTCTCTAGTTCAGGGTAACAACAGCCGCACAGCCGAGGACTGAATTCATTACATTCTAGAATCTGGCTGTGTTAGTTGACTCTACATGTTGCAAGTTTCCTTTAATCAGAACATTAGATTGTGGTTCTAGAATCAAAGCTTTCCATCCGATGCATTTCCCTGTTTTTATTTATTTATTTAGGCAGTGAATAGGTAACCATCTTTCGGGATACTGTATTTCCCAGGAAAACGAATTTCACTGTTTGGACTTTTTCCTGACTAATGCTGGGATATATGGGGCTATCAGAGCGGCTTATTTATTTATTATTAGAGTTGATTGATATTTTTTTAAGTGTTCTGTTCTGATGGGAAGTACCAGCCTTTGACTTGATGAATGTCAATATATTTTCTAAAAATACAACACACAGAACAAAATTTGGTTCATTCAATTGATTCCATTGAGTAATTAAGCAATGCTGTATAAAAAAAAAAATAAAAGGTGGAAAAGTGCTGAACTTTGGCTAAATTGTGTCTTTAATTTTAATTTTTCATTTTATTAGTAACAACAATTTTACCATCTTGGTGCCTCATCTGTATTGTAGTAGATTTCCAAGAATGCTCCTGAGCAGGCCCAATACAAAGTATGGGAAATGTTGTCTAATACATCTGGAGGGCACCAGTGAGATGAAGATGCCTTACAATTTTAACAAATGATACCGATAATGAAGAAGGTTGACAATAATACTCACAGGTAAATTAATGGGTTTATACATGCTCCTTTTCTCCTCATTATTCAAGATAGATAACTCATTTGCTCTTTCCTATTATGCTAAAATATCACCCAACCAAAGGGGATTATTAGATCAAAATTTTATATGAACATCTGCTGCCAGAAAACAGATGGGCTATAGTAAAATCTAATCTTTGTCACTGAACTAGACAACCCATGCCCTGTTGGGTCATCATTTCAGTGATATTTCCTTACCTAAACAGAGAGACAGAATGACCATGGGAGGACAAAAAAGTGGTGGAGTGGGAGTGACTTCTGATTTCCTGCCAGCTTCCCCACTGAGTTTCCTTGTGGGAAGCTGCCAGAGAGCATAAGAAACCTTCCTTCCTTCCTTCCTTCCTTCCTTCCTTCCTTCCTTCCTTCCTTCCTTCCTCCCTCCCTCCCTCCCTCCCTCCCTCCCTTCTTTTTTCCATTTCTCCCTATTGTTTGTGGGAAGCTTGCATGGAGAAGTCAGTGGGGTAGCCAGCAGCAAGTCCAAGGCTAGCAGGGAGGTAAGTGGCTGCTGCAAGGCGGGGAAGAGAGCGAGTGACATGGCCATTTTTTTCTCCATTAAAGTCCTCGGATTTCAGCATATCTGTTTTACTCCCCCCCCCCCTCAATCTCTTTCTCTTTTCCACTCGCACACTGCCAAATCAATTATGGACTCGCTGCAGTTTACAAAAACATCAGCAATAAAGAAAATCCATAAACCAAGTTAAATGTCTATGGTAAAAGTAAATTAAAATAGAAACAACTGATTTCTAATCAGAGTTACCAAAAAAGAAAAAAGAATGGGGAGGTGGAGGAAGGAAGGAGGAGAAGGAGTGAAGTTGTGAGCACTTTTGGCCAAGGTTTGCTTCAAAAGTTACAGATGGAAAATGCTTTAAACTTAGAAGAGGTTGTGCTGAATATAAGAAATCTGAACTGATGAAAAACCAAGGAACTTCATGGGTTGCTAGGGGCTGCTGGAAGATCCAGTCTCCCAAACAAATAGAATCCATCTTTCCTGTGGTCATTAACCAGTATAAATGAGATAAAACAATGGGTCTTGTGATAAAGCTAAAGGATTAAAATAAGTAAAGGGGATAACTATGTAAAGAAATATGAAACTCCAAGTGGTTTGGGCTAATAAAAAATGTAAGGCAATCCTAAACTTAGTGCCAGGAATAAGCTATATCTAGCAGAGTATAATTGGGTAGGTCAGCTGCTTTTAGTTATTGTATGCTTTATTTTACTTGCAGGCAAAACCCAAAACCTGGTTACATGTTGTCTCAAAATTGCTGTCGGGCTGCAGAAACTGTGCATATTGCTGGGTGATAAACCAGGTACTATTATTCACAAGGAAAGTAATAAGAACTCTTTGGGACAAGAGGACAAGCTCAATGGGTTCTTTGTGTCCCGGATGACAAGAGATGTACTTGAAATGTCCATGCTTCCTTCTGGCACCTATTTTCCAGCAACGGCAAATTGAAGGCTTTGCCATAAACTGCCATAGAAGCATCGACAAGAAAACATGAAGAAAAGCACGGCTAAGAAGCTTTGGCCCATGATCAGAGCAGACTGTGATAAATCAGCCCAAAAGTTCTAGATGCTGTTCCAGAATCTGTCAGCAAGAACACAGAGGCATACAACATTGAGTTTAAACTAAATGCATGTCTTCTGAAAGTATAAGTCACTACAGACCTAGTGCACAGTGTGGAGAAACTCTTCAAAGCCTCACAGAGTTATTGGAACCTCACTTGTTTACACATACCTATGTATGAGTCAAAGGAGGTGCAACTCCTAAAAACTTTACAATTGAAAAAGTAAGGATGGTACAACAAAAGAAGCTTACTAAACTTCCATTGGTAAAGATAAACTTTAAAGATGGAGCTGGTACCTATGCAATTCATTTTAGCAGTATGATACGGTACCTTCTACGACTCAAAAGGTGGGATTATTCAAACAGTCACGGAGTCAATGGACTAGAACTTATTGATAATAACTTTGTCCAAGAAAAATAAGAATCGTTTGCATATGCCAAGGTCTGAAACAGCCAAAGTAAGCTGTGAAAAAAAAGAGAAGTGCATTCTTCTTATTACAGATAAATTTGCAGGTGCTCAATATTCTCACTGCTTGATTCTGCTAATGATATAGCAGATCAAGTTAATTTGTGTCAAATTAATTATAATTACTAAACCATTTCACAGATTTTTTTTTCTTCAAAAGACCCCTTTGGGATTTTGTAGCACTTCTAAAAAGAAATATCTGCACTTGTGTAAAAAGTGTAAGATGCTTCAGTGTTGATGCATGCTTGGTATTCATGAATAATATCTTGGTTTACAATCTTACTTATGACTAGAGGCTTTCTAAAACCTTGGGACTTATAAAGGTCTCTGAATAAAGCCAAACATTTCATACATCTGGTAGATCTCACATATATTAGACACCACATAAATAAATGTAGAGTAAGGTCATACTAAGCAAGGCTGTCTTAGGAGTTATCTCCTAGAATCCATAGTTCAGCTAAGGTATAACTGGAGAAGTTCTTAATCTTTTTTAGTGAATTGCTCAAATCAGAAAGCATTTGAAATTTTCAGGAAAGTTGAGAAACTTGCCCAAAGCTGAACTACTGTTCTGGGCCCAGTGCTCTTCAACACCTTTGTCAATGATTTGAATGAGGGGATAGATGGGGAACTCATCAAATTTGCAGACGACAAACCAAGCTAGCAGGAACAGCCAACACTCCAGAAGATAGTCTTAAGATACAGAAGGATCTTGACAGGCTTGAACATTGGGCACTATCTAACAAAATGAAATTCAATGGTGAAAAAAGTAAGGTTCTACATTTAGGCAAGAGAAACCAAATGCACAGGTATAGTATAGGTCAGGGGTAGGCAACCCAAAACACTCAAAGAGCCACTTGGACCCGTTTTCCACCGAAAACAAAACACTGGGAACCGCAAAACCCTTTTGATATCTAAAATGAAGATAACACTGCATATATCCTTTTTTACCTTTATTATATATATTATATATATATATATATATATGTAGGTCTTTGGTAATTCGGATTTTCTCCCGCGTAAAATTGGAAGTGTCTTGGCGACATTTCGACGAAGTCCCATTCGTCATCTTCAGGCTGGCGTCTTCGGCTTCGTGCTTCTAGGAGCAATGTGTGATCTCAGCTGTTTCTTCCTTTTAACTGCTAGTGGGGGTATGAACTAATTGGGTGGGAGCTTGGCTGTGTTCTGATTGGGTGGAGGTGTGTTCTGATTGGTTAGGGGCTTGGCTGTGCTCTGATTGGATGGGGGGTTGGCTGTGCTCTGATTGGATGGGGGTGTGTTCTGTTTGGGTGGGGGCTTTGTTGTGCTCGGATTAGTCTGAGTTGCATGGGGATTTGAGATGGAGAGCTGTGTTGCTGTTGTTTGGCTTCACATTCGTGGTCGTGCCATATCTTCAAGGTGGGTGTCAGTTTGCTTCATGTATGGATTGGAGGGGTTTAAAATGGCTAATGATGCAGCTGTGGTCTGGTTTCTGGTTTGTGGTCGTGCCTCATCATTGGTGTGGGTTTGGGTTTGCTTTTTGCGTGGATGTGTGGTGGTGACATCCTGTGTGGTTTTCGTGAGTGTGGGTCTAGTGTCATTCTTTGTGTTCCCATGCACCGCCTGCCCCACCACATACATCGGACAAACCAACAGAAGAATAAGTGCACGCATTGAAGAACACAAGAACTCAGTCAGAAAAGAGGAACCAACTTCTTCCCTGGTCCAACACCTTAAAGCCACAGGACATAAAATTGACTTTAAAAATACCAGAACTATCGCCAAAACTGAACACTTTAACAACAGAATAATCAGAGAAGCCATCGAGATAGAAAAACGCTCACACAGCATGAATAAACAAGATGATACCTCCCGCCTACCAGCCATTTGGAAACCCACCCTTATTGACAAACGAGTCCCTAACACAAAGAATGACACTAGACCCACACTCACGAAAACCACACAGGATGTCACCACCACACATCCACGCAAAAAGCAAACCCAAACCCACACCGATGATGAGGCACGACCTCAAACCAGAAACCAGACCACAGCTGCATCATTAGCCATTTCAAACCCCTCCAATCCATACATGAAGCAAACTGACACCCACCTTGATATGGCACGACCACGAACGCGAAGCCAAACAACAGCAATGCAGCTCTCCATCTCAAATCCCACTGCAACTCAGACTAATCCGAGCACAACAAAGCCCCCACCCAAACAGAACACACCCCCATCCAATCAGGGCACAGCCAGCCCCCCATCCAATCAGAGCACAGCCAAGCCCCTAACCAATCAGAACACACCTCCACCTAATCAGAACACAGCCAAGCTCCCACCCAATCAGTTCATACCCCCACTGGCAGTTAAAAGGAAGAAACAGCTGCAATCACACATTGCTCCTAGAAGCACGAGGCCGAAGAGACACCAGCCTGAAGATGACGAATGAGACTTCGTCGAAATGTCGCCAAGACACTTCCAATTTTACGCGGGAGAAAACTCGAATTACCAAAGACCTACATACATACACCCGTGAAAACCTCAGAAAACATATATGTATATATATATATATATATATATATATATATATGTAGGTCTTTGGTAATTCGGGTTTTCTCCCGCGTAAAATTGGAAGTGTCTTGGCGACGTTTTGACGAAGTCTCATTCGT
>JALGBA010000239.1:627500-1082500 GCA_023970755.1 Azemiops feae | reverse complement strand
CAGAGTGCCCTCTGATTAACAAATACCATATTCATGCTAAGATTTCCAGTTGGGAAAGAATTCTCACAAAACAATCAGCTGTTCTACCATCCTCATCGACAAACCTCAGAAACACCCAAGTGATTTCAAACCCGGCGGAAGATGAATTGCTCATCAGTAATGTGTACTTGGTTTTGCTTCTTGGTTTCATATGCACATTGATTAGATGTGGGGTTAAAAATGATGCCTAGAGAATGAGAGTGAAAATTTTGCATGTGATAAACAGACCCCTAATTTCATTAAACTCTCAATTGTTAGGAGGAAGGGGTGTCTATTAATTAGGAAGATTTTCTTTAATGTTGTTATTGTTATTAGTCATTTTGTAAGCTGCCCTGGAGATTAATCTTATAGATTGAAATAAAAAGTTTGTGAAGCCTTTGGCTCTGGTTCTGTTTAATATTATGTGCATCCATTGCAAGTCAATTTGACTAGTTCAATATCTGTGTACTCTGCCATTGACACATATAACCATACTACATGGTTACTCTAATGCATTTCTTAAACTGATCAATAATATGATTGATCAGCCTTCTACATTACCAAGTTAATCATGATATTGACCACCTTTGTAAATCTACTGCTTCACTTCAGTAGCATTTCTCTGTTTCTTACCCAAAAAAAAGAAAACAGGGGAGATTTCATAAAAAGAACGTTCTTGAGAAGGAGCCTCAAACCATGTATGCTCAATTCTTAAAAGAAGTAAAGATGAAACAATCACAAGTTGAAGTTGCTTCCACTTTCCAACTTTTAAACCCTAACACATTACCAGAAGCTTGCAAATTTTGATTCTCAAACTTAAAGTTAATTCTTAAATAACAGCAATTCCTACCATGAAGCAGATCAAATTGCAATTGCTTGCTAGACAGTACCCCGAACACAATAAAACGTAAAGGGATTGAAGCTCAGACTTCTGAGAAGTGAATATCCACAGCCATCTTCCCTAATGGAGAAATCTCAGGCTTTTTTTTCACATTGAACTTGCATTCCAGTTTTTATGATGGATGATATTTGGATAGGTTCTTCTGAAAATCAACACCCCCACAAGCTGAACAAAACTCTCACATATCGCAAAGCAGAAACATTTCTTAACTTGACATAATGCTTGGGCAGAAAGAATATCCTCTCTATATCTCCATCACAATTGCTGTACTTTACCATTATGTCTATTTTTTTTAAGACAGAGTATAATTATATTTATGTGGTGATCATAAACTAGCCATTTAAGTCCATCTTCATGCTGGGAAAAACTTAAAAACACAAAACCATCCATTGGCATTTGAATCTGTTCCATCTACATTTTGCAATTGCATCAAAAAAGTGGAAGAGAAGATATTAGTTTCCTAAGCATCCATCAAAGAACAATTATATGTGGTATATAGGATGCATCAAAAATTTCCCAGGATTAAATACCACCGACAGTGTCTTGTGTGGGTTCATGAGAAACTTATGTCAAACAGATAAATACGTATATAAAACTGTAGTAGATTTATAGTGGCCAGCAGCTGGCAGTGAGAGTTAATTTAATACTACTTGGAAGTACCACTCGCCAGTGAATAGTAGTGAAAACCTGTTAAGAAATGAGTCCATATGGCTTTTCAGGCAATTTATAGGAGAGCAGGGCTACACCCCCACCTTATCTTTGCTTTAAAGTGGCCCTCTAATAAAAGTAATTGTGAATTACATTCATAAGCTAGGGAGGGGGTGCTGCTAGGGAGGAAAAAAAGCAACTTTTAAGAGAGCTTATATTATCCTTAGACCCAGATTAAGCATGAAGCAATGAAGCTTCTCTTTTTGGCAATTGACAGTGCGTGCATTTCTCTCTCTGAACATAATGAAACCTTAATGCTATCGTATATCCAGACTGACAGGTTCAGAGTGGTAAATATCTACTTCACTATTCTATTTATATACAAGGCCACCTTCAAATGTAGCTAAACTGATCTTTTTGCTTTCTCTCCGTAGCATTCCTGCTTGTCAGGTATTCACTACCAATACAGTGTAATTCTTCCAGATCTATTTATTCTTCAATAACAGCACCAAAACAGGTGAGATTCTAATACATTTACTAGTGGCATTGCTAATAATTGTGGGTTAGGGGAAGGGGAGGCATGGATCCTGATGCCTCGAGCCTTGCTTACAAAATGGAGGCGGTGTTGCTTTGAAAAGACTGGGTAATTTCATTCTGCTTAAGTCAGCAGACAAGTAATATGTATAATGATCTTTTCTTCAGCCTGAGGGCTTGAACGACAATGGCTCCTCATATGGATCAAGGTAGCTGCTGCTTTCCATATAGCTTCCAAAGGACAGCTTGGAAGTCAGTGTGCAAGAATTGTACAGGAGCCTGAGCTCCAGAAGTGGCTGGCCTTTGACATGCTTCATTGCTATTCTAAGACTTCAGCTGCAATCAGTCACCAGGTTTTGTGCTTTTGCTGAAAACTCTGAAGAGATGTTAGTACCCTAAAAGCAATGAACTGAGCTGTTTATTTAAAATACATCTTGAGAATATAGCACCCTGTGGTTTATAGTTGTGTTTGAGTGACAGAACAGTGCCTATAGTCTCTTCCTCCCCCTTTTGAAAATTAAATGAGCATTTATTTCTCCCAATCACTTCTAGTTAAGAATCTGTTCTCACCACTCCAGGATGACCCTTGCAATGGATCAAAGATTTAAGGACTAATGATTTTCTCCCTACTTATTTTAGAAGATTATTATTGCATTGTCATCTGGGACATCCCTGAAGAACAAGAGGGAAAAGACAGACAGACAGACAGACAGACAGGCAGACATCAAGGAGCTTCTAGGAAAAAACTGGGTTTGTTCCACATAATAATAAAATAAATAAATAATACCCAAACTAATGAAATAATTCTCCCCAGGAAAAGCAATTGAAATTTTCAAGTATAGCTTGAACAGTATAATGAAAAGGTAATTATGAAAAAATGGAGATAATTGAATACGATATAAGTAAAATTATTACACAGTCATATCCTAACTATTAATGATAGAGCAAGCTATTATTTTTAAAGAAAGGATAAAATTATTTAAATAAATAACAAGAATATAGATTAATATAGATAGCTTTAATATACAGAGTTATATGGTGGAAATTCCTTGATTTTTAAGCAAGAGAATAAGATTGAATGGAGATTGGCATAATACTATACCTTCTCATATGAAAAAGACAGTAGCTATCTACAGAGCAAAGGTATTCTCTGTACAATTTGCAAGTTAGAAAGGGTCATTATTTCTTAGACAAAATTATGGTCTGTTACTAAAGGTTATTCAGGCAATAACTACATTAGATGTAATTTCAAGTGTTATGCAAAATTCCAAATGTTAAAGAACTCATAATTAAGCAAGGAGGAGGAGGAGGAAGAAGAAGAAGAGGAAGGAAGAAGAGGAAGAAGAGGAAGAAGAGGAGGAAGAAGAAGAAGAAGAAGGAAGAAGAGGAAGAAGAGGAAAAAGAGGACAGGAAGAAGACTACTGCAAATACTAGGATCAGTTCTGACAGTCCAACTCACTCTACAGTTGTGCTCCTTATTCACTACTATAAAGCTGTTTGGCTGTGAGTCATCCTAGAAGGAAGGAAAGTTGATGGAACCCAAGGGAAAATATTGCCCTTTAAAATTAATTTGACTGATGCCTACTGTGCTTGCATGTCTGTCATCTTATTAGAACTGACTTCATTTGCTAAAGATCCAGAAGGTTGGGAATGTAGTAGCAAACATATGGAGACAATCACAGTGGCTGCTTTGTGTTTAGATATGGACATGAAAGACAATAAATGGGTGATTAAATGAATAACAGATGAATCGGGGTTAGCAGACCTGGACTGTTAAAATTCTGAGTACAATTAGTCAGCAGCACTGAGTTATAATTTGTTGCATGCTGCTGAAAAGTGGTTGGATTTTTGCAGCCCAGATCTACTAACCCTAAAATGAATGGATACAAAAAGAGAAGAGGAAAAAGGCAAAGAAAAGTATAAGCCTGTCCACTTCTGCTTTGACCCCAGTAACTATAGTACTTGACTATCTTCCTCTAAGAGAATAATGTGGTCCTTAAAGTTGAGAATACTATCAATCCCTGGTGTAGCCAAATCTAATTAATGTTGCAATGCTACACACAGTAGCTATGTATTCTGTGATCCCTAAGTAGTCTGGATCATTTTCTTGGTAAGAGAAAAAATAAAATAAAATAAAATAAAATAAAATAAAATAAAATAAAATAAAATAAAATAAAATAAAATAAAATAAAATAAAATAAAATAAAATAAAATAAAATAAAATAAAATAAAAAAATAAATAAAATAAAAATAAAAAAAATAAAAAATAAAATAAAATATAAAAAAATAAATAAAATAAATAAAAATAAAATAAATAAAATAAAATAAAATAAAATAAAATAAATAAAATAAATAAATAAAATAATAAAATAAAATAAAATAAAATAAAATAAAATAAAATAAAATAATAAAATAAAATAAAATAAAATAAAATAAAATAAAATAAAATAAAATAAAATAAAATAAAATAAAATAAAATAAAATAAAATAAAATAAAATAAAATAAAATAAAATAGCTTATTTAGAACAGTAGCAACAGATTGGGTAGCAAAATGAAGATGGGAAATATTTTCATCCCTTAAAGCAGGGGTCCCCAACCCCCGGTCTGTGGACTGGTGCCGGGCTGCGGCATGCCAGCAACCGGTCCTCACAAACAAGCAAAGCCCTATCTGTGGGATGCAGGCAGCATACAAAACCACCCACTCTCCAATCCATGGAAAAACCTTTCTCCACAGAACCGGTCCCTGGTGCCCAAAAGGTTGGGAACCTCTGCCTTAAAGCTCTCAATGAACATTGTGGGCAAACATTCAACATACCTCTGTTTTCCATTTCAGCAGAATTTGTGCAGTATTTTGATTTCTGCTCTTCCTGTTCCTGAACACCAGCTTCACTTAGCTCAGTTTGAGCAGAATGGGGCTTTGATTCACAAAACTGTTTATCTACTGGGTAATCATACTGACATCTAGCAAAATGAATCTTAGCACTGAGTAAGGCAAACTGATACATATTCCATGCAAAATGTGTTTTAAAAAGAAAGCATGTAATAAATAAGAGCTGAATATATCTAAAGGTCTTTGAAAAAGAATGTTGGTAATTGGGAACCCCTTATAAATACACAAGACAATGTGGTGAAGCCATTTCCAATTTGTGAAATTGCTCAGATCTACACAGAGACTCACAGCCAATAAATCTGAGAAAATTGTGTGATCATGGAGTTCTCTGCTTCTGTTTCACTTGGAATAGTTATTTATGCTCCTTTTATAAAATATTATGCTAACAGAATCTGCATTAATTCAAATGGCTGATAGAAAATGCCAGTATAGCAGACTTATATGTTGCTTATAACGCCTTTAATAAAACACTACAATTATAGAACAGCATAAAAGATTCAACATTCTAGAAAGGAAATTTAATCCTGTAGAAACAGCTGCAGAAAGCATAAAGTTGGATAGAGTTAAATGACAAAGGTTAAAGTATTAAGATAGATACAATGAACCCTAGAAGATACGTAAAATGCAGATACTGTATATTTGAAGCATATAGAAAGTATAGCAACAATTATGCTGATCAGCTTGGACTTTAAAATGTAAAATGTCCACATTGCTGCAGTATTTTCAGTTCAGCACATCTAATGGCATAGCTTAGAAAGAAAGAAAATAAAAAGAAGTTTGTATTGGAACACATTTTTGAAACAGAAATCTCTAAAAGCTATGAGACTTTTATAAAATGCATGCCTTTAATTAAAACATAAAAAAAATATGAAGACAAATCTAGATAGACTGATTCATTGATTGAGTCATTATGCCCCATCAAATCAATATAAACTCTTAGCATCTAAATTGATAGAACTTCTCCAGGATGTTATGTCCCCAACCTGGCCCTTCAGATTTTCTAAATGTGCATTCATCACTATGTCCATTCATCTTGCTGCTGGTTGTTTCTTCTATTTCATTTCACATTTCCCAGCATTATTAACATCATAAGACAGTTAAGTTTTTGAATAATGTATCCAAAGCATGATAATTTGAGATTGGTCAATAATTGATCTTCTATTACTAGAGGTTCTTGGAAATTAGGGCTTAACTTCTAAGGTATTTTGGATGTTGACATCTCTACTATACAGAATTTTAGCATCTTTGATCTTCTTCGAATCAGTTACTGTCTGTCCACTGGTATCCTTTAGGATACTAATTTAAGGCTGGAACTGTGGAGTTTTTGGTTCTTGAAGCTGAACTGAAGACGTTACCTAATAGTCTACCAGTGTCAGTACCTCACACTGAGCATGTTACCTAGTTGGGTAAACAAACATCTGCAGCAAAACAACCAAGTCCAGAGAGCACCAAGGATGCCACAGTTCAAGCCAGACCTACATATATTATCTTCTATTGGTATGGTTGAAATACCTTTCTGAATTCAGAGATCTTTTGAAATACTTCCTTTATTTTTCTGTGTCTGTTCCATCTTCAGTGTCTTTACAGATGTTATAATACTGTTTCTTATGTCTTCTAAGAAGTTTGGTAGTTTGTTTATGTATTTTTGTTAGATTCATTTCTGAAAGGTTTGCTCTCTTTGCTTTGCCTTCTTTTACTTCTTGGCAATTTCTACCATTTTTCCACTATTTGGTTTCTTCCATTTCTTGTTCTTTCACAATCTCTTTTCACATTCATCCTTAAAGACAGATATCATGTCCTCTGGTTTCTGGTCAATGGTTATTGATGGACTTAAAATAAATTCCTGATGTTCTCCTGAAAATGATGGATATATGGTCAAGATCATATTATGAAAACTGACTGACTTTGTTCTTCTGCTTTAGTTTGTTTTGGACCTTGCACATAAACAGTTCATGATCTGTTACACAATCAGCTACTGGCCACTGCTTGCCATTATAAATGAGTTCTTCTACATCTGCATAACAATAAAATAATCAATTTGATTTGTATATGGATGACCATGTATATGAGCACTGTTTTAGCTGTTTGAAGACTGTGTTAGCAATGAAAACATTGGATTTGTAGAAATTGAAAAATGGAACTCCTGTTTCATCTGTGTATCTTAAGTCCCACTTTCCATCTACATTTTGCTCCTACTATTTCCAACTTTGGCATTCCAGTAACCAACCACAAGCAATACATCTTGCTTGCATGTTCTCTTGGTTTCAGATTGAAGTTGACTGTAAATTTACTCTTGTTCTGCATTAAGGGCTGGAGCACAAACATAGTAACTATCATATCATATGGCCAACTATTAAGTCAAATTGATATTATTTTGTCACTTACAGCATTCCATTGAAGTAGTGACTTTGCTTTATCTTTCTTAACTGTGAAAGAAATGCCATTTCTTTGTTGTTTTTGTGCCTGATTAAGTATATAGTATGGTCTTCTGACTGAAAGAGTCCAGTTTCAGTTCATTTCTAGTCAATGATACCTAAGATCTCAATATGCAATTAATTCATTTCATCTTCACTGTATTGAACTTTTTCATGTTTATGTTTCTTTTATTCCATGATACTACTATAATTCTGTCTTTGCAGCTTCAGATTTTATTTTTCTGACTAGCAAAATCAGCATGTAGATGTCCTAAAGCAGGCACGTCAAACTCACGACATCACGTGACGTCGCGCAACGTATCACGACTTTCCCCCCATTGCCGGCAATGGGGTGGGCACGGTTTCAGCGTGACGCATCCGGCCTGCGGGCCGGAAGTTTGACATGCTTGTCCTAAAGGCTTTAATCTACCTGTATCGTGAGCATCATAACTACTTCAAATGATTCTCAGCTTTTCTTCAGTAGTGTGTTGAATGCTATCTGTCCTGGGACCCATAATCTGGTGCTATATCATGTATCATTTTATACTGTTTATCCATGTGGTCTTTCTTGGTGAAATTATGCCTTTGCTATTGTCGCCAAAATGATCCTCCATCTAGCACCTTCCTATACTGCTGCTGCCCAGTGCAACTGCCTTCTTGCTTTAGGTGGGCAGCTTCATGACCTTCACACCTTCAGTGACCTTGCTGAGAATATATACTGTTAGCATACATTCTGGACATTCTTCTTAATTTCTCACCCCCAGGGATACCCTCCCCACCACACCTCCAATATTTTAAAGCAGCATAGTAAACCTGAGGAGTTAAGTAGGTAGAATTTAGGCACAAATGTTATTGAACACAGGGAAACACTGGACTAATAATAATAATAAAGTTGGAAGTGACCTTGGAGGTCATCTAGTCCAACCCCCTGCTCAGGCAGGAAACCCTATACCATTTCGGACAAATGGCTGTCCAGTCTCTTAAAAACTTCCAGTGTTGGAGCATTCACCACTTCTAGAGGCAGGTTGTTCCACTGGTTAATTGTTCTAACTGTCAGGAAGTTTCTCCTTAGTTCTAGGTTGCTTCTCTCCTTGATTACTGCATGGAATATGCATGAAATATGTTGTGAATCTACTTCATATATATTGGGTCCTGTCTAGTGAAACGTTTTGGGAAATACCAAATCAGTTGTTTTGAAGGAAGAAGCAAGAAAAAAAAATCAGTTCTACTGTCTTGCTCAAACACTGCATTGCTAATATCCTGCATGCCTCAAAGCCCCGGTAGCGGAATTTCTGAAATAATAGGCAATTTGATAAGGCACTAACCTTTTTTTTATGTCTGCAAGTGAATTTGCTAGCACAAGAGCATTTGTAAATTTACAGGCACAATGACTATGGATATATTTGATGGTTGTTTCCATTATCTACCACTTATAACTAAGTTGGAATAATTATTCTTGACTCATGCTGATTCAAAATAAGAATGAAAGTACCTTTATTTAAAAAAAAACATGTCTCATTGCATGAAGAAATTTTGAAATAACAAATATCAAGTGGAAAATACAATTTGATTGTTTGTAGATAGATTCAGAACTGGTGTTCATGGGTATATGCCTTTATTCCTTCAAAACAGCAGCAATCTCCATCTCCCCAGCTGTTTGAGATAGGAAAATAGAGTTTTAACAATTTATTACAATTTCATTATAATGAAATAAAAATAACAGCAGCCACAAAATAAGTTTAGTGTAAAGCCCAATAAAGTGTATTACTGCATTGTGGTTTGCTGGTAGGGGACGATGTAAGACATCTTGATGATGAAGATGAACGTGATGATGATGATTTGTTAGATTTATATCCTCCTTTTTATTTAGGATTGCACCATGACTTACATGAGGAAGACTGATCTGAGACTGAGTGACTGGCTCAAAGTCACCCAGTAAATTTTCATGGTGGACTTGAACCTGGATCTTCCCAGTCTACTTGACCACTACCAACCATATCCACGGTCACTTCCAAATACCAGGAAGAAGTCTATGGAGCGCACAAAGCTCTACCTAGCATAAATCAAAGTATATTGAATTGAGTAATAAATGGAGCTTGAGCTCCATGCAATTAACTTTAAGTTATTGAGTCATAAACTCACTTTCCCCAGGAAACTCTTCTTTCTCGAATGGCATCGAATTGCATCCAAAGCAAAGAAATCTGCTTTGAATGCAAGACCCACTCAAACATATGAGATATCCCAAAGTATATTGTGAAATGTCCCTTGGATTTTTATAAAGTCCCCATTGGCTGTATTTGGTATTGAAACTCTATGTCATAAGCCTAAAACAAGTAAAATCTGGCATACAACTGCAGGCACAGAGATTATGACAATGACTGTTAGTACTAACAGGTGGTCATGCTGATATAGTAAAGGAAATTTACCAGCAGTTAAAAGGGATTATAATTATTATTATTTTTTGCTGATAATGAAGAAACGATTAAATGTTCAAAAAGCAATTTACTCCTGTTCCCCAAGAACCTTTGTGGGAATAACTTGATTCTATAAAAGCAAAGAAATGATAATACCAATGACGTTTCCCACAACCGTTTCTGAAAATACAACCTGTTTTGTATTAAACTGGACATTGCAATTCAAATGAAGTTTCCTATGTTAGACAGGCTGTATTTTACATTTTTTTAAAAATTAATAATTTTGTCCTTGCCTCGTTTTTATTTGAATTATAGAATAAAAGCTAAATCCAGCTGTGCTATCCCAGAAGGTACATTCTTGAATCTACAGCACCAGTGGCTGTAGGCCTCAATTTATAGCTATTCATTTACCCTGCAATTACAATTGTCTTGGAAAAGGTGCTTTATGTCCCATAAAGCACTTCTGGTCATTGCAAAATATTATATCACCACCCCATGGTCAGATGATTGCAATCTGGGT
Source organism: Azemiops feae (assembly GCA_023970755.1). Taxonomy (NCBI): domain Eukaryota; kingdom Metazoa; phylum Chordata; class Lepidosauria; order Squamata; family Viperidae; genus Azemiops; species Azemiops feae. Next base: position 1,072,160 of record JALGBA010000239.1, on the reverse strand, counting down.
GTGTGGCAATTGCCAAGCATCCCCTAATCATGTGATCACCATTTGACAATCTTCTCTATCGGCTTCCACAGGAAGTCAATGGGGAAGCTGGCAGGGAAGGTTGTAAGCTGCAGTCCACTTGACAAAAAAAGCTCTTCTGAGGGCTGGATGAAAGAGTTGCCTCCCAAGGGGAGCTGAACACCTTCAGCAGGTAAAGAAATAGTGTTAAAATTCTGAACATTTTGACTTTGTTCTTGTACCCCACCAAAGGAGTTCTCTTCCGTGCACCAAGGAGAGCTGAACTTCTTCAGCAAGTAGCTCTTTCAGCCAGCCCCCCAATATGAGAGGGAGCCAAACTTCAAGCAGAGAGTAGAGATGCAGCGTGCAAAGGTAAGGAGTGCCTTATCTTCTTCTTTGATTCAACAGTACAGAAATAATAGCAATTGATGCAATCACCATAACTGATTAGCCTATCTTATTCTCCACTGCCCCACACTATCATTTTACCTATAGTAAAATTAAAGTTCATTTCTTTCTTTCTTTCTTTCTTTCTTTCTTTCTTTCTTTCTTTCTTTCTTTCTTTCTTTCTTTCTTTCTTTCTTTCTTTCTTTCTTTCTTTCTTTCTTTCTTTCTTTCTTTCTTTTTCTTTCTTTCTTTCTTTCTTTCTTTCTTTCTTTCTTTCTTTCTTTCTTTCTTTCTTTCTTTCTTCTTCTTTTCTTTCTTTCTTCTTTCTTTCTTTCTTTTCTCTCTCTCTCTCTCTCTCTCTGTGTGTGTGTGTGTGTATGTGTATTCCTAAGGGCTAAACTAATTTTGATATTATCTCATATATGGATACTTATTTTGTTGTAGGAATTATGCTGAATTAAAAAAAAATCTATATTCTCTCACAACAGCAATACTGGTGGTTAACTTTAATTTGATGGGCTGGTTATTACTAATGCATTCTGCTAGTAAGTCTTCAGGTGAATGAATATTATTTCAAAAACAATTTATTTTTTGTAAACCGCCTAGAGTCACCGAGAGTGAGTGGACAGCCATCTAAATAAATAAATAAATTCTGCGATACCTTGTCGATAAGATTCAAGAAAAAAGGAAAACAAGTACCCCAAATTGTAATGAATACATCGTTACCTGGAGAGTTTTTAAGAAACATAGTTGTGCTTTGGGAACCATAATTTAATTTGACCATTTGGAATCAAGCCAAAAAGTAATTAAAATGATAATCTCTTGTAACAATGGAAAGTAAATTGCAATGTTAATAATCCTAGGTGAATGTGAAAAGGCATGTACATGCTGGAATTAAAAGCTAAATACAATAATTGTGTTGGAATTCTAACTCACGAATCTGGAGTGTCACTCTAATCTGAACAGAATAACTTCACCACAGAAGAGAAGTTCATGCCGCCTCTGTGGAATGATATCAGAAAAGACCTATCAAGGTGGGCTAGATTGCAACTATCTTCATTGGGTAAAATATCTATAATTAAGATGAATGTTTTACCAAAGATATTATTTCTATTTCAGACTTTTCCAATACTTATAACTGATACTCCTTTTAAACAATGGCAAATGGGCAATTCTAAGTTCATACAGCGAGGAGAAGAAAAAAACAAGAATTAGATATAAATTACTGCAAGATGCTAAAGAAATCGGAGGTTTGGGTTTATCAGATTTGAAATTGTACTTCGATGCTTGTTGTTTGGTCTGGCTCATAGAGTCGGTGGCTCTCCAAAACAAGAGGTTACTTATCTGGAGGGCAATGAATTAAAATTTGGATGGCATGCCTACTTATGGTATGATAAGATTAAAACAAATGTTGATTTCAACAACCACTTTGTTAAACGTGCCATCCTAAGGGTTTAGAATAAATGTAAAATAAGGCTCTCTGCAAAACTGGAATATATTATCTAAGCTTACTAGAGGATTGTATTGTCCTCACCTTATTAGAAATAATGCTTTGCCTACATTCATTTAACACAGTGGGGACACATTTTTATAGCTAGGAATTACAATACATGATTTGGTGGAGGATAAAGACCCCAGTGAGTGAAGTAATGGGAACAGGTAGAATCTCACAATATGCATGCAGAATAAAAATATCCTGATAATGGGTAGGAAGGATTTTTGTTTTTAACTATGTTAAGACTATTTTAAGGCTCCCAGCAGTTGTATTTGATATAATATGATCTGGGCCCCCTACATATAGTTCTTCTCCTTTTAAACCAAACAATAGCTTCCCATCTATCCTTTTTTCTCAGAATTTAGCAAGTTTATTCATGTTATAATTCCACGACATCACAGCTCCTCAACTAATGGCAAGATGCAGTTGATTCTTAGCTTATCTATATATAAATGTTTACTTTTATATCAAGTCTAAAATAGGTTGTATGGAAGCCAGGAATAAATATGGTTTTATTGTACAGCATGTAGCTAGGCTTTATAACTATCCTTCCCGTAGTTTTCTTATCTCAGAAAACTGATGTGTATTGGAAAGTGATCTTTTTGTGCTGTTTGTGATAAGTTAGATATCTCAGAATTGGTTAGTGGTTACCTTGCCTACAAAAGATGAGTTGGAGATTCTGATCCGTAACAAAGAAATTGGTGGGAGGCAGTTTAAAAGAACAGGGTACAGGAAGAAACGACAAGGAACAGCAACAGAAGCAACCACAGATGGATAACTTGCCCTTGCCCTTTGCCTGTTTCAAATAGCAACATGGCCTGGTTGAGTCTTATCAGCTTTGTAGAAATGGCAGCATATGTTTAAGCTCGACTCTCTATAATGCATACTGTAAAATCCTTCAGCATTGCCTTAACCCTATTAAAAGAAAAGAGACATGCAAGAAACAGAAAGTAAACAAAAGCCATAATCACCTAGTGAAAAATTATTCAATATACAGAAAACAGTTAGGCTCTGGGTATGATAGTGAAAGGAAAAAAAAACACTACAAAGGAATAAGGTAAAAATAAACTCATACTGATGGTAGAAAAAGTGTATAAATAAGCCTGCGTTATCTTTTTCTTGAACAATTTGAGTATAAACCAAATTAAACTGCAATCATCCATCTAAACAGACCTGTAATAATAGGTACATTTGCCATTCAATCTTAGAACTTTAGAAACTCTTGGAAATTGTTCATAACATTCAGCCACTCTTTCATACCTGCCCTTTTAAACCAGGCCGTTCTCCTTAATTTAGATACGCACTTCTTCCACCCACCAGACATGTATTGCTTTTATTGTACTCTCAGGATCCTTAGCAGCTGCCAGATTTTTTACTTCAAATTTGTCTCTCAGAGAGTTTAATGTGCTTGTAAGTTGTCCATGGCATACCTGATCTGAAACTAAGCTTCTTAATACTTCTGGCAGAGCTTCTGAGTGTCTTCCTTTTCTTGAAGGAATTTGTTGATGCGTATTGAAGCTATCTTTAAGAACTGCTAAGGAATGGGAAAGCTATTTTGGAGAATGGGACATATCTTTCTTTTCTTGCATTATTACTCTCTCCAGCTAAAGAAATTATAATCCGGTTGCTTTGAAGCTAATTGATTGTCATTACCCATAGTTAAAAATAACCAAGGTTCACTTCAGCTGTATTCCTAAACTAAAGTTGTTTCTTCCAACTTTGCCAGAAGAAGAATCTAGATGAAGTAATTATACAGGGTTTTCCTCATAATACTAAACCAGGGCTTTTCATGTTATACATGGACTATGTGAATGTGGAATAAGTACACAATAGGGAATAAAGTTCTCATGAAAATATGAAATTTCTTGACTGTCTTTTATCACTTGTGAAATATTCTGTGAGACACCAGATTGCCTGCACAATGAAGGACATGTATATTTGGATACAAACCGAAAGGTATGTGTAACAATGCTACACACAGAACTGAAATAATATATTTCTCCCAATGTATTTTAATGCAAGGACAAGTGGGCAGCAAAATCCTAGAAAATGGTTGAAATGTTAACACTGGCCTTGAGAGACCTGTCAGTTATCAAAAGCTGTACAATGTAGGTGCCAAAATCTATGAACTAATATAGATCTGCAAGGATAAAGATAAAGATAAATAACCTTTATTGTCATTTTTATATTGTGGGCACAATGGCACACATAAAAAATGAAATTTAGTTGCCCGCTCTCAAAGTGAAACATATACATATACTATAACTTGCGCAAACAAACAAACCAAACAAAAAAAACTTTACGTAAGAACTGGCTAAGGTTAAAGTCTAAAAGAAGACTCCCATCTCTTAAATTAGCCATGTCAAACATAGGACTGTACACCTGATTCTATGGATCAGCTTAAGCAACAATTTATGTTCCCCCTGAAACTGTAGAAGGATACTGTTCAAAATAGGCACCTTTGTTTTTCCATTGCTAATATACTTTGTTGTTCCAGCACCTATTTCCAATTGTAGCATCAGCAGTAGCCAAGCAAATGGTTCCAGGTAACCACAAAGAGAACATGAAGACAGTAGGTGTTTCCTATTGGTATAAATGTCATCCTAGCAATTGGTCGTTTGAGAGAAGCTGCCTGATAGCAACAAAGTGATTTCATTTCCAAGAACAGGTCTGTTCTTAGTCAATGGCATTCATCACATCTTGAATTCTATAACAGTTCATCTTGTGATGAAGTATTTTCTTTTCTCTTTTCTGGCTTCTGTCAATCAATTTTAATTGATCTTGGGTACTAGTATCAAGAGAAAATAATGTAAGTCCTAGGCCTGTATAGGCAACTGGAGTTAAGCAATTTGTACAGAGACCCATGGATTTGAACCATTATAATAGTTCCACTTCTGTTTTTTTGTCTATCATAAATTGTTGAAAACATACCTTGTCATCATCATAAACAGAGCCATAGACCAATTGAGTTTGTTGTGGTCAGGTTGTGGTCAAATTGTGGTCAAGATCACACGAAGTATTAGTACTGCTTTATAACACCCTATTAAGACCACACCTGGAATACTGCAGCCAATTTTGGTCACCATACTACAAAAAAGATGTTGAGACTTTGGAAAAAGTTCAGAGAAGAACAACTAAGATGATCAAAGGCCTGGAGACTAAAACATATGAAGAACGGCTGCAGGACTTGGGTTTGGCTAGTCTACAGAAAAGAAGAAATAGGGGTGACATGATAGCAGTATTCCAGTATTTGAGGGGCTGCTACAAAGAAGAGGGGGTCAAATTATTCTCCAAAACACCAGAGGGCAGGATAAGAAACAATGGTTTGAAACTGATCAAAGAGAGAAGCAACCTGGAATTAAGGAGAAACTTCCTAACAGTGAGAATAATTAACCAGTGGAACAGCTTGGCTGCAGAAACCGTGGGCACTCCATCACTAGAGGTTTTTAAGAAGAGACTAGACAGTCACTTATCTGAAATTGTATAGGTTCCCCTGTTTCAGCAGGGGGCTGGACTAGAAGACCTCCAAGATCCCTTCCAGCTCTATTCTATTCTTCCTAAACTGGAAAGAAAACATCCTATTGAAATGACTAGTGTAGCATTTATTTCTCAATGGATATGTATGTACAACTCCTTTTCAAGGCTGCGATGCTGTTAATTTAACAGCAAACCATATTGAGTATGGCATTTAAAAATATGCTTTAGATAAGCTATATGTACACAGTTGCTAGGATATTTTACACACATTACCTGAAATGATTTGAAGCCATACAACTAAACATATTATAGAAAAATATAGTCCCAACATGAAAAAAATATTCCTTGAAGTGTGGCCCTAAATATTTGTTTCACTAGCTTTGGAGCATAATTGGATGCATAAGTCTCTTTTGAAACACAAAGCAAATAATTAATGGGGAAAGCCCCTTAATTATATGTTAAGGAACCAAAAATTTGGTATACACAAGCTTTTGGTGTACTGTACCTTTGATGACTGAGAACAGATATGTTAAAACATGCCACAATCATATTTTTAAGAGATCAGATAATCTATTCTTTGTGTGGTTTGTGTTCAGTTATTTTTAATTCCCCCAAGAATGCATATTTTTCATAATTATAGTTCATCCACAGTTCTTCACTTCAATACAAAAAGGCATACATTTAATCCTAAAAAGAGAAAAATGGCAGATTAGGCGCGAGGCACCCATTTCTTTTATTCTACCTGTTTAAACTGCACTTTATTTAGGCTTGCATCCTCAAACCAATTGCTTTTTCATCTTGCTGTAATTTTCTTAGCAAAATTTGAGGTGCGCCTTTTTGCTGCATAAATGTAAACAAATTGAATCCTGTATGTCGAAGGGCAGGGTCAACCCTATATATTTTGGTTGCAACTAATAGGAAATCCCTGGCTTGTGAGCCATTTTTAGCCCCAGACATTCCTCTGGAGATTACCTGGAGCTTATCAAACTGTTTAAACTAAATCTAGCATGAGTTATTAAAGGCATGATCTCAAAATATTGTCACTGTTTGGCAGCTGAGCCAATTTATTCCCACCTCAGGTGGGGGGACTATAGGCAGTGCACTGAATCAGTCTTTCTAGTAGAAGCACTGGAATTCTTCAGGGTCTGGCAACAGGCCATTTTCTAATACTAGAGGAAAACTTGCCTCCCCCATCTCATGGCTCCTGGTTCTCCCCTATAAGCTGATGTAGCTTACTAAACTAAGCAGGGGAATAACAACTTGCTGGTGTGTCATGGTGGAGGCTTTTCAGAATTCCCAATTGCAAACATTCAACTATTTCAAATGCCAAACAAAATGGGCTATATAGATGTGATGACACAAGGGTCCATTTCTGGACCCTTCTGTTGGCCAGGTGGAAGGGATGCTAATGGCTGCATGGAGCTTTTGGGAAGTGAAAATGGTGGTGCGGAAGTGACCTGGGTCTTCCTGCATATCATAAGCACCCAGCTTGGTCAGTTTGAAAGTGTCCAGAAAAATGAATCACTATACAGCAACAACATGCACACAACAACTGGCAGCCCAACCTGAAACTTGGCAAATCTCATAAAAGCTAAGTAGGGTCAGACTTGGTTGATATGTAGATGGAATAATATTGGGAAATCTCAGGCTTGTGAACTAAGCTATGAAATCTCAGAGAACTCTCAGAAAAAGGCAATGACCACCAATATCTGTATTAATGCCAAAATAATGTTGTGGGTTTCTCTAGTCGCCAAGACTTGACTTACATTTGATGGAGTCCTTATGGCACCTTAAATACTATATAAAATATCTGGCTGAGAAGTCAGAAAGTCAGAGGCTGGGCATTCTAAATGGGAAGCAATCAGAAGTGTCTCTGTTATTGAATGTATGAGGAGCTATTTGTCCAGGACATGCATTTCCTTTTCCTTGAGAATTTTGTCCCATTCACTATAGGCTATTGGGTAGCTGCATATGTTTCAAGGTTCTCTGTTTCCTGGGACATTTTTTAAATGTTGATTCTAAATGAATTATTGTTCCTATGATTGCTTTGTAAGCATGTCCCTTTGCCTGCAGCCAGCCACCAAGTTATATTTTGAACTGAATTAAGACTTTGGTGTGATGTGGTGATACCTATTTTCCATGGCCCTATCAGTTCAGCAGGCACCTATGTTTATTAAGTTCCAATTGGCAAAGATAATTATTTCTCTATGCTTTTATTGTATTGCTTGGACAGAGAATGAATAACAGAGCAGACCACCCACTATTTCCCCAAACCGTGATGTCCTGCTTTTACTTTTCCCAGTTTTGTCTTCATTGGATTCAGTTTCATTGAATTGCTAAAGACCTGGCAGAGAGTAAGGAGTCTCTAGATCTTCCACATGTAGGCACACCCCAGTACAAGACTTTGTCCTGGTAAGGGGCCTCTTCCACCTGGTCCAGACCACATTTCCCATCCTTCATCCTGGCAAGAAATTAGTTGGTGCACTATGTAACCTTGCGCTAGTAATATCTTGCAAATAACAGTATCCTTAAAAAGTTATGCCAGGAAAATAATGATCTGTGAGCTAGGATGTCATCATGCAAATGATATGTAATCTTGTCATGATATTTAACTTAAGTATATCAGCTGTGTCATTTGCATGATAAAATCATAGTATATCTATTGTCATTTGTCATGGTGTCATCTGTGGACACCAACAAGTGCAATATTCTATGCAAAATGTATGACTAGGTACCCTATAATGCTTGTTCCAGAACAACATAATGTGGCATCCTGTGGAGAATTCTGTCTCCCTTATTGACATAAACTCAGTTCTTGATAGTTTCCAAAATCATATTAGGAAGACAGATGCAGAGTCTGCCCTATTTTTGCCTCTTTTGTGGTGAGTTTTTAATGGATTTGTGAAATGTATTATTTGTTCTTTGAGCATGTGAAAAATCACTTCTGCAGCAGAAGGCTAAAATAACTTTTTTTAAAAAAAAAAAACCTTTAACTCACTGTACTCGGGCATTTTTTTCATAAGAACAGCTGCCCTTTTATCACTTACCACTTCGATTAGCAAAAGTTGCAAATGTTTAAGCTGAGTCTCAGAGGTCTGAGAAATATATGCATTGATTTAGTTTGCTATCCCTTGAGGAGGAAAATTGTCTGTAGGCATAGCAAAGAAATAAAGCATGAAGAAATGTCGAGTTTCCAGCATTTCAGTGCTCTTGTTCAGAAAGGATACCACCTTCTGAATTTAAAATATGCATCCGTGACCAAAGAAATATTATCATTTTTCCTATAAAATGTTAGTTGCTAGCTTGTTATCATCAAATCGAATTATCTAACAGCAAGAGAAGTTTCTGACTTAATTTACTGAATCTTGAGTGCAATTGCTTATCTGTTTGGTTTAATTAACGTAACTGAAAATATTTAAGTAATCTCAGAATTATTTGAAATGGTATAATAGAAAATTAGCTTTGAACACTAGCAATACCACCAACAACAAAGCAAGAAACAGAAGCAGAAAGAACTAAGAAACAATTATTGTGGAAACACAATAGTCTTTCAAATTAATCTGGCTTTCCAGATGAATTGATTTCTGTTACATTATTTACTCCAGTTTTGATTTTTTTTTATAGTGATTGACCTGAGTGATAATCAAGCAGAATAAAGAGTTTAAAGAATTTAGGTCTTCATAAGAAAGGAATATTTTTTTTATTCAACATTATTTCAAAAGTCAATAATGGCACCTTAAGCGCCTGTGGATCTCTCCTTGTTTTGTTTTGTTTTCTTCTACTGTTTGCTCATCCATTTATAATTAAAATGAAATCCGCACTATAAACACACATGTACAGTTTGCTTTATCTTCATTTTTCTCCCTTCCTGCTGATTGAAAATGTTGAAACTCAAAGGATTTACAACCAGAACCCACGTTCCCTTCAGGAAAAGTCACCAGAAATATCATTTCCTACTGAGCTTTCCTGATTTTTATCAGAACCTTATATTCTTTGATATCTAGTTCTGTCTCCAAAAGAACTGAGTACTTTTTTTTTGGGGGGGGGGCATTTTCAATTATTTGGGTTGGGGTTTTTTTCCAGCATTTCCAATTTTTACCAAAGAGCCCAGTTAATCGGCAAGGGAAATACTATTTATGCCCCTTGCTTCCTATTAAAATGGTTTCAAAATTACCCTTTGTTTCATTTAGCTGCCTTTACTAATCTTATGCTCTCACTAGATGGTGGTCTAATTTGACCTAATGTGGTCATTCAGTGACAGGTGCTGTTTTATAGATGAAGCTGAGAAATCTTTAGCACTTTTACATAAGACAAATTGTCGGACTCATGTGAAGTAAAGAGAGTAAAACAATTCAGTTATGACATTTCTTTTCAATGTGTGGCAACTACATAGAATAGTGGCTAAAGCCTAACGTTCACTGAAATATTCACCCTACAACTGGTTATATTCATTCATCAGCAGAAACAAAAAGAAATGTCCACTATATGGTGGAGAGTAACAGTCTTGAAGGCTTCTTTCTGACATCTCTTGATGTATTAATATGCAGTCAGTGCTACAGCCTGAAGCCCTTATTATGTAGGGTTTGTCAGTGAAAATCAGATTGACATCTAATAAGTCCTCTCTGGAGTTCAAAGTGCTTCTAGTGAGCATCTCTTCTACTGTGGGTCCTGACTAGCTGACCTAGTGAAGACACAGTGAACACACTTAAATATGCTTAAATGTGCTTTGTAGTTACCAGACTGGGCGACTGAACATCTCTGCTTTAAACTCTAATTTAAACTCAATGAACTCAATGTTAGATGCAAGCTAATGGCTCTCAAACCTTCAATAACTGAGATTAAATTTAAAGAAACTTTTTATGAATTTCTAAGGAAAAATATTAAGTGTTTTGAAAAATTTACAATGTAAATATTTATTTCTCTCTCTCTCTCTCTCTCCCCCCCTTTAAAAATAAGTGATGGGCTATGTTTGTGTATAGTTACATTATGGAGGGAAGGGTACAAGGATAGGAAGCCTCTTTGCAAGTTCAACTGGGTGCAGCGTCCAAGCATGATAGTCCCACGTCTGGGGTGGGAAGGGTAAAAAAGGCCAGTGAATGTGTACATGATGGTTACCACACCGCTGCATAGCAGCAGCAGCTTAACTCAGCTCTGCAACTAACCTGATGTTTTGCCAAGTCCCCTCCAGTCAGTTTGCCTTATTTAAATCCCAGCTGCTTTTGGGTACTGACTTTCCAAAGTGGGGCGATGGGGGGGGGGCGGGAAACAGCAGTGGAGAGGGAGGATGGGGAAGGGGCAAAAAAGGTTAAACTGCCTAACAATTATTGAAGGGAGCTGAAAGGATGTGGAGCCCAATTAAGCCTTCCATGCAGCTCTGGCTCATAAACGCTTGCTACTTTTATTCCCGCTGGATCATATCTCTGAGCCAGGCTGAGAGGGAACCCAGCAAGAACCTTTTCATGAAAGCTGTTACTAAGCCTGGGTCCAGCCCAATCCTTCTGAGTGAGTGCCTTCATACTCCCTCTCTATTAATCATCATCTGGCCTTCCAGCACCTGGGACTGGCTTCCACCCCCACTGTTGCTATATTGACAATATTCCCTGTTGATTTCCTCATTTTCTCAGCCAGGGCTAGAATGACCTCTTTAAAATTCTTTATAAACGTCCATAATTGCTGCATCAAACTTCAATTCATTACTTTCCTGGGCCTCATGTATTTTGATGATATGAAAGTTGACCACATTTACATGCAAATTGAAGTTTTTATATTAATAAGGGCCAATAAAAGGAGAAGACTGCATGGGTAATGCTCCATTATGACTTTTAAATACATTTGCCCGTGTTTCGCCACTCGGCATTAGCGTGGTCTGACCACGAGGAAATCATGTTGGCCTGATTGCAATTTTGTTTTCCAATTGAAAGTACAATTTCATCAGGTTCCCCTGTCATTTCTAATAATGGCTTAAGTTTGTTTGCTAAATTGAGGAATTTCTCCCAGTCTCTGGCTGGGCAAGAACACAGGTGTGCACAGGCAGCTGTTTTTCTATGAAGGGCATCATTATGAATTACACCAGAGTCAATCCCACAAGGTTTGCAAGTTAAAAGGAGCAAAATGACTGATGGCCCAGTGCTACAGAAGTTCAATATTTTTAAGCTTATTTACTTTTAATGGAAATACAAGTTTATTACATTTATTTTGTAGCTTATTACATAGTAGTGTGTGTGTGTGTATGTATATATATTCTTCCTTCCTTGTAATCTGGAGATCTAAAAGTTACCAAGGTTGAGAAACATTGGCTTGGAAGATTTCTATAACAGGTGAAAGAGCAGCTACAAGAACCATTTTCTTTAAGAGATAAGTATGGTGGCAAGAAATAAACTTCTGCCTAATTCCTATAATCACAATGTAGAGCATTGCCTGATGACATTCAAATGGGGATATGAAGTAAGCACAGATTGTTGTTGTTGTTGTTGTTGGTTTAATTTGGAGGTCTGCCCAGACTGGAAATTCACATTAAGAAACAAGACGATGCAAATCACTCGTTTCTCAGCCATCCCATTTGTAGGCTTTGTTAGCTCTCTTGCTGTAAGATCTCCTAATGATTTGTGGCATGAAATGCCCAGTGTATACTCTTTCTAAAAAGCCAGGCAATTTTTTTCCCTAAAAAATGTCACTTCGTTCTTCTCCCATCTACCCCAGCTTCTCACACAAGGGTTTTTTTCTTTTTCTCAGTGGGTGGTTTTGGATAAGGTGCTTCTCCCAGGTAATAATGTATTGCAAGCCTATGTTTTTCTCCGAATATACTTATCTTTTCCTTTCGTTTCTCTCGGTGGTTTTGAATACAATCCTGGGTGACTCTCACTCTCTGAGTTTGCTATTAAAAATAAGGGAAAAGGAATAGAATCTCTTTTTTCCTCGAAGAATAACCAACTCTGCACATAATTGTTTGCTTTTCCAAACTACTACATAGATACATTGTCTTGCAAATAAACCATGTTTGTGTGTGTGTGCTTGTTTGTGTGTGTGTGTGTGTGTGTGTATCACACACACTGATTACCTGGAGACTTTAAAATTTGAAGTTTCCTTGCCTTTTTTTCCAGCCACTCATTCACTCCTCTTTCCCCCCCCTCACTTGAAGATTATCTTCATTTCCGACTAGCAAACAATGTAAGTTGTTCCTATAACTCTCTGAGCCACTGTATTGTAACATCAGTGGCCTGGAGCGTGCAGTTTTTCCTTACGACATTTCAATTTAAACATTACTGCACTGCAGCATTGTCACATCTCATTTACACTGTGGGACTCAATGGGAGACAGGGATCATTACGTAGAGAACACTGAGGAAAAAATGCATTACACTCTGATCATAACCGTAAAGGTAACTAAAGAGAAGTAGACAGATCCAGATGCAGTAGCAGTCGATATAATAAAGCAGAATAAGCGTTACGCTGAAAAAAAAATGCAGAAAGGGTGAAGTTTAAAGAGAAAACTAGCCACTTCACTAAAATTGTCCAGCTTAAGTCAAATGAGATTACTGCTGACACCTCTGGCTATAGTACATTGCTTTGAGATTCAGTTTCTCCACTTTTCTAGGTTATCACAGCCGAAGCAATTCTCTCCTGCTTCAGATGTTGAGATTATCATTTCTTATGTTGTTCTTGTTGTTTCTTCTCCTCTCCCACCCCCTTACTGAAAAGTAGTTGATGTGAGGATATAGGTTATGTAGATTCATACTGCGTGAATTATTCTGTATTCTGGCTTGGTCTGAATGCAAAGATTGGTCCAAGCACAGAGAGTCTGTATGCAGTTGATGTAATTTATGGGGTGCCTATGTTTTGTCACACTTCCAATGCTATTTCTTTATCCCATAATTCAGGGGTGTTTCCATTTACTCCACAAATTATATTTTATTCAGTGTTATTAATAGCTTTCACTACTAATTCATATTCAACTATTAGAACAGAATGCCAATATGTTTGTGGTGGGAGCTGTTAAATAAAGTCATGTGCTTAACTTGAGTAAAATGGGTAAGGATTCTTTTACTTCATATTATATAGCAATAATTATAAGAATTTTGATTGGCGAGTCCTAAAGCCTACTTCTCCATCATGGCCCCATAATGGCCAACCACATGTGATTGGAAAGGCCTTCAGCTTATGTACCCTGGAGTAAGGAATGTGAAGCTTATTTGCTCTGGTCCTGCAAATAGTCATGATGAGTGTACTGCTATGGACGTGTATAGTCATCTTTTAAAGCCATCAAAGTTAGTAAGCAACACTGTATCTAATGGTTTAATAGCAGAGTTTGATATAAATAAGTTCTTCCTTTAATCTGATCCACGACACACACACTCTCTCACACACACACACCTTTTATCATAATTTGATGTCCCAAGTTCTAATATTAACAAGGATTTTTTTTTTTTTACATTGGACATAATATTATGCACTGCTCTGATAACATTCTCCCATATTTGTCTATTTCCTAAACTAAACTCTGTACAGGGTAATTGTTTTTTCGTAGGAGAATATGAAACCTCTAGGTGTGTTTTCTCATCTCTATCCTTTTGAACAGTAGTGATTAGATATATTTATCTTTCTTTTCAGTGCTTATTGTAATGATTCTCTATATGAATTGGTTGTGCTCATTTGGTGAGTATTTTCATCTCTCTAGCCACCTCCCCAAACTCTCTTTTCCTATTTACTATAGGAATATTTAAATAATATGCCTTCAATATTTCAATCTTGACATTCTCTGCTAAATCTGTGGTTAGAGGAAGTGGGTGGGATGTTTGCTCCACTAGTTACTTGCAGGACTCCCTCTTAGCTGTAATCTTATTCAATTAGCAATTCAATCCCTTCTGACATTTTTCCTTTGGGTTTAGTGGAAGCACGGGAAGCTCGAGGGGTTGCAGACCACAGGAGGGATTATTGTACAATGAGGGATAAGACATTTGCATGTAAATGTTTATTCAACTCATTACTAAGTGCAAGAAAATCTAGACTCTGTTCACGGGAACTTCTCCAAAATTCGCTTCTCCTTTGGAAAAATTGCTGAAGGAAATTCTCTTCCATCAAATTGCATGATAACTAGAAGGAAAAGAAAAAGAAGAAGAAAGCTTTGTTTGCCAATTGATTTAGAATTTAGAATAGATTTGGAAGGGACCTTGGAGGTCTTCTAGTCCAGCCCCCTGCTCAAGCAGGAGGACCTATACGATCTCAGACAGGTGATTGTCCAGTCACTTTTTCCCTCCCCCTGCCCCCACTTGGCCTCAGTGTGCACCACTTTACCCTTCCTTACTCTAAATTATATTTGCCATTTTAAAAATCATTTCTCCAGGCTGAAGAGGTCTTCCTGGAATTCTTAACTGGCCCTCTTTGTCATAACCACTCAAGTTAATTTGATGTCTTCAGTACCTCAGTGCTCACTTAATTTCAGAGCATATTTCAGATCATTTATGAACAAATTAAAAAGCACAAGGTTCAGTAGTTATTCTTTGGAAGGCCCACCTTTTCTCCTTGAGAGAACTGTTCATTTTATCCCTATATTCTGGTTCCTATTTTTGAATAGTTTATGATTTATCAGAGGGCCTCTCCTCTTATCTCATTATTGCTAGGTCTATCCAAGACTCTTTGTGAGGGGTTTTGTCAAAAGCCTTTTGAAAATTCAACTGAACCAAGCAGTAAAATAATGATGCACTTTTAAAAAAATGTTATTTTTTCCCCCAACCATTCTCTTCAGTGATGGAAAAGCAAAACCCCACTGCTTTTGATGTTCCCCCACAATGAATGGAAAAACTAAGTGAAATTCTTATGTGGGTGTGTGGATTTTTATTATGAAATTGTACAGGATTTCTGACTTTCCTCTGATTTCCCTCAATCAGATAAATCTAAAGAGAAGATAATCATGATACCACATGCACCCGTAGTCCTATTATTTACTTTCCCCTATACATATTCCCTCTTTGTTAAAACACAATTTAAATACCTAAATTAATTAAAGCCTACAGTAAGATAACATAAGCCACAAATTAACAGTGCATAAAATATTTTAGGCATTCAATCAGCCATACCTTGAGCAAATTTCAGATCCTATAGGAGCTATTTCTTTCTCTGAGGTACTTAAAAGAATGTTGAGTAGGTGTGATAATGACTTACTAGTCTTATCCTCCCCCACTATTGATGTTTAAATTTCTCTAACATGCTTTTAACTAAAATGACATTTGAAAGTTGAGTCAAAGCAAGCTTCAGGAAAACTTTTTCCCAGCCTCCACTTTGCCATCATTTTCAGTTCTGCCCTGAAGGGCGCACCTGGATTTATAGAGCAGCTATGTCTGTTTCCCCTTTCTTTTGTGATGAGTTTCTGTTAGGATAGTAATGACAGATCATTATAGTGGAAGAGATTTTCTTTCTTTCTTCATCATTATCAGTATTTATAATACTTTTCCATACTTCATGCCCCTACAGTCATGCCTAAGCACAATCTTCAGCAGTAAGACGTTTCTTCCAGGAAGATATATTTAGGATTAGCGCCTTAATGCTCTCTCCACTCCTACTCTTCAGTAAACACTATGAACAAGTTGAAATTGCAAACTTAGACTACTTAGAATCAACCATGCCAGACAACTCAGAAATCCTGCATGAAAATCACAGTAAGGCTCAGGAAACTATTTTTTTGTTGCCTACATTAATTTGTTTAGTGCCAACTGAGTCACATTTGCCTCCTTGTCACTGCATAACAAAGTCCGGCTTTTCCAAGAACATTCCAGTACTCCAGTCATCCCTTTGATCTTCTCCATCCTCATTATCCATTGTCTTCTCTTTCTTCTATTTCCCTCAATCTTACCAAGTATAATATTTTTCCTATTCCCAAAGTACGTGCCCCTATGTGTGAGTTTCTGCTTGCTCATCATTGCTGCAAGTCAAATTTCATTTGGTCCAAGATTGATTGTTTCTTCTGCCTTCCACTGTACTCTTAATAACCATCTCTAAATTTATTGTCTGAAGACATCTTTATTTTCTTTCAGTTTTTTAAAATTAATATTTAGTTGTGAATTACCACTAAAAAGACCCTTGGTTTCACTGTTCTAATCCTTGTTGTAATTGAAATGTCCTTATCCTTTATGATCTTGTCTGTTCTAGAGAAGTAAAAAAGCAATTTATTGTAGGGTAGAAGGCAATGACAAACCTTCCTTCTGAGGAATAATCTCTTTTTCACTTTTCTAGCACACTGCCCATCTTTATCTCTATTTATCAATTATCAGATGTTAACCATAAGTTCATTAAACATGCTGGTTGACATTACCATTTTAATATTGATCAGTCAGACATTTTTTTTCATTTTTCATTTTTCTCTTTCCTTCCAAGACTTCTTTACCTTCAGCCAACAAGATGCTGTTTTCTGTATTTTTCAGATAGTTTGTATGTCACCCTCCAATTTTAATTCCAGTTTTCCTCTAGTACTGTTACTCTTATACTATATTTTCAGAGTAAGTTAAATAGATACAGGAACACTATGTTTTCCCATTCTGAACCACTCTTGACTAAATACAGTTTTTACAGTGGCTTCCTATTTCATCTAAAGATTCCTCAGAAGAATAATCAAGTATTATGGCACATCCATTAGTTTCAATATTTCATATTCTGACCTGAGGCTTTGCTGTAAGAAAGACCTCCTTGTGTTTTATTGCTTTCATTATTATACATGATATGTTGGATGTCATATCCTCTACCTTTTGTGAAATCTGACTGTTCATTTCTATGCTTCATTCTATATAAAAGGGGTCCCCAACACCCAGGCCATAGACTGGTTCTGGTCAGCAGCCTGTTAGGAACTAGGCTGCACAAGTGAGCGAAGCTTCATCTGTGCATGCACAGGATCTAGGTAGCATGCAAAACCATTCCACCTCCTATTACTGCTGTCACTTCCAGTCTGTGGAAAAATTGTTTCCCCCAAAATCGGTACAAAAAAGGTTGGGGGCCACTGCTATATAAGATATTAAACAAAACTTTGATATATAAAAAAATAATGCAGTGATTTGGCAATTTGTGTGTTCTTTTTCAGTATAAGTATATGCACCTATCCAAGATTCACGATCATGCTTCATGTATAAACATGGTACTGCTAGCAATTTAGCTGCTGCTTCTATAGTTTTTAAACAGTGTATCAATCTTCAGCCCAGAGTTTTCACTAAGGTGCAAATGACCAGGATCAAAATTTTCATATTATGGACAAGTCATGCAAAGTCCTAGCTTTGCTCAGAAGCCTATAATGCTGTGAAAAGTGGAAGGAAAGGAAAGAAGTTAATGATTACTGGCAAGATAGGGTAGACTTAGTTATATTGGTGATGGGTACATGAGGAGACTCAAAAGGTCAGGGACACATAATTTTGGAGAAAGTTTACCTATGTTGGCAGTAAGAGTCAGCACCAGCTTGATAGCACATAATCGTCAAACAATCATTCATTCATCTTGTGCTTTCCTATTTAACAGCTGGTCTATTTTTGCTGGTATTTGATATTCCCATGGAGCTGAATATATTTTTTCCATACATTATCCTATAATCCTGTTTGTAGAGAGTTTCAGTGTAATCTTTCCATTTTCCTTTAATTTCTTTTGCTTGTATCAAACCTATTCTGTGATTTCATTTGAGTACTCCTACTTTATCTCTAAGTTTTCTTGTGATGTCTCTAATTTCCTCCTTCTATATTCTGTTTGTTGACATTCTGGATTGAGATATCTTTCCTTGTTCTTCCTTGCTTGTTACTGAAAGTCTGTGTTTAGTTGTCAACCATCCTTCATGTTACCCAAGACTTGCATAGGATTAAACAAATACAGGAAAGAGGTAAGCATTTTTAAATGCCTGCAATAATTCAGCAATTCAAAGTTGTCACTTAACTGGTACAAAATCTTCACGCATCCCAAAGAAACATATAATGATAGAGGTGAGGAAACATAATGCTGCCTGGCACAATTCAGGATTTTTGTACAGCAGATTCAATTTCTCCGTCTCCAATCGCAGCTGAGAGAAGAGGACTAGGAAAGATCTCTCAAGATAAAATAAATGCTTTTCATATAGAAAACTGCAGATTCAGGGATTTGCTTTTCTTATCTCGGGAAAAGAATCTTCTCTAAGTCCTTAGAGAGCCACTGCTAATCAGAACAGTAAATAATAATGAGATGAATGAGCAAATGCTTCTTTGCAATTCTGAAGGCTTTTCACACTTGGCCTAACTAAAACATTGTGTTAAGAGAAGGAGGAGAGTCCCCTGCTTTGCTCTCCATGTAGGATGTCCCTCACTACTCTCCTCTTGATGAATTTGTCTTCATAGTTTGATGTAATTAGCAAACTAGTCACAAAAGATAAGTGGGCATAATGAGAACTCATTACCTGAAAAACATAGACAATGTAAATAACCACGGGACTACTTGTTTTCAGCCTAAAGTTTGAGGTTAGACATGCTTACTAATATTGTTAAATGGTTTGATTCTGAATGGAGACATATGACAATGAAGTATTTTTCCCCCAACAATCTGAAAGATAAATGTTTATGCAGCACTTATTTCTCCATTCGCAGCAGCTTTCCTTACTTGTTCTCACCTACCCAATTGGTTTCCTTTGCATTCTTTTCATGTTTTTTCGTTTTTAGCCTTGTTAATCAATATGCTAATGATATGATACTGGTTCTCCACTGAGCTGTATCCCTTGTGCTTTCCAAACAGCAACAATTATTAGCTGACTGCTTGCCACCTAAGTCGAGGCTCAGAGTCATCTGAAAACAAGCTTCAAAAGTACTGGATTTCCAAAACAATGGGGCTTACCAAAGCTGAGATAAGTTAAGTAGAAGAGTGATTCCTTGGTGTAATCAGGCAAAGTAATGCAGTATCATACTGGAGATTAAAGCTTGATCTTTGAAACTGATCTCTCAAGCCTGGAGGATAAAGCTTGAATAGCATTTTGAAAACAATAGATGAAATGTGTATTATCTTTTATTCAGTGGTCAAATGATCACTGATTTCTCTTGAAGTCAGCCCTGAACTCCACAGTATTCCTACAAGCTTTTATTGAAATGCATTACTTGAAAGATGCAATCCTGTTTATCCTTGCCAAACAATAAACCTCCCAAAATACAGTAGGAATTATTGAAAAATCTACATAAATTTTTGTTAGTTGATAAGGTTTTAGTCTTGGACAAAAGATATCTGGATATAATTTTTTATCAGCTGTGAAGTCACTTGCTTTCAAGGCCCAACTAAAACACCATGTGTATGCCTTATTTAAGTACAAATCAATGAATCTCTTTCTTTAAGGCAAAAGGTCCCACTTTCCAGCTTTATCAACTCTTGTTCTCCACAGGGAATATCCTAGCACTAGGAATTGGAGTCTTGTAGCAAAGAGGACTGCCTTTCAGCATCTGTGCTCCAAAAGGGTGATTGTATTGTACAGTTAATGGTAGAGATTATGTCTTCCATAATATGACATCCATAAATATCTGTTCTGAAGACAGGCAGGTTGCAAACTTGAAACCACTTCAGAGCAACTCTAGATCTTCTTATACACTATCTCAAAACAAATGGTATTATATTTTTTAAAATTCTAGAAATGTTTTTAAATAATGACAAATCTTACACGCTAGCTACCTGTACTCCTTATATGATGGTGGATGTATGCATGTTATCCGTTTGAGTGTATTTGATCAAGTAATGTCATTATAGTCTACAATCAAGGCCTTTCTCAGCACTGAATAGGGTGTCTTACAATGTTCCTGAAACTTCATAACTTGGAAAAGAATCTTATGTATGCTAGAAGTCCTTGTACCATATAATTCTTCTGTGAACAGAATTGCTAATGTTTTGAAGAATTGCATTCTTATACAAAACTAGACTGTATTAGTCTTGCTTAGTTTTAGAGATAAATCCAAGGCAATTAAATTTCTGATGCAAGAATAATTAAGTACATAGTATGTCCAGGAGATTAGGAAACAAACTCTCAAATATTATTTCCAAGAAAAGAACATTGATATAAGCATGAAGTAACTATGGGTCAAATCAACTTGAGGGAAAGTTGTTCTCAGTTTTTCAATCTGAAATATCAGCTTGCTTCTGAGCTTGCTTCTATGACTTTGTTATTAAAGAAAAACCTATCAAATTTTAATTGCAGGTAATTTTTAAAATTCAGAAATATGAATTGCTTTTTAGCCTGAACCGTCACCTTAAGATATTATCCTTTCCACTAAAAGTCATTGTGAAAGCTGGAGCATAACATCCACTAAGTATTTAATTCTATAGCCTCTTAACAGGAGTGTCAAACGGCCGGCCCGCAGGCCGGACGCGTCATCCGGAAGCCACGCCCACCCCATTGCCGGCAATGGCAAAACCGGCCCGATACTTTGCACAACGTCACATGATGTTGCGAGTTTGACATGTCTGCTAGCATTACTCCTCCTTCTTTCTAAAACCCATCAGAGCAAATCACAGACAGAATCCATTCAGACCAACATCTGATTTCTCTTTAAAATTCTGATGTTGAATTTTCTCAATTGTTATTTTAGTATTTGTTAAATATGTCAAGTGTGTATGTGTACATGCATGTGTGTGTGTGTGGAGAGAGAGAGATTTAGACGTAGATATCAATATGGATATGGATATAAATGTGTTTGGTATTCTACAATTTTTAGTTTAAATATGTGAGAAGAAAGATTATATATTTGTACCAAACTAATAGTTGACAGGCAGAGAGGGAGAGAGCCCTTTCAAGTAAGTGCTGATTCCTGGCAACTGGGTGACTATGACTTCTAGTCCTGCCTTAGACACAAAACCAGCTGAGTTATCTTGGGTCAGTCTCTCTCTCTCAGTCCTAGGAAGCAGACAATGGCATACCATTCCAAAATTTTGCCCAGAAAACCTTGCAGGGGTTTGTTCAGGCTAGTTGCCAGAAATTTAAAAAACAATAAAGACAGGAAACAAACAAACAAACAAACAAACAAATAATACCGCTGGTTAAATTCTGATACGTGAAATCCTTGGTGTTCTTTGAGCTTGCTTGTTTGCTTGCAGAGATTTTGTTACCAGGGTAGGTAATTTCTTCAGTGCCAGTGCTTCAGTGTCAGAAATTCTGATATTATATTTTATAATTTTAATGTAATCTTAATTTAGATCTAACAGATCTAAATCTGGGGGGGGGAAATCTGCAAAAAAAAATCTGGATGACCATTAGAAAAGATATACAGAAAGTTCCAAACAGATTTCTGCATCCAAATTTGCTAACTCTAGCCTAGTTATAGCACATAAGAGCTCATATTTGATGTTTGTTAAAATAATCAAGAAATCTCAATGGATTTAATTACCTGGCTCTTAAATTAAATTATACAGCATATGAAGATACAATCTGACATACCAAAACTCCATCTAATCCAACATGCTGTTTCTAACACTATCAACCAGGTGCTTTTGAGAAATCTATAAACATAGCATGAAGGCAGCAGCAGCCATTTATCTGTGTTAGTTGTCCCAGAACCACAACTGGTATTTAATGATAGAAACACTGCTACAGGTATGCAATGTTCAGATCTCTAAAAAGCCATCCTTACCTTTTGGCTTCAATAAATAACTAGGGAGGCAAGCAAACCAAATAATTTTCCTCTTGTGCTTCAGTTTCCTTTAAAAAATAAATAAAAATTCCAAGGCTATAGATTTATACATACTACGTTTGGCCAATTCTTAATGGACTATTTTTATTATCACTAAAGCATTTTTTTCCCTACAAAATCCTTGCTCTGGTTATGTTGATATATCCATTCTGATTTTGGGGGACCCCCCAAAAGTGCACAAGAAGAAGCAGGTTGCAGAAGAAGCAATAATAGTTTCCTGTTCTGTGTAAGAATGGAATGGGATGACTAGAATAAAATAGAATACAGTATAAAGATAAAAAGATAGAGCTTCAGCATCCTTAATCAGCAGAAGAGCTAAGTCTAGGACCTTCCAATAGCGATGGCAATCAAGCAAAACTTATATTCCTAGAAATTTCAATGGAGAAGAACAGATAAAAAGTGAAAACTTTGATTTCATATCAGCCTATACAAGAGTGAAAAGAGGGGTTGTGAGTTCTGCACACCAAGCACAACAGAGGGGGCAGCAAGATAAACATGGCCTCCTGTTTGATTGTTGTGTCTGAAAAGATGCATAAATGTTCTGCATAAGCGATGTTATTATATCTCCCCAGCATCAAGGCTAAGGCAATGAGTTTTGCTAATGTGAGTGCTCTTTTGTGTGTAACAAAAGTAATTCCATAAATAATAAATATGGAGATAGTGAAAAGACTATGAAAGAGGTCCTTGAGCAAGTAAGATGGAATTTTAGATCTGCCATTCTTTATATCCAGATCAAGGACTTTCTATTTAGCTACTTGCACCACTTAGTCTATTCTGAGTGATATTGATAATGGGACAGAAAAACCATAGGAGGATAAATTGGCAGTTGTCTTCTTCTAAGTGGGAGTAAACATAGTTGTAAAAGTAAGTTGGTGGGTGATTTGCTCTAGAGAGTGTGTGTTAGGCGATATTTCAGGTGATAGATTCTCATTTAAACTGGTGTAGAGGAGGGAACCACATTCTAGCCAGAGAAGTGGATTTGGAGTGGACCAAGCAACTAATTAGAAGCATCTTATGAATTTGGATTGGAAGATTTTAAAATGTGGTATCAGAGTAAGCACCGAACTGGACACCTAACAGTTCAACATCTTAGCATTGGAAATGTTAATAATAATATATATGACTACATCGGTAACTTTATGTTGGCTTGGTAGGCTTGACGTAAGAGCATGATTGGAAATTGTTGTTGTTGTTGTTAGTTGCGAAGTCATGTCTGACCCATCGCAACCCCATGGACAACGTTCCTCCAGGCCTTCCTGTCCTCTACCATCTTCTGGAGTCCATTTAAGCTCATGCCTACTGCTTCAGTGACTCCATCCAGCCACCTCATTCTCTGTTGTCCCCTTCTTCTATTGCCCTCAATCTTTCCCAGCATTAGGCTCTTCTCCAGTGAGTCCTTCCTTCTCATTAGGTGGCCAAAGTACTTGAATTTCAACTTCAGGATCTGGCCTTCTAAAGAGCAGTCAGGGTTGATCTCCTCTAGGACTGACCGGTTTGATCCCCTTGCAGTCCAGGGGACTCGCAGGAGTCTTCTCCAGCACCATAGTTCAAAGGCCTCAATTCTTTTGCACTCAGCCTTTCTTATGGTCCAACTTTCACAGCCATACATTGCAACTGGGAAAACCATGGCCTTGACTATAATGATTGGTTAGATATTTTTGAAAAAGTTATTTATTTAGTGGAATGGCCATTGGGTTTCCACATATGCTGGCAATGTTCCTTAATAAAAAAAACCAACATTTTGGAATTATTTATTTCCAGTCAGTGCCGAAAGGCTGCGATACAGTGCTCACTCAGATGAGGGAAAGCATGACTGTTTCATCTGTACAGGAATGTGAAAATTGGTCTCTGATTTAGTTGTGGGAGGCAAAGTGGAATTGACATTTGCAGAGGACCTGAACATTCCAGTAACATGAAGGTTGAATAAAAGAGGGAAGGGTTCAGAATGCACCTTCTCCTGACTCCCATTTACATGGGGATTTAACAGTACCATTGACAAGGCATTTAACTTGCATCGTAGAGTCTTCACGTAGCATTTTAATTAGCTTCAGAAGCTGGCAATCAATAGAAGAGGCAGCCATAGCCACTCCCAGAGGATTGAATCAAAGCCACCTTCAAGTCAATGAAGGCAGTATAGAGGTTCCCTAAGGGAAGTCTAGAGTATTTATTTATTTTTTTGGCTAAATGTTGCAAAGTGATGCATTAATCAAAGATCGAGAAGCCTGGCTCAAAGTTGGCTTGTCCTACAGATAAAATCTTTTCTTGACTCAACCATTTTCCAGTTTTGTGTAGAGATGCCTAGCATATATTCTGATTATTATGCTGAAGAGACTAATTGAGTGGTAATTGTCCTGATCAGACCTGTCCCCCTTTTGAAATATTGGAATGGTAATTGAGTGATTCTACACAGCGGGTAACTGGACAGATCGCCCCACACCAGTAAATAAACATGCTGAAACAGGAGACCACCATTTTGCATTAGATTTGGATAGTTCAGCTGGGAATAGATTGACATTGTCAGCTGTGCATATTTTTAGCTGAGAAATTAGTTTAAGTGTCTCAGGTATTGTGACAGCAAGGCTTGGGAAAAGTCATTTAGTGGCAGGTAAACAGTGGCATTGTTAGACGGCTTGCTGAATACATCATAAAACTATCTAACACAGATCTCAGAGGTGACTGAGTTTCAGGTGCCAAAGGCTTACCTAGGGACTGAACTGGCAACTAAATGCTAAAAGGTGGGTGATTGCTTGTTTGGGCTGTCCATGCCATGATTTCCCAAACAGCCTTTTACCTCTATAGTTTCTTCTTCCCTTAAAGAACCCTGTATTCTGTTATTAGGGAACAAACTAAGGCACGGGTGTCAAACTCGCCACATCACATGACGTGTCGCAATGTATTGCGACTCTTTTTGCATTGCTAGCAATGGAGTGGGTGCGGCTTCGGTATGATGAAACCGGCCGGCGGGCCAGCAGTTTGACACCCCTGAACTAAGGCATACAATCAATCATCATTTTTGTTTGGTGTTTTTAAAGGCAGTTATTAAGCTGCTCTGTCTAAGATACATCCTTTGTCTCTGGGGTTCAAAGGTTTCTTTGCAAGCCTCATTCCTGCTGGAGTAGAGCTCAATGTAAGGTGATTTTGTGTGAGCTTTAGTATGGATAGAAAGGGTTTAAGACTTCATGGTCATTCTTTGTTAGTCCAATCAACCTTTGAAGAGATGACACTTCATGGAAGTTAGTAGCTGGGATATTGCCTCAGTACTGATTTTGGACCACCTAGACTTGGGGATTGTGTATCCATAGGGATGTTAAGGGAAGTGGCCATGTTCAGGGTGTAAAACAACTTCAAAGTCAATTTGGTCAATGAGTAATGTTAGATACTACCACATCACTGAAAATACTTCCTCCTCTAGGCTCCCAGAAAGTGAATTCTCCCTCTGGGTCACCAAGATCTGAGCCTTTAATCAATTAGATGTCTAAATGGGTTGACGTCCAACCTCGTGTTGTTATACTTTGGCGGGGAGGGGAACTGTGTGACTTGTCAAAGAAATCTGTCGAAATTAAAAAATGAAGTATGAAAATGCAGGAATATGATTCATCATCAAGCCTCCACATGATTTTAAAATCAGAACTTAAAATCACCAACTAGGAGGAGGAGGAGGAGGAGGAGGAGGAGGAGGAAGAGGAGGAAGAGGAAGAGGAAGAGGAAGAAGAAGAAGAAGAAGAAGAAGAAGAAGAAGAAGAAGAAGAAGAAGAAGAAGAAGAAGAAGAAGAAGAAGAAGAAGAAGAAGAAGAAGAAGAAGAAGAAGAAGAAGAAGAAGAAGAAATAATTGGCAAGAAGGACTATAAGTAATCTTATGGATCAGGAGACCAAATTTGACTGCATTTCCAACAGAATCCAAACATGAAACAACCACACCAATCTTTTATATGTAAAATCTGAAAGGTGAAGTCAAAGATTCAGGAAATGCCATTAATGCAGAATATTATTAATGTACCAAAAATGCTCATATAACATGTCTATCAGTGATCCTTTCTCTAGATCTTATAATCTCTGTTAATTAAAGGAATCAATATTCACATTGATCAAGACTTGTTAATAGGAAAAGCTTTACCTTAATGGCACTTTGATATCCATTAGTAGCCTGTTTCTAAGGAATTCTTTTTTTTAAAAAAAAATGTCTTCTAAACAACACAATTGAATAAATGAACTAAATCATATATTAAAACAAATTTGGACAGAATAGTTCATAAAAATGTCAGTGTGATGATAGCAGGACAAATAATTGCAGCTGCTGTCAAAATGTGAACAAGATTATTCCTTGAAATTATTCTTTGAAAATTACCTTATCTCTCCTTTAAACAAGTTTCAGTTGTTCCACTGAGTAATGTGTGTCCTATTTTTCACATAAAAACCCCTAGAAGATAACTCTAATATCTCTTGTAGAACCAGGATTTTATTGAAAATATTAATCTTTAATGTGGCAGCTGCTAAATTCTAATATCCATTTAAGCAATTTACAAATAATAATGGTGTTAAGAAAGATTTACTGTGCATTTGTACAACTCTCAAATTTTGCCATTTCCTTCTGGTGCAACTAATATCGACCCATTAATATAATGTCAGCTCTGCTAACTCTGTTTTGTTAATCCATGTGCAAAGGAAATTTAAGTCAAGGCAGTTGGCAGTATATAAAATGCAGAGTTGCATGCATATGTTCACGTATGTGCACCTACTCATCTCTGTATATTTATTCATCTCTTCACACATGATAGACAGTCCCACTGATCTAAAGGGAAAAAAATGTTTATCGTTACCACGGATTGAACATTGAATATCAGTGGTAATGGAAGCCACTTTTCCTTCTGGATCAGTGTGATTTCCTACAGCAGGGGTGTCAAACTCACAACATCACGTGACATGTCACAGCATATTGCGACTTTTTTGCCATTGCTGGCAACGGGGTGGGTGCGGTTTCGCTATGATGCATCCAGCAGCTGGCAGTTTGATACCCCTGTCCTACAGTGTCACAGTGTGAGTAAACAGCAGCTCTATGCATACACTGAACCTACTTATATCAGTAGTAGCAATGAGGAGAGAACAAGGGCTTTCACAATTCCTGCCTGGCCTATGTAGGGTAGGGACAAATAAAGAAGTATTCCACAAATGTTCACTTGAATGTAAGAACTGTAGAAGTAGAATTCTGCTTTGTTAGAGACCCCCACCCATTCCTGTGGATCTTCGTTCTTTCTTTATATTATACTTTCAAATGATCCTACCTCTTCCAGGATTTCCCATTCAATTTGGAAAAACCAAGCACAGAAAGGCTGGAGATGCTGGAGGAAAGATGGGTGAACAGTCGCTCCCCATTTTTTACTCTCTATCTTTGCATATTTAATACTGCAGTAAGTCAATTATTAAAGCCACAGTACATATTTATCAGAAGGAACTGACAGTATTGGCAGAGCACTATTGTATCAGAATTAATCCAACAGTAGCCATCACCACCACCACCCAGTTTGAAATCATGCAAATGCGAGTGGTACCACTTCAGTGGGAAGATAACAATGTTCCATGCACCTTTGGCTTGTAGCCATGCTGGCCATATGACCACAGAAAATGTCTTTGGACAATGCTGGCTCCCTCATGCCAACGGAGATGAACACCCATCCCCTAGAGTTGAACATGACTGGACAAGGAAACCTTTACCTTTAGATCCCTCCCCCCCCAAAAAAAAGGCAACCTCAGATTTTGTCTCTTTTACATCAAAAATGAAATGATGCTCCCCAAGACTTTTTGTAGATCCCGGTCTCTTCTGCGAATATGGTTTTATATTTTATTGCAATTAAACATATTGAATAAGGTTGAAAGGATTTGAGGGAAACGGATATAAAAAGTAGGTGTGGAGTAATAAAAAGAAGTTGTTACTCGATTGGGTACTTCAACTACTGGTAGTCCTGGTAGCATGTTTTTATGACAGTTGTAGGGTCACATGATCACCCTTTGAGACCTTCCCAGGCAAGCAAAGCAAACGGGGGAAGCCAGATTTATTTAATGACTTGTGTGATTTGTTTAGCGACTGTGGTAAAAAAAGGTTGTAAAATCAGATGTGATTCACTTAGTGACCAAAGTGCTGGTCCCAGTTGTGGCTGTAAGTTGAGGACTACTTGCACATCCCTTTCCTTTTTCCTACTCTTTTTGCCTCTGAAAAATTCCAGTTATATGTCTAACAGAATTTTTTTTGATATATTTAATCATTGTCTTCTAAACATAAGCTGAAGAAAATATGTTTCCTTCTTACCCCTAGAAGTCTATCTTTAAGGAGAAAAAAGAATTCAAATGGTCAGATTTTAAAAGAGCAGCATCTTCCATGTTTCTGTAGAAGAGTTATTGCTTGGAGTATACCCAGAGTATGCTAAGAAGGAACTTCTTAGCAACTTTCCTGGAGTCCAGCATATCTCTATCAGAAATGAATTAATGACCAGGTACATCAAATGCATAGGTAGCACACAAGTCTATTCCTTTACCGGAAGAATATGTGGCCTTCTTTTTTTAATAATAATAATAAAAAATCTACGTCTGTGTTTATGTTTTTCCAAAATAGATTGTTAGAATAGTGGCTTGGACAGAGTTCTCAGTGTATTGAAAACAGTTCATGAAGACCAATATGGAATAGGGTTTTCTGTCTGAATTAGCATCTTGTACCAGTCTCTGCCCTTAGACATAATTTTATTTGCCTCTGGTGAGTAGAGTTCAGGTTTTAATATTAAAAACAAACAAAAATCAGATCCCTCAAATCTAAATTACCATTATACGTAATGAAGAATATTTTACAATATATCAGCCTCAGTTCCTTATCTAGCTATTCACCCATCCTTTCTTAGCCATATTTTGTTTCTGTATGTAGAAACTGATAGGGAAAGAGAGCAGATAAAGAACTAGACTAGACTAACTTAGTTAAGCACTGCATTTTCCTAAAGTTGCTGTCTTCATTCAACTCAGAAATTGCCTTTTGGAAATTGCTTCCAATTTGAATTACATGGAGAAAGACAGCAGTGCCATTTTCCTCCCCTTTTCATTTAGTCAGAAATTGCAACTTCTGTCCTGTGAGTTGCAGTACCCAACTTTGTTATGCATTGGAAAGGATGATGGTCTCAGCATCCCCTTTAACCATAAACAAGTCCTGCAACAATCTTATCATATGGGCTGAGGATGATTGGCAGTAGTTCCACTTTGGAAGCTAAAAGGTGGTGGGTCTGACATTGTGTAGGGCATTTCTGTAAAGGTCTTTGCATCCTTCTGCTATCAGTTTGAAGCTATGTGTTTCCATGCTTTCATCATGTTTGGCAGCTGAGCTGATTCATTTCTAGCTTAGTTCCAGCACATTTTTAATTATAGAGAAAGTTAACTTTTCGGTGGCTGTGCTGAAGTCCTACAGAGTTTGTGAGTGGTTTGTTTTCTCATTGACAGACACCCTTGCTTTACATTCTTTCCCGGACACTGATCTTCAGCTGATGCTTTATTTTGTTCACAGATCCTTATTATAAAACAAATACCTTGGTGAATGTGCTTTCTTTATTTTCATACTCATTCTTAATGTTATACTAATTAGAAGAATCATAATCATAATATTTGTAACATTAATATCCAAACTTGTATGTATATATATATAGTAATAAAAATAGTAATTACTTATAATTACTCTAAGCCATCTAAATAGAATATTAAGAATTTAAGTACTCAAATAATATAAGGTATTAAAACTGGAAATGTAGAGTAATAGATGCACTATGTGGCTAGATTTAATGATATGTTAATAGTTGAATTAGTTCTATATTAATATTTCATAGCTTTAGTTCCTTCAAATGTTTCCCAGTTAATTACTATTTTGTATATTCTTGATTATACTAGTGATGTTATATTTTCGGTTGTACTTCATACCTTCTAGTTGTTATACTTTACCAATCAAAATTTACTTCACACAAAAAGCAGAAGTGGAAGGAAATGAGAAAAATATGGCTTGACATAGCAATCTCTCTAGTATTTGTTATTTTTGTTCTTTTCATTTGTTGTTTTAACACAATCAGACATATGCAAATCAGCTTTCTGTATCCTTTCACGCTTAAGTTCAAGCGCTCTGCGACAGAGACGGGAGGTCTAGAATATGGCAGAAAAATAGTATGATATGTAGTTTCGTATTCCTCACCCCTAAAAGGAGAAGAAATGTTTGAGAGCCACTATGGGATTATGGTTGAAGACAGTGGACTAGAAACTGTGTCCCAGGAGCTCCAGTCTTCCTTAAGTACCAAGCCATTTTAGTCACCCTCTCTCAGACTGGGAAGAAGAAAGCAGTGGCAGCCCATTTCTGAAAAATGCTGCTAAGAAGATCACATGGCTTTATGTAGTCATCGAGATTCAAGACTGACTCAAAAGTGCCAAAGGAAAAAAAAGAAAAGAAAAACATATCAGTGGATATACTGATTGATTGGCTTAGTTTAAGTGTATGTTATATACTTTTTAAAAACAACAAACAGGTGATTATGGAGGCAAGAGATTTTCAAATCTCTTCTGAAAAACCCTGCCAAGAAAACTGTAGAACTTGTCCAGGCAGTTTCAGAGAATTGGACATGATTGAAAGGAAAAGAAGAAGAAGAAAAAAATCGTATAGCGAATGGATGTGTCAAGAAACAGCAAATGTGGGCCAGGCATCATTTCTTGGCCTAGCCCACCTGCACAATCAGGACAAGGGCTTACCTGATGGGACTGCTGTGATTCTGATACCACAGAGCAGATATGGGTTTTGACCACGACTTGGTCATGGAGTTTCTATGGTCGCTTACTTTCAGCCAAAAGTAATTCACAGGGCAGTTGTGGTGAAGACAAAGGTGGAGAGAGGGAAACAAAGAACAACAACCTGTATGTTTCAGAAGATATTCTCAGACTCAAGCCTTTCTCTGAAAATGTGAACAAATGCCATCTTTATAGTCTAAATTGCATAGTGAGGTTGCTGTGTTGTCGCAAATCACATTTTTTTTTCCCACCAGCAAAACTAGCGAATTTGCCTTGCATTTGGAAAGCTTCAGAGACACTTTGCTGCTTGCGATTATTCATGCCACAACATGGGGCCGTAGAGTCCAAGCGGACTGTTTGTTCTAAGGCTGAAGCTGAGGCGTTTGAAAACTGCAAGAGACAACCAGAGGCCCAGAGATCACGGCTAATGTGACACCCCCAGGCCTAATCTTCTTAGAGCACTGGGATAAAATAAGGATCCATTACAAAATCAGCCTTCATCCTGCCCCCTTCTGTGCTCTGCCTCTCTGGTAGCCAAAGCTTGAGACAATTGCTTGATTCGGGGGGACTTAATCAGGTATTAGCAGCTAATGCAGTACGAGAAGAGGCTAATCTCCATATTTATTCCATCTGTAATGGTGGACCTTGCTTGCTTGCCACTGGGAGATCAAAAGGATCTGGCAAAAATCAGATTAGGGCTGAAGAAAAGAAAGGGAGGTCCAAGGAGTAGAAGAGGCAGGATTCTCCCTCTCTGCCTTTCTTGGTTGTGTATATAACGTCTTAAGATCCTGCGCTGTAATCCCTTCCCATTGTCTTTAACTTTTATCTTGCTCTTTTCATTTTGAAAATGGCTAATTCTGTATTTATTATCAACTCATAAAATGACAACATTAATTAACAGTAGAATGACACTCTCCACATTAGCTTCTTGGCCCAAAACTAATTATTATAGCAAGACAGAATTTTTTTCACTCTCTCTTTAAAAAAAAAGGTAAACATTCACCTTTATTACACTAAGGATTATTATTCCTGCTGGCAGCTGCTGTGTTCTGGTTAGGATGAATCATATGAAATGCTACCAATTCAGACATCATATGATAAACGAAATAACCATAATCCTCTGCACAACAAAAATAACTGTTCTGTGCAGTGACTTTGCAAAGACCAAATGATTTAATAAGGCTGCAGTAATCTATACTTTACCTGGAAATAGGGCATGTTGATAACAGTTGAGCTTATATCTGAGTAAACAAGCAGAGAACTGCACTATTATATAAAGGAGCAGTAGGTTTCGAACAACCAAAAACATTTGCCCGTCTTCCTTCTCCCATTAGTGCTTTCTTTTCATCCTTAATACACTTAATTGTCACATACTATAAATAACAAGGAAATATTTCTGCACAGGTTTCAGTGCACAACTCGCTAAACAGATCATCCCAGCTCTTTTTAAACAGCTTAATATTTCACTCGAGAATGCTGTAACGAATTATCAATTAGCTATGGATATATACATTATGTAATTGTTATGTAATTGTTATGAAGATATTCAGATTGTACCCCTGAATCTCTTAACTGAATGCCATGATTTGAATCTGGGACCACCTGCATAAAATTGTGTGCTTTTCCGCTGAGCTATGTTCCCAGCCATTCTGCATGGTTGTTCATTTGAAAAGTCAACTAAAGAATAGTCCTGCAAGATTTAGCCGCTGCAACCTGGATGGCTGATCCTAACAATTTTGGGATCGGAGATGAAAGAAGGGGAAAGAAATATTTGTTTGCTTGACTGATATCTTATTTTTTTCCTGGGGAACCCTTTTATTTTATTGTTACAGGTAGGTTGGGCTGAGAGAGAGTGATCAACCTAAAACCATCACATGGTGTCTTTGGAATATGGAAATCAGAGAATGAAACTGAGAATAAAATACACAGGAAAGCAAAAAGAGAAATGTGCAAATCGGCGTATATAATGCAAATTTGTGACAACCGACTTGCAAAAGTAGGCATAGTTATGCCACTTAAATCTCATCATAAAAACACAATGAAATGGGTTCAGGAGTTATTTACTTCCATTAATACATTATGTTTCCCCTTCCATGAGAATATTGGACTCCAGTAATAGAGCCGGACGAGATAAAGGAGGAAAAGATATTGGAAATTCACATACTCACCCTACTGTTTTTAAAGAGTAGCATATGTTGGCTGCAATGGGCTTCAAGCTAAGTGAAGCCTGTACAACAATGCAATAACTACCTTGGTCCCCTTGGCTTGATGTTACCTTAATGATGGCCACATCTTATCAATCTTGAAAGTCTTCCTGTGCAGGGATGGAAGGGGGAAAGAGGCTGAGGGCAGTAACTTTTCAAAAGGCTACATTGTCCTCCTTGTTGGAAGACATAAAAAAGTCGCTTCTTTTATTTTGACTTCCTTGCAAGCCCCGTGGTGCCAGGAGAGAGCTGTGGTGGCTGCCGTCTTTTTGGCAACAAAGATCACCTCATTAGAGTGGATTAAGTCACAATGCTGCGAAGGATAAAAGGTGAAGCGCGAGAACAGGGGATGGTGAGGGAGAGGAGCTGAGTGTCATTTGTATGCGGACGCCATTATTGACTGGAGCCCATGTGGGTCGCACTTTTCAATTACCATCTGCTAGAAAGGTGGTCCATAATTGCTAAGGCTGATGCCAGGGCTTTAAATGTCAGGGGAGCCTCCCTAACCTTCATCACCTTTTCTTGATGCTTGACTTGAGGATGTTCAAAGGCCGAAGCCACTGCCTCTGGATCCCCTGAGGAGGAAAAGGATGCCATTTATTTTGTTGTTGTTTTTCCAAAAGCTCTATTTAGCAACCACCCATTAAATTCACAGTCTGATGCCCTGATCCTGGCACATGGGACGATTCCCCAAAGGCTCTCCAACGACAGCATATGGTTGAGGTGTGCAGGGCTGAAGCTTGTCCAGGAAGTGACTATCAAAGATTTGCAAACCTCTTCACCTTACTTTGCTGGATCTTTTGCTTTTGAAATGGCAGCTTCACGGAAACAAAGAAGCACTATTGAAGCTGTTTAAAAATAACATAAAATATCATGAAGGGAAGAAAAGTCTTGCAGTATTATGTGCAGGAGTTTGAAAAGTTAAGGGAGTATGATTCACCCAGCCTGGGCAGAAAGGATGCCAAAAGTGGGAGATGTAAAAATAGGCATTTAGGAGATTTGTATTTTGAGACTCGCAAGACTGTTGCCAGCCTTCCCATGTAGAGCAGACATGAACAGACCAAATACTACTTTGTTGCATGGCCACCTTAATAGAATCTTGCAAATCTGAAAGTACATATCTCCCGCCATCCCATAAATACAATCTGATAAATTAGGGAAGATCCTTTCTGAAATTCTTTCTCTGCTGGTTAGGCAGTTGCAGCCTCCTTCCCCCTCCTTATTGAATCATTTCCTAGTCAGCATCTCTTCCCCCTGACCCCTAACTCTCAAGGACATCCCCACCTACCATAACACACACTTCCAGGAGGTGAGGGAAGCCAAGGCTTGTTCTTTATGGTGACTCCATTGCTCCTGGTTGGAGATTAGATTGTCCCTTCCCAGTGGCCTTCAAAACATTATTTTAAAAAAAAACAATTTATTTTGAAAAGCATTTTCAGGATTTTTTTCCATCACTTTTATCATTTGTACCGTTTTAAATATTTCCTTTTTTTGTTCTTTATTTTGATATTTTGCATAGAAATTTGTCATTGTTACATGCCTTGTAAGCTGCTGAGAGTCAATCAGTTATGGTGGAGTGCAAATCAAATAAATGAATGAAGACTTGTGGCCACTTGTGCCAAGATCTTGTTGTCCCACTAGTTATTATTGCCCACCTTCTCTAGTGCACGCAAAATACTAAGAAGGAGCAGCGGTAGCAGCAACAAGTGTACGGGACATGAAAGCTCTGTGACAAAATTGATAACAACCTCACTGCAAAACAAATTTCAAAACCAAAGGCAATTAGTAAATCAAGTCAGTCGCTATCAAATTTCCATCATTATTAGGATTGTGTTCAAGCTCTATATTGCTTATATCCTGATACATGGTCTTAATTATAGGCCAGGGGTAGGCAACCTTGGCTCTTTTATGACTCGTGGACTTCAACTCCCAGAATTCCTGAGCCAGCCATGCTGGCTCAGGAATTCTGGGAGTTGAAGTCCAGGAGTCATAAAAGAGCCAAGGTTGCCTACCCCTGTATATAGGCTCATAAGGGTGTCTAACATTATTCCTTGTTTATTCAAGAATATAATCCTGCATTTCTCTATTGATTTTTGCAGTTGCAGTTTACTGGTTGGTCTGGTACCTGTAATGAATTTCCAAAGAGTTAGGGTAGAAATATGGTCATCTTGTATGGAATATGCTGAATCCCAATTCTTTGTATCTCAGTTAATCATGGGCAGCTCACACAGGAGAATTCCAGATTCCTTGCTTGTTCATGGATGACATAATGTGCTTTGCCTGCTTGGTTAAGCTAGTCCTTTTTTTTTTTTCCAGTTAGCCATCTGCCTCTTTTTCTGCCTGCCTGATGTTGGGTAAAGTAGCAGCACTCAATGGGTGTCCCAAAGCATGCTTGCATCTGAGATTGCTGCCTCTTGCCTTCCTTGCTCATCTGGCTGATCTCTCAGTGCAGTACCTAATTTGAAGCACAGCATTAGCCACAACCAGACGAGAGTAGGTGCTGCTCCTCAGTTCATTAGTAGTTGCCTTTAGTAAAAGTTTGCCTTTAAAAAGTGCAAAATAAAAATTCAATAGCATAAGGAATCTCCTTGTACAAAACTTCCTGGACTTATCTTTTTGAAATATGGCAAGTTTTAGCCTAGAACAAAGACTATTTACATTTTTTTTTTTTTACTATAAACAATATCGACCTATAAAGGAGCCTAGCAGTAAAATTCTACATGCATCCTAAAATTTAGGAGACGTTATCTGCTCAGAAAATACTAAAATGTTGGCAAATAATTTCTACAAAAAACCCATTGGTTCATTTCCAATAATAGACAAAGGAAGGGACAAACCTTTCGGATTCAGTCCTGAGTCAAATTGGCCAGCTTCCAAAAAGTGTCTAAGTTGAATCGGGCTGTTTTACAAAATACTGGATTTAGGATGTAAACCTAATCTTGTAGTCAGGGCAGATCCAGTATCCTACCCTTTTTAACATTTCTGAATATGAAAATCTCTTTTTCTGCTTACTACCTTGAGTTATCAGTAAATTAACAAAGAGGGGTGTCTTCAAATGAAGCTTATAGGCTTTCTGGCAGGTTGCTAAAACTGGCTGTGCCTGGATTCCCCCCCCCCCCCTAAACACCAGGAACTCTGTTGTAGATGGCGTTCCTCTTTAAATAGCTTAGTGGTGCTAGGTCAAGAGTAGTTTTTTTCTTTCCTTTTCTTTTATTACTGGTGACTCTCCAATAGACTCAGGGGGAAAGCTTTATCTCCCTTGGCCCTGAAAATTGATATTGAACATGGAAAAGGGGGAGGGAAAAATCTCACAAGCTGATAGCAATTAGCTAAAAAGGATTTGCAACTCCACAATTCATGACACCAGGGGAATCAAAATCATTTGCAGACACTGTTTCCACAGGCCCTGCATTCTCCTCCAAAGATATACCTCTGTTTATCTTCACATCGTGATATGACATTTCCTTTTTCAAGAGCCCTTTCCTTGGAAGTAGAGGACAGGTACTGGGGCTATACCAGCAGTCTTTGATTATCCACTGTCTGCTTCTATGACCTGATGCCTCTAATAGCAGCCCATGAAGAGTGTGCTCAAAAGGAGCGGGGGTTGACTTGTTATTTGTATAGCTGTATGAACAGATCAAGACTAGGCCTGGATGGCAGAAGGGAAAGTAGGTCCCTTCTCTTGCCACAGTTCAAATGAAGGGAGCTGGTAGCTCCAAGTAGATTCCCTGCAGAGTCATATACAGTTTTATTTAGAGCTCAGAAGAAAACTCTTGACTTACTTTGCTCTTTAAAAAAACAAATATCTTCAGTACTTGCTCTAAATTTTATTCCCTACACTCTTGATCTCTGGAAATTCAAATACTGTCCCTCCATTATCAGGGGAAAAAAAAGGGGGGGAAGTGTAACCAAGGAATGTGTAACCCATTGTTCACCTCTAACTGTTTCAGGTTTGTTTTTTTTAAGTATTACGCCATTCTTCAGGCATCAGTAGACAAGTATCTGATTGTTCAGTGACTTACTCAGAATGTATGTTGGCAAATGGAGACCATTTCTCTTTTCCTTCCTCTTTCCACTGTTGCATTCTACCCCAGTTGAAGGTTTTGAGTTCAAGGGCAGCCCCATCTAGAGTGCATAGCAGCAGTTACACTGTGAGGTGCCCAGAGCATGTCTTAAGAGATCTCGATCTTGGAAAGGGCACTACTGCACTTTCATTATTTTATATTTCACTTATAGATACATGAGAAAGGGGAAAAAATCTCTATTATTGTTACTTCTGTAATAAAACTAGACAACCCTTGACCATTGTGTCATTGTTTCAGACTTATTTTGTTACCTAAACAGAGAAACAGAATGACCATGGGTGGGTAAAAAAAGCAATGGGAGTGACTTCTGACTTCCTGCTGGCTTGCCCAATGACTTTTCATGTGGAAAGCTGGCAGGGAATATCATAAGTGTCCCTTCCCTTCCTTTCCCTTCCCTGCTGCTGGGTGGGGGGTGGCGGAAGGAGGGAGGAACTGAAGACTGGCTGGGAAACTGTCACAGAACTTTGAAAATGAAAATGCAGCAGTAGTCCAGCATTGCAGCAGTTTTGCTTAAGTAAATATCACAACAATGAGATTTTTAGTGGTATATAAATATGTCAGCAATGGTACTATCAATTTTCCTTTTTTTTTAATCCCAGAAACTAAAGGGCAGCAAGGCAATCCATGAAAAAAATCTAAAAGAGCTATGAGAAAATTATAGCTCATATGCACGTTTAGAATGTGACCTATGAAATCTAGAAGAAAACAAATGGATAGCAGATTAGGGAACAGGAATATATAGAGGGCAGAGAATCAAAAAGATGGTCATCATTTTTTTTGACACCTCCCTGTGCAGTAAACACCCCTGTAGTAAATTAAGATTATATAATTTTTTTATTGTTATTTAAGAGTTTAACTTGGGCTCAAAGTTCAAACAGGAACATAGCAGGGAGCAATTCCCTTTTGGGACTGAAAGGTCCACTTCTGATCAGCAACTACAAGTGTCAGTATGCAGCGGCAGGCACAACAGGGCATCTGATGCTGATCATAAGAGATGCTCAGTGCCACCCTCTCGTACATGGTAGAAAGCACAAGTGTTGGTCTATGCACTTCTTAGAACAACAGAATAGAATAGTGCCCGGATGAAAAGATACAGGTTCCCCAAAGGATTGATTTACATTTTTTTTTCAGACAGAAAAACTGGAAAAGTACTTCATGAGGATTACAACAGACAAACTGATTTGTATTAGAGTGAGCTGTATTGTATAAATAGTGTGATATAAGAGGTTCCACTCTGTTCAGGTAAACAAACAGATTGCATACCTTTCCATCTTTCCCTAATTGTGTCAGAGCCACATTCATCAAAGGCATGGAAAAAAAGGAAGTGTTTTATGAATTATATTCCAAATCAGAGGCAGCGACTATAGAGTAGTTAAATGACTATTGACTGTGGTTTGTTCAGAGTTTTACAGGCACCCATTGTACTGCGCTTAGTAACTGAAATTTATGTATCTGGACTAATATTAAGACTGCAATCCAACAAAAACAAAAAGGTATTCAGCATTGCCAACCTAGCTGAATTTCTTCTGTGTTTTGGTTATTGGGAAAGTAGCATTACTATATTACAAGACAAATATGAGTACTAATTTAAGTTCTTTGTTGTGAATGAAAACAAGACTATTTCTGCTCTGAAATGCATTAATCATCCCAATGTTTTTTAAGGGGAAATCTATTGCATATAAGTTGCTCTGTGACTATAGATGAATGTAATGTTCATCCAGAAAACTTTTATAAACAAGGAAAGGAGACAGTCCAATGTAGAGTTGTTCCTCAGATAAGACATGAAGAATCCAATTTTTAACCTTTTTGGGATTTTCAAGAAATGGAGATAAAATTCCAAGTATGTAGCGTGAAGCCAGGAAGAAAACTGTTTTCTATCATTTAACTTTTAGATTCTTAATTTTAACACAATGGACTTTGCAGTTCTGCTGGGCTCTAGGCATTAACCTTTATTTGGAATTAAAATGTCCCTTATTTAGGAATAATTTTCAGTGTTATTGACAAGTGATTTATATAATATATAATATATAATTATAATTATAATCTCTCTCTCTCTCTCTCTCTCTCTCTCTCTCTCTCTCTCTCTCTCTCTCTCTCTCTCTCTCCAGCCATCTTCTACTGATTGGTCTCCAGAAGATAAGGCAAGTAAATAAAAAATAATGAATATTGGGGGGGGGAAATCCCACATACAAAGCACATCTCTTCTCACTAGGTGCAGTATAAATGGAAGACAGTAATTTTGATTGAACATATTATTAAAATTTCTTGAGATTGCTTGTTGTTGAACTCTGCTATTTCTTTGAAGGCTGCATTTCAAAATCATTTATTATTCAGTAGTATTCAGATTAAAAAAAAACTTCAGAGGTGTACCACTGAATGCACATATGAATCAGGTTTCTCCAATGAGAAGATTGTAACAGATTGGCAATCCTTACACCATTACTAAAAAAAAAAAAAAAAAAAAACTTTAAATATTAGGGTTTTTTTCCAAGATTTTTCATGTTGTAGTATCAACCTCATGAACTCTCAAGTTTCCTCTTTCCACTATGTATTCAAAATGGACAGTGATTAATATTTATATGTATGGGTATGGGTAGATATATATTTTCTTTGGAGAGCAGGCAACAGAATTTGTGTGTGTGCCAGTGTGCTTGCAGCAAAAAATGACAATAAAGGTTACCTTACCTTACCTTACCTTACTTTATCCTATCCTATCCTATCCTATCCTATCCTATCCTATCCTATCCTATCTTATCTATATTGACTGAAATCCATGGATATGAACAGAATTAATGCAATATCTTATGGGGTTTTTTTTCTTTTTCTTTCTTTCTTTTTTTTTGCAGAATTTGGAAAAGAGATTGCAACATTCATCTATGCAATGGATGCACAGGTCGCCCTCAACTTACAACTGCAATTGAGACCACAATTTTTATTGTTAAGCAAGGCGGTTGTATGCGAGTCATGTCCAAGTGCCCAAATTTTGATCATGGAGATGCTGTTACAGTTGTTAAGTTCAAGGACCAGTTGTAAGTCACTTTTTTCAGTATTGTTGTAACTTTAAATGGTCATTAAACAAATGGTTGTATGTCAAGGACTACCTCTATAGAGCTTAATATTAATACATGGCATGAACTTTAAAGGTTCTTTATTATGCTTGTTATAACTGATTTTAATGTTATTTTATCAATACTTTTATTCTATACTGTACCGCACTCAGTTACAAACACATACTAAGTAAGCAATTATTGACTAAATATATTTGAAAAAATCTCCTTTAACATATCTTGCTGTTGGCAATGGACATATCTGACATCTTCACTTTTGCCCACATTCATTGTTTCAGAATCTCAAACTCTCCCCTTCCAATTTATGGAGTAAAGTATGCATTTTGGTCTATTCCTATAAAAAGAAATTATTTTTTCATCCATCTTACATTAACCAATTCAGAAGGTATCTGGTAGTCTGAGTGCCATAATGTATTGTTCTGCCCTGTTGTTACTAAAGATAGATTTGGCAGATAAAGGAAATTGTCATCCTAATTTACTGCAACAACCTTAATTTAAGTACAGAAGGATCAAACTGAGACTTTAAGCAAACTGTTATTCTGATTTTTATTTATTTTTTCTTACCTCCCCACAATATCTTAAATCTCAAATTTGTTCCGTTTCATTGCTGAAGAAATGTAGAAATAACGGTAAGTTCTTGAAAAACGGTCCCAATGAAATTTTCATTCTTTGTTATTTGAGGGTAGTATTAAAAACTGACTGGCACTATATTCCCGAAGGAGCAAGCTGCCAAGTTGGCCTAAGTTGCTTTTCCATATTCTTTAGACAACTTGTAAGACAATAACACAGATTGGTTTCTGACACACTTAATGCTGCCCTGCTGTTCACATTAAGATTTATTGTTGCCCAGCAATATCTCCCTGATGTACGCTAGCAGCAGGCCAAAACTAACACACGTGTTAGCCGGCTTAGCAAATGTGTGGGAAAAGACTTTTGGAATAGTCACTGGACCTTTGCCATGTCCGGAGGCACCTTGGGCTTCTTTACTGAAGGGCACAGGAAGAACACACAAACATCTTGATTGACTTATCTCCGATCTCTAACCACCAGGTTAATCGGAGGAACATAACACCCTTCTCCATCTGAATTGATATGCTTCACATGGTGCATCTGTGTGTATGATTTTGAAGATTTCATACATTAAATAAATTATTTTCCTTTGAATATATGAATGTTTAAGTCAGGCCAACTATTGCTCGTC
The DNA here is from genome assembly GCA_023970755.1 of Azemiops feae. NCBI lineage: Eukaryota > Metazoa > Chordata > Lepidosauria > Squamata > Viperidae > Azemiops > Azemiops feae. The sequence goes on along the minus strand of JALGBA010000239.1, from coordinate 1,030,808 downwards.
AGATCACTGATATGGAGCTGGGGCCACTTATTCAATTCCGCTATTATTGAGCTGAGATTTTCTCATTGACCTAACTAGATTTAAATCCCCTGCCCATGAAAGCTGTAAGTCTGGCCTCTCAGCTCCGGGAAAAGTTGACATGAAATTATAATGTTTAATGTGGTGGATGAAAATCATAACACACATAGGGATTAAATATGTCTTAGCTTAATTTAACTGTAGGTAAAAAAAGAAACGTAGCCTGCCTTCCCACTTTTTGGAAAGTAGCTCTGCCAAAGTCACATGCAGCTCTCAGTTCTATAAATGTTCTGCATCTCAGTTCTAGATATTTTGACTGTAAAGAGGTATTTGTAACCTGATTTTTGTTTAGCAACCTAATCAAGGAAAAGAGTCTAAAAATATTGCTGCTGCTTAAAAAAAAAACCATAGCTTTTTAATTTCAAATACTTGGTTTTAGCCTGTGTTCATTGTAGACATAGCATAATGCTTTTTAGTGAAGAAACTCTGAAAAATCATTACCATGTGGGTTGTTCACTAATTTTCCTAAACTAAATCTATAAGAGTCACAACTAAATTATGTACATAATTATTTTACCTAGAATTACCTGTGAAATTGAGAGGAAAAAGTGCTGAACTAGAAATGTCACTATGAATTTTGATTGGTACTATTGACAAGTCCTATTAAGAGTTATGGACAATATGCCACAAGAGCTAACAATTTTGTGATCACAACAGTAGCTTTGTTTCACAAAATCTAATCCCTTTCATTGGCTTATTTTGAGCTTTTGCCCTCAACCCGTATTATGTAATAACACAAAATAATAATTGCATTTAGCATAATAGAGGGGTTTAAACTATTTACCGTATTATTCACTTGTAGTTTTATTTTTAAAAATACTAAACAGTAATTTATATACATTACACAAACGTCATTTTAAAAACATATTTAATGTATTTTTCAATGTTAGAAAATTCATGATATGCCTAAAAATGTCTATGGATTTTATATGTTCAAGCACTTATTTCTAATGGAAAACAATGGATTATATTAAAATGGGATAAAACATTCACAGATCTTCAGTATTTGTCCGGTTAGAATAACTGGCCATAATTTTCTTATGAATTTTGGAAATTGTAATCCAAACAGTGGTGGGATTCAAATATGTGAATAACCGGTTCTCTGTGTGGATGCCGCTTCCAGAAGTCCATTCTGGGCCTGGGCAACAAAAAAATAGCTACCGGTTCTGCCGAAGTGGTGTGAACCGGCTGAATCCCACCACTGAATCCAAATATTTCTGGAAGACACTAGGTCAGGGAAGGCCCCTTGAAAACATTGTCTGTTCTGGAACTCAAGACATTTAATATAATTGCAATAACTAAGCAACTGATATATCTTTATATTTCTTGGATAATTTTGTGAATAACTGCAGCTTTTTATTATCTGTCCATAATTCTAATAGCATTCAATAACATAAGCATTTGTTTTACTTTAAAACATGTTCCAAAATATTAAATAAATTTGACTAATGCTGCATTTAATTGAGTGGCAACTTAGGAGCAATGACCATCTTCCTATTCCATGCAGCTGATGGTAAATACTAGTTTCCTGGAAGCAGTTAAGCAAAAACAGTAGATTAGTTTTCCATATAAACTTCATCTAAATAAACAATAAAAATATAATAATAAAAACCTAAACAAAATAAAACCTCGTATACATAGGAGGCAGTCCTTGGATCTAGTGGGAAAGATAAAGCACAAAATGTATGCCCATATAATAGTGGTGGTGTTCCTTCCCCCACCCAAACTTAACCATGTGAGCTAGACAGAGCATTAGATCAATATTATTTAGATAAACAACTTGAGCTCTCTAATCCCAGACTGCAAAACTTCCACTCATATTTCTTGAACTGCTTGACAGTTCCATGGACTAAATGTGAAAACTTCTGTATTATTGTTGAGTTACAGAATCTGCTACTCCTACATTTTTACATTATTCAACATAATTTCCTTTAAGTAAAACCTGCTATTTTACTTAAAGGAAAAATGCTCTTAAAGGATGATGAAGAAGAGTTAGATTAGTTGGTTTATGACCAGAACTAGCAAGTCTGAACTGATCTCTTCCCTTCCCACACTGGAGGAGGAGGGGGAGGAAGAGGAGGGGGAGGAGGAGAGGGGAGGAGGGGGAGGGGGAGGGGGAAGAAGAGGAGGAGGAAGATCAATCCAGGTATTTTAAAGAAGATGGAATGTATGCATGATCAAACAAAATATAAAATAAATAAAATACTAAAACACAATGCATTGTGTTTATAATCTTTTCACCTAGTATTTTTTTCTTCCTTCTCTTATCCACACATTTATAGTGACTTTCCTGTATGAAACAGCCTTGATATGATGAGAAATGTATTTCAATTTTAAAGATTTTTTTAAAAAATGAGCAGATTTTTCATTTAAACATTTAGAAGTTTTAATTTTTCATGATAGTGCTGTAAATAAAGCCTGAGTGTCCTGCCTTATGCATGTTTACAGATGTATTTACTTGGTAAATATTGCAAAACTAAGAACTGTTTATCTCAGGAGGTTTGGTTCTTCCAAATGCAGCCAGCAAATACAGTCAAGTGCAGTTCATGGTCTCCTGACTGAGATATGCAAAGTAGCTATGACAAACTTCTGCATATGTTTAGAAAAATAGCTCATTTGGGGAGTCATTCAGGATTAGGCCCCAATGATTAGCATCTTTCATGATGCTATTCTTGTGTGTAATCTCTGTGCCTGAGGAATAAAACAGGTGATGAACACACAAATTATGCCCATTTCCTTAGTCAATCTCATTGGTTACAGGTACTGGGGCATATGGAAGCTACAATGTGAAGCTGACAATATGAAGCAAAACAAAAATAGCATCATCAACAACAACAAAAACACTGCCACGACTTTATGTGAATGTATATCTGGGAAAGGATGTGTATTTGTCTACAAGAGCTAATTTCCTATCTTTCATTGTTTAAGCCATCTAGTCAGATCCTACACAGACCAGACATGCAGACAATTAGCTCTATGCCTTAAAGAGCAAATAATGGGAAGAAAAATGTTGCAGCTGGATTGTCCCCACATTCTTCAAATGAGAGTATTTCTTTGGGTCTCAGATCTTAGATGAACCTGCCTATATTATGTCTTTGTTCCTTCCCCTTCTTTCCCCCCCTTTAACTACCATTTGTGAGCCATGGGAGTGAAATAAGGGTAGATTATACCATTCATAACTTCAAAATGCAAAAGTCTACCTAGAGTAACTGAACTCTTGACCATTTTTATATTTGCTATTTGGTTCTCAGTTTTAGAAATTTGTTGTCCTGAGCTTCACTTTGCCATACTAATGAATGAATGACAATTTGGGAAGAGGGAAGCAATCAAGGATGTCCAGAAAAAGTATAGGGAAAAGCTTATTATAACTACCCGAATATAAGTCTAAAAGAACATTTTACTCATGTACAAGTCTAAAAGTTAACAAATCTAAAAGTTAACAATCACCTAAGCTTGTCTAGTACTTGGGTGATTGTGTGGGTCTGTTAAATAAAAATCACAATGACATTAACTTAAGAAATGCATATAAACGTTACAATTTCAAAGATTTCATTATATTTTGGCTTGCTACATTATGCCAATGTTGTAGCCCCAAGCAATCACTAATAATAGTACTTTTGGTTCAAGCCCGTTGGCTTTCATAAACTGTAGTTTTTGTTCCATTAAATCTGAATTAACATGTGACCATTTTTATTATAGGTTCTGGACTTGGATTTTCAAAATATTGCCTGGATAACACCATGGTTTAAACATCAAAATTTGGCCATGGGATATAGTAAATAGCTGGACTTCTGTTCTGTGCTGCCAGTTAAACACAAAGCCAGTTTCTGATGATGAACTCAAGGTATTTATTGCAGTCATAAATCTTTCACCAAAGTAACACAAAGCACACTGCAAAGTCCAACTTTCTGCATAGAAAATACTAGATATGAGAACTTGCTTTAGCAAGAATCTAAAGTGACAAATAATCAAGTCTGGAAAAATCCTAGAACAATCTGTTTCTTGCCCAAGATTCCAAGTAATACAACAACAGTGTATGAACAGTATCAGAGCTAGGAAATTTGAATATTTTTTGCCAGTCACAAAATCCATCTTTTTTTACCTTGTCTCGATTATCAACTTGAATTAATTAGCTGAGGCATATTTGTTTCTTTCAAATAGAAGTCAAGGCTTGACTTCCTTTGTTCTTCTTAATTTGCAGTGGGCTGCTGGGTTAAGAACCTTGCCTGGATCAGCTGACTCACCCTGCGCTTGTATCTCCTCTGGCATGTTTTCTTCAGTTAATTTTTATGGTGCACACTGACATGCTGACATTCAGACAGCTTCAGCTTCTTCAGCTTCTGACTCTGAAGTCTCAAACAGATCCCTAATATCTTCCATATATTTATTTTGTGAACATTTTATGGGCAGCTGTGGCTGTAGGCATCACAACTGGCTGCCTTCTTAGCTTATATGGACATGGCTAAAAATGATGAAGTAACAGACAGTTGTGGCAGTTTTCACATGTGTATTCAACAGCCTTGAAATGGAGAGAATGTGGGAGCAGCTGCTTATAGCTGATAAGAGCTTTTGTAGTACTTGGATGATTGTGTGGGTCTGTTACATAACCATCACAATGACATTAACTTAAGAAATGCATATAAATAGCTATATTGAAGCAAACCACACTTGTCCAGCATTCATTAAGTACAGTTGTCATTTATTTCAGCAGCAGTGAAATTAAATGAGAACTCACTGCATGCATTGTTTTAAAAAGTGTAACAAATAGGAAGTCAGTATTTAACTAGTTTAATATTTATGTTAGATCTATAAATATAAAATACCACTCTAGTGCATGAGTTACTATAGCAACAGTTTGGAAATAAATGAATTGACAATGTGATTTTTGAACTTTAAAAAAGATATCTTTATTCCTTTCTCTCTCTTTTTTTGTTAGTTTCAGAGTTAAGCTTGGTTTTGAGCTTAATTTGTACCAGGAATTAACATTTTAAAATCTAAAGGCAGAACTAATATTCCATCCGTAAGTTGACCAAATTAGTCTTCTATTTCTACAGAATAGCAGTTTGCATTCCTTGTATTCAACAGGAAGTGATCCACTAAATCATGTCTTTCATTAATAGAAGGGGGTTAGCCATAATTTTTACAATTTATGGAATAATAAGTGCTAATGGACTTCAGGCCTCTAAATTGCATCCTAATCAAATCACCATAATAAAACTATTATATTTGTATGCACTTGTAATAACTCCCGTGATCTCTGCTACACTGGCCAAAGCAAGGCTCAAGACAGGATCTCACAGATTCCTTTTGAGCATCATAGCTAAGTACTGGATCACATGCCATCTCATAAAACATAAAAAGTTTTCTGTGACTGGATGGCACAACTGTAAAGCTGCTCAGCAACAGGGATAAGTTAATATCAAGAGTGAAGGCAGGATGCTCTCTCTCTCTCTCTCTCTCTTTCTCTCCCTCTCCCTCCCTCTCCCTCCCTCCCTCCCTCCCCCATGCATAGAATTCAGGTAAATATTCTGATTCACATTGAGTAGGGCTCTTGTCCAAAGTTGCTGTTGCTTTATAGATGGTTCTTTTCTATAGACTTCCATAGCTTTGTGTTGTATAGTACTACAATAACCTACTGTTCTTGAATTGCCATGTGACCCAGCAAAAGGCCTTGAGATCTCCTCGATTTCATTCTGTTGAGCTACTTAAGGCTACCAAAACATGCCCTAGCAAAACCTTTGTAGTTTTCTCCTATAAACTAAACACCAATTCAGTGGGAGATGACAGATTGCTTCATATAGCATGCACACAAGCCCAGACAATAGCCGTAGCCATGACTGATTGCCTCGCTGTAACCCACTTTATGTTAAATGCATTCTTGCTGTTCAATTCCACAACTGTAATTTTGTTCTTCTGCATCGCTCAGCCCTCTGTGGACTAACCAGGTTCCTTCAGTAATGATTTCTTTTCTATTGTATTGTTTTCTGCATAATCAAGTTGGTAGGTAGGGGTTTAGGTGACACAGCCATCTGTCAAGTTCATTTGCTCTGAAAATGCATGGTATAATGGCCTCTACAACTTCAGGCTATCTGTTATAAAGAGAGAATATCAGCTTTTACCCTGCCTGGCCTCACCTTATCATCCTCTTCAAATTTTTTGTTTTTTTTTCTGGACCAAAAGTGTAAAAGCCCCTCAGTGTGACTGATTACGGCTTTCTTTTGTTTAAATAGCCCGCATTATGATTGCCTTATATTGCAATTTATGTAAATAATCCAATTAAGGAAAAAGAAAGTAATGTTTAAGCTAACGTGCTTGTCTTGAAATTAAAGAGGTTGTTGCAAACGGCAGCATTTTTCAGTTATCATCCCTGTTTCATTGACATGCTCACTGCTGTTTTCTTGAAGTTTGCATAATATGCAAGAGGAAAGTAGCTTGGATGCCAAAGAGAAAAAGAGAAGATAGTGATACATCTTCCTTTGCACAAATGAAAAAGCTCATAATAATTCCTATGAAACCTTTATCAAATAGAGGCTGTTTATGGAGCTGACAGATTTTCATGAGGAGCAAAAAAGAACCAGTCACGCTGCTCAACTTTTCTTTTTAGTTGCATTAAATTTAGGAGAGTTTGGGAATGAAGATAATTAGAAGCATAGAACATAGAAAATCACTGGCAAAAAAGACCTAGTGGTCCATTGAGTCTGCTCTCTCTCTTTTTTTAATTTATGCATTTATTTTTATTATTATTATTTTTGTCAGTACATGTGTTTATCCCAGGCATGTTTAAACTCAGTTACTGAGGATTAACCCACTACAGCTGCTGGAAGTTGGTCCCAAGCCTCTATTTTCCATTAAGACAAGCAAACAAACAAAACCCCAATTATTTTTGTTTTAAGTTATCGTGGCTAATTTAGGACAAGCAGCACGTAGTAACACTAAAAGCTGATATTTGATGGAGAATTATTAGCTACACTTATGATGATGTATGAACAATTTTGTTCATAAAATGAAGTCTACATCTATTGCTTAAATTAAAATATTTAGGAACATGCCACATTCTGATTTCAGGCAAAAGTTATGGGATTAACTTGTGTGTCTGTGTTTTTATTGTCCTTTGTTTTAAAATGTTTTAAAAATTGCCAAACTATCCAGAGTCATGGGAGTTAGCATATAAATTTAATAAATTATGGTTGGTTTCACAGTACAAAAGATCTTTATTTTGGATTTGGAATTTTTGTCTATCAAGATCTGGGATAGGCAGATGTGGTTGTTTAAAAATATTAAAGGTATTGTTGCACAGTCTAAACTGTCCCAAGTAAACCTGCCTTTTGCAATTGACTGGTGGTGATTTTGTCTATGTCAATGGTGTTCAAGTGAGGCTCCAGTTGTTTTGGGATTGCAATCAAGGCATCCATTATTATTGATACTATCTTTGTTTTCTTTTGCTACAGTCATTCTACTTCTATTTCCAGGTATTTATATTTTGGGATTTTTCCCCATTCTTTTTCTTCTATTCTACTGTCTCCGCATATAGCAATGTCTACTATCTAGACTTTTTTGTCTTTCTTATCAACAATTGCTAAGTCTGGAATGATATGTGGCAGACGTCTATTTGAATTCTAAAGTCCCAGAACACTAACTTCTTCCTTTTCTATTACTTTGTCTGTTTTGTGGTCCCACCAGTTGTTGCTTGCAGGCAAGTGATATTTCTTGCAGATATTCCAATGCACCATTGTTGCTACTTTACCTGCCATTGTTTGTAGTCAGTCTGTGCAAACTTCTTGCAGCAGCTGACAAGGTGGTCCACTGTTTCCTTACCTTCTTTGCAGAAGCTGCACTTGCTGTCTATTGCTATAACTTCTCAATTCTGGCTTTGTATACATTTGTTCCTAAGGCTTGGTCTTGTGCAGCCAGAATTAACTCCTCTATCTCTTTCTTTCAGCTTTCCTGCTCTTGCCAGGTCTTGTTGTTATCTGCTTTACCTGCTTTACCTTTACCTGGCCATATAAATCCTTGCCTTTCAATGTCTTTTTTATTCTTCATTTGGTCTTCCCTATAGGACATTTTGGTCTCTTTGGTATTCAGTAAGCCTAATATGGTAGACATGGTACATTAGCTTCAATACATCTTCTTCACTGTCCTTCAGATACTCTTCAATGTTCTTTTTACTTCTTCAGTTACTCAGTTGCAACATGCCACACCCATCTTTGCTCCTTGGTAAATAAGCCCTGTCAATGTCACTCTGTAAATGGAGGACATAATACATTGTCATTATTTTTCTGATCTTCCTATTCATCTGACTCTTGTTATTTCTAGGTACTTGATTTTCCAATCATGTGGCAGGGAGTTACCGTTAATGCCTTTTTGTAATCAGTCAAATTTACATTTAAGTTGCTCTTCCTTCCTTACAGTTTTCCAAAATTATCTTGTCAATTAGGAGCTGATCTTTTGTCTCTCTGCTCTTTGGGCAGTTTTCATTCTGCTCCGATGGAAAGAGCTTGCTTTCAACTAGATGCTGTTGGACTGCATCAACTTCCATACCAATTAATAATTTGAAGTGATTGATAAGCAGGTAATTGACATGTAGCTGCCTGGTGCTGCTCCTTTTGTTTGATTATTCATTATCAGGTAGGTTTTGCCAAATGTTAACCAATCTTCAGTTTCAGCTCTTTACAGTTTGTTGTTAAACTGTTTGGCAATGAGAGAGAGCAGACCAATCAGATATTTCAACCAAAAGCCATTCAGTTTGTCTTTACCCAAGCGCTGACTAGTTCTTGATCTTCTTTGCCCTATTCTCTACAATTTGTACTTTATTACAAGTTCTTTTCATTTTAACTTCTTTTCTCCTTCACTACCTCCTTTCTCCAGAGTGCATTTTTATGGTATTCCTTGGGTTGGCCCACAGCTGTCACTAGAATTGCACTGTTTCTTCTTTATCAAGTGTCAGCTGGTTCTTTGCAGTCCATTGATGGATTGGTAGAAATGTTTCTGATCTGACTGAAATTAGAGAGTCTGATGATTTTCTTGGCAATGGCTGTTATTTGCTGCTATATTATTTCCAGTGCTTTCTTGATTTTTCTTGTCTCTAGATAATATTTTTTTATCAGGTATTCTTTGGTTGTCTTGTTCTTCAGCTTCTTTTCTTTCATCTGTTCAAGTTCACTTGCATCTGATCTTAGCATGCGGATCTTATTTTGCAGCTTGATCTTCCATTTTGGTGGTGCACTGTTTGGCTTTTTTTCTTTTTTCTTGATTCTGCATCCAGGCTCTTTAGTTATAACTGCAGCTGCAGTGTACATCAATCGAGTTGTTTCTTGCAGTGAGCTGGTGCTTATATCTGATGTTACAGTATTGATATCTTTTTAATACTTAGACTAGCAGGTTTTTTTGTTAACAAGCTTCATTGCAGGCAATCTTAGTCTGTTGTTTTTGTGCTGTTCTAGATGCTGTTATTCTTTGTGTAAACTCCTTTTGTTTTTCCAGTTGGAGGACTTTGTACTTTATGAAGAGAAGGAAGAAGAGAGGTGCCTGGTTTGGGAATGAAAACAGTTCAATAACAATGCTGGCTTTATCTATGACTGACTTCTCCAGCTTCCCTCTACTATATGACCTATTTTTGGCAAATCTTTGATTTCTTTGCCCTGGGTAGACCTTTGCAGTTCTTCCAATTCTTCTTCTGTGAATACTTTATTTTGTATCATAAACTGACGTTAACTTGCTAGGCTCTGTTCTGTTAGTTATGATTCTAGATTTTGTTCTTTCTAGAACTACTGCTACCAATGTTCTACTTTGTAGAACATTTACTACTATTATTATTACCACTACTATTATTATATATAGAAAAATATGAACTCACAGCTATCAGCTCTTGGACCTCCTTCACTTCTTTCCACCTGTCCTTCCCTCCCTCCCTTTGTTCAATATTGCCAGATATTGAGGAAATCCTTTAGGTATTGCTCCAAGGGCCCTGATCATGATTGGTACAACAATGGAATTCTTTTTTCATAAGCATTCAGCTTTGAACTGCAAGTCCCAGTATTTTATAATGATTATCAATTATTTTTTCCTTAATCCTAGCATCCCTGCAAGGCCTCAAATCAGGAGTAATGCATGGTGATTCTTCCAAGCTGAGGTTTTTATTTCACACTTGTAGACAAAAGTCCTGCTAGACTGAGCCCTCTACAATATACTCTGTAAACTACTGGGGAGGGGCTGTCTTTGCCTTCTTTCTCTCACACATAATATCTGGATTCAGTTGCCTCTTATTCCTTTGTTTGGCCAATTCATACTCACAGTTTATCTTGATCAAAATTGTTGCCAGTGGGCCCATTGATAGGAAAAAGAATAAAGTTGTATGGAGTGTGTCACTGTAAAAAGGATCAGCTGCCCAACTAGTCTCACTGTTTCTAGAAATCTGTACTAAAAGGCTACATTTTTATTGGAAAAGTTGACCACAAAATTCTCATGCAGTTCTGACTATGAGCGCCGAGATTTATATTTATTGTTGACATTAGTAAATTATGATTCACAAAAGATGGCTTTCTTTTGCTTTTTAAAAATATTTTGTTTTTTTGTTTGTTTGTTTTTTTAGTTTTGTTGTGTTAGGTCAAGGAACTGATTATAAGAAATTTACTAGGTTTGTTGTGGTTGATGATTCATAACTGGAGTGCTGTGACCCTGGATGGGTCTCAGATTGCATCAACCTGTTTCAATTATAAAGGAAAAAAACATTATATCTCATTTTTAGAGGACGGAGTTCTTCTAACCACTCTGCCGATAGGCTTCACTGTAACAGTAAGGTAGCTGTGTTGTCTCGACAGCTGGCTTTTTGCATGGAGGACTTCAGAAGTGGCCTGTGGTGGGATAAAAAATAATTGCTTTTGTCCAAGATATTTTCCATACCATTATATGCTATAATAATCAGGCATGTACATGGAAAGTGCCACCTGAAGTGAGCTTTCCCCAGCAGCTGTGTTGGTAGTAATGAGACCTGAAGCTTTGAAATAAGCAGTTCATGGCCAGTAGCATCTTTCAACTTGGGCTGCAAATAAGTCCTCAGAAGCTACAGCCTTATTCTTCCACATTTGGGAATGTTAGTCCATTATCAAATGTGTCCTGGTCTTTTGGGGCCTGAAGACCGAAGTTTTGCAGTTGAGGTTAGATAGCTGCTGCTTTTGACTAACCTTAACTATTTTTCTTCTGGACCTTTGATTCAGTCAAACTATTGAGATATCTGACTGTGCTCTCTCTTTTGCATCCATTCCCAGGGAGATGGTGGCAACAAAATGGAGGTGCTGGTCTTTGGAGTTCAGCCTGTTGCAAGTGGAATTGCAGTTCCTCTGAACAATCCTACATATATAGGTTAGTGGGGATCCTGGAGGTCTGGATGATAGGGACATATTGGCAGCTTAGGCAAGTGTGGCAATTAAGGCTTTACCTGAGGAGAAAATCAGGCTTGACCATAGCCATTCATCTCCTTGATACAAGTTGAATTATTGCAATACACCCTATGTAGGGTTACTCTGTGTTTGGAAACTTCAGAGATATTTGGACAGATCACCTGCTTAAGCTGAACTGGCAACCTGTTTACTCTCAGACTCAATTTAAACTGGAAGCCTGACCTTCTAATGCTAGAAATAATCTGACCCTCTCTTCGAAACCCAGAGGCCCTGCTGCTATCTGAAATCCATCTGTAGGGATCTGCCAGGAGGCTTTTCCGAAAGCAGGATTTGAGCTGTTGAATGATTACGACTACTCTTGCTTACCTTTCTTTCTGCCTATTTATCTCTCACTTATAAAGCATCTAAAATTTAAAAGGTAAAACAGTCCCTGCCCACAGACTAATGTAATAGACATGACGCAGAAGGAGAGAAAAGAAAGAGGGAGGGGAGATGAAAGCCAGCTCAGGATTGGTGTGTGCTCTCTAGCAGAGAAGAGAGAAGAAAGCTTTTTGCAATTATTCCCCTTCTGGTCAATAAAAGCAGTGAAAATGGTCCTCTGCTTGTCATATCCACTTTCTGAGAGATCTGTTAGTTCATAGTCCCCTGACAAATAGCAATGAGTAGCTCCTAACTGCTAAGGATGTAACAAAGGCCCCCGAGTTGCAGCTATCAGGCTGTAGCCAGTCCAAAGGTGTAGGATAGAAAGAACAGCTATCAGTGCTTTAATAAATAAAAATGAGCATAGCAAAAAGCTGCAACTGAATAGGGCAATCCTAATCCACCCTTAACAACGTTGCTTGTGAAGAATCCTCTGTCTCTCATATTGTGATATTATCACTAAAGAAGAGGTACTGTGAAGATCTGATTTAGAACACCTGTCGGAACTGTGAATGAATGTCGAATGCGGCTTGTCGCCCATATTTTACATATGCCTAAAGACCAGTGTCCAAAAATTGCACTACTTTACATACTTCCTAGAGGAGAGAGGAAACGAGAACTGCCTCAGAAAACTTGCTTCCAAACACTTAAGGAAGATCCTAAGATTATTAATGCTGAAGATGCTGCGAATGGTCAAAAGCACCTGAAAGCACTTGCTGCCTAATGTGCTCTGCATAGGAGATGATGATGATGATGATGATGATGATGATGATGATGATGATGATGATGATGATGATGATGATGATGATGATGATGATGACGACAACGATGATGATTGTGTCCTACCCCTACTTGGAAGAACTTTGGATATGGAAAATTGTCTGCCAGTGGAAAAAAGCTTAAAGCCCTAAATGAGACATGCAGAGTTGGCATTAGTCACTCTGTTCCACAGACAAACTGAGAGATGGCATTAGTGGTCTCCCCAAACCCTACTTCAGTAAAAAGCCTCCACAAACCTCCTCCTGCGTTTTCTCTGATGCATTAACATTAACAAGTGAATGTTTGTTTCCAACAACGGTTGAATAACTCGCTTCAACCAAATTGTTCTTTATAAAACGCTAATGCACATACCTGATAGTTAATTGAAGAAGTTTAAATTGAGATTGTTTAGCCAAAAACCTGTTTGGATTCTCCTGTGTGCTTTAGAATTGAGAAGAACCTTCGGAACGTCATCTCAGCAGAGATTCTGATTTTTATTTATTTATTTTTACTTATTTATTAAATGTATAAGCTGCCCATCTCGCCAAGAGGCAATCCTAGTTCATGACAGTGTCATTACAAGAAGGGCTGGTAGAAGGAAATGGCCTTTTTATAAATCCTTCAGTAAATGGCTGACCTTGTACAAGCTCAGAATCTAAGCAAGTTCAGGCTAGTTAGTACTGAGGTTGGTAACCTGCAAGGAATGTAGTCTAGACTAGGAAGTTAGGGGGAACCCCCCCCCCCAAAGAATACAAATTGCATATCTGCTAAGAAAATTACATGATTATGGATATAGAATCACCTCAAATCACTTTTTTAAAGGAAGGAAGGAACTCAATAGAAAAAAAGTGACATGATTATGACTTCAAAGCAGAAATGCGATCATCCCCTAGAAACGTATCTTATATTCCATTGGTTGTCTCTGACATTCTTAAGAGGAAAAAAAGAAGAACATTTTAATTCTTTTCTTGACCAAAAAAACCAGATAAATCTCTTTGGGAAAATTAAGATACTTCAGCCAAAAAAAATATATATCTGAATATGACTGACCTCCGCTGTGTTGTTGAAACATACGTTACCAGGTCCTGTATGAATACAGAGGCCACTATCAAGAAAATATTAATTTCCTTCTTTAGGAGAAAGATAGTAAAACCCCTATACAGTCCACATTGTCCAACAGATTTATTTCTCTCACAAACATTTCCTGCAAATTTGCTGAAAGCTGTTTCCCACCTCTGCAGTACTGGTAATCTCCCACCTGTCGAGCATTAATATGGTGTACAGAGTGGCAGATTTATGAGTTGTACCAAAGACAAGCATGAAACAATATATTTTCCCTTTGCTTGATAGGGACTCTGCATGAGACAAACTAATACATTATTGCAGCTGAACGCTCCTGTTAAGTTGTTTTCCTTTCCAGAATTAAAACAAAGGAAAAAGGAGATAAAACAAAGCAACAACACAATCTACCCTGAATTGTATGCATTCAGCCTAGTTACTGAAGCTTTAAAGTTTATTAAAGTTTATCGACCATGTGTATACATTTCTGGATTTAGGCTCAATTGCTTCTCTCCAAGCTGGAACATTGAATTAAGATGCAGAGCCTCGCTGTGGCTCTCATGGACTCCAACTGAGCTACAGGTAGCAGAAGTCTCCTTCAATTAGACATAATCATCACTCACAGTCAATAATTGTGCTAAAGGCTGCTTTCAAATCTGCGAGGGATTCGCATTTAATGTACTGATTCAGCTTGTCTGAGCCAAATTCACTGTGTACTGAAACCAAAGCAATTTAGATCTTGCCTACGGCCCTTCTGGCAGTTCATCTAGTACTCAACACTGTTAGGACTGTGAGATACAATTTAATCGGAGACATCTGTGCGCAGAGAGGACCTTTTTCCTGTGGCAGAGAAAAGACTAAGTAATGGATAAACTGTAGGATTTTATATGAAGAGCCAGGCTTCTGAAAAATATAATGCTTAAGATATAGCAGAAAGATGATGGGTGTAGTTAATTACACACACAAACACACACACAAGGCCACACGTTAATGTGTGTCACGTTACACAAGAAATACACATCAGGGCAAGTCTTTTTTTTTTCCCTCCTTCAAACTTTAAAGTATAAAATGCTTGAGAATTTGGATTCCTTGGTTATCTATTTAATAGTATCATAACATTAATTGTCAGCCATATCAAAATTGATGCAGAAATGCTTCACACTGCACATTTTTAAAACAGATCACATTTGTCTGCAGATATGTGTGTGTGTGTGTTATGGAAGGGGCTTTGAAGGTTTCCTCTGGTGTGACAACTTTAAATTAACTAAATTAATTTACACAACACCCTATGGGTTAGTTTTACAATTCTCATACCAAGAAAGAAAATAAGTGCATCTGTTTCTCTTAGTGCTTTAAGGAGCTCTTCATTAAATATCACATTATATTATGATATATAACATATATCAGAATATTCGCATGGTAAAATATCAGAAGGTAAGAAAAGAATATGAGTGCCTGATGCGTTATGTTAAAATATAAATCAAATACACTGCAAATAAATATATACAAGCTCAGATTTTCCAGGGTTGTTTAAAACAGGGGTCCCCAACCCCTGAGCTTCAGTGAACCATAAACCAGGCAGTGCAAATGAGCAAAACCCTATCCACCCACAAGAGGGATGCAGGCAGCACATGAAACCCCGCCCCTTCTGGTCCACAGAAAAATCTCTCTCCACGGAACCAGTCCCTGGCACTCAAAAGGTTGGCGGGGGGGGGGGCTGATTTAAAAAAATGAACACTTATTGCAAAATTAGGTGGAATTGAATTGTACCTGAGCACATGGGAGTACTGACTTCCAACGGTTTGCACATAGCCATCAGCCTGTTATACACTACAAGCTCTCTGAGATGAGTTTAGTTTTGACTCTGAAAACAAAGTCCTGCATTCAGAAAATTCTAAGGATCTAATGCTTTGGAAGTCTCATCTTGATAGTTTATTAAAAGCCAATGTAGATTAGATAATCATTATGTTAGATTGCCCACCTGTGCTTTGGGCTGGAGCTGGTAGCAAATAATACTGATATTTATTTTTTGCATTTATTGCCATTTCTAATTCATTATCTAAAGGCAGCTTCCATAATGCCCCATCTGCTTATATTTTCCCCCTAAACAGTTACTATTTTTTCATTTATTCAACTTATGGTCACAGTCTAAAATATAGAAAGGGGAAGGGGGAAAGGTAAAAAAAAATACTGTTGTTACTTTTGTTTAAAAGTCAACTAAAAAAGAGAAAAGACAGAAAGCAGTTAGTATCGTATAAAAGGGAGAGTATTTCTCTTCCTAGATCAGAATTTGGTTTCTCGTCTTAAAGGCAGTAAAACAGAATTCAGCCACTGCCAGAAGTGTAAGAGTGTACTAATCATCCAGCAGTAGTTGAATGTAACAAAGATCTATAGATCCTGAGATGCAATTCTTCTGTTCCTAATATTTCTGTAGAAGAACCAGTATAATAGAATATAACGTAGGGGTTCACTGCATTTGAATCTATAAGGACATAATCTGTCATTATAAGGGACTTTTTTGAATTTCCTTTCCAAGATAGTAGTAGGCAGAACAACACAGCAGGCCAGGGTGAACAACAATAATTCCGAGAAATAGGCTGGGCTGAGAAGGAATCAAAGAGACCAATGACCTTCCATGACTGGGAATTGATTAGAACCTAGAACTTCTCATTCTTAATCTGATATCTTAACCAGTATGCTGCATCAGCTTTAATCTTTGACTTTCCAACCTTTATAAACTACAGTAGGCTTGTATTATGGCTGCACAAAACATTTAAAAGAGATTTTTCACAAAGCATGCTAGGATGAGCAAAGCACCCTTCTTTACTTCTTGCACAGTCACAGCAGAAATTTGTGCAGGCTCACACTCATATAGAAAACCAGAAATAGCTGTTGATGCAACAAGCAAAGCTAACAAAACCTTAAAGAATTTGGCTGCTTTATCACTTTGAACAAAGATGCTTTGTTGGTGGTAGCATGCTTTGCAAAGCATCTCCTTCAATTGCTTTGCACTGCCCTAGTCTGCCTAGGCCTTCATCTATTTACAACCAGTTCAGTGCTTGGCTAGAGTGTCAAACAGCTCACAGTTGTGATAATCACATCTCTACCTTTATGATGAAAGGTAGGTCCACAGATTACTTCAGGCCAGCTTCATTAAATGTTTTGTTTATCCACAACCACCAATTCAGTTTTCTCTGCTCCTGTTCAGCCAGGATAAAAGGTGTGGTAAGCAGTGCCTCTGCTGGACTTGCATAGCCCCAAACCATACATAGGAATAGATAATGAGATATTGGGAGTTAAGACAAAAAGAAAATCTACACTGGGGCTGAGATTCATAGTAGGATTAAAGCCCTGCTTTTAGACAGAGTCAAAGTAAAATTGGAAAAGGGACAATTATTATTAGACCTTAGATATGACAGGTCTATAGGTTTTTATAGATTTCATACCTGAATTCATATTTTTATAGATGAAATAATGATGTGACATATAGATATTTTCTTAAGATTATTATATATGCTCCAGGTTGAGCTTATGTCTCCCATGAGTATCCTAAAAAGCATTTCTGATTTAAGTCTGCCATGATTTAAGCCTAACTCTTCCACTCACTTTTACCAGTATCAGAAATATTGTGGTATGTAAAAGAAAGAGTGCAAGTTAAAATGTCAAAGCCTCTCTCCTTAGAATTTTCTCATGTCTTTGGGCTTTAAACGTGTAAACAATTATAGGTGGATGCATTGATTCATTTAAAAAAAAAGATTTTAGATATTTCATTACAAACTTTATAATTAACTTTGTTCATTTTTTAATAGCACATGTTGACTTCTCTTAGGCCACCCAGCAACCACCAAGGCAGATACAGAGTTGGAACTGCTTCAATATGAGCCATGGGTCAACAAGAGAAGGTGTTGTCAGACAAACAGGTCACAAATATTGTCTTGAAATCATTATGCTTTCTACACAGGAAGTGGCAAGTTCAGTGATAATTAGCCATGTCTTTATAGTGCATTTAATTTCCATGATGCCACAATAGCTGTAACATAATGTTCACACAGTATGTTCAATGGAGTTGAAAGCTGGTAACCTTATAGGTGAACTTTAATTGGAGTATCCTTAAATTAAGACTCTAATAGATAATAAGATCATTATTGTTTAGGTCAGCTTCTGCTAATTTGTGTTTGTGTATTGCATGTATTTACCATATTAGGCCTGTCAGCTACAGTATCTGCACTCACACATGTAAAACTGCAATATATGCTGTTTTGCAATGGATTTTTGACATTTTTTTATTTTTTAAAAAGCAAAGAGAATTCCATGCAAGTTGCCATTTTGTTCATTTACATGATTCATTTAAATCAGTTTTTAAACCAATGTCCTCAGAATGTATCAGCAGCAGCTCTAGGAATGCATATTACAATTATAACTTGGTCGGAATGTAAAGGCCGTGGGTCATGAGTCATAAGGTTTAATACAGCCATTCTGAGATGCTGTAGCCAGGTGACAGGAAAGATAATCATTCCCATGCTTAAAAGCAGGGGTCTTCAAACTTGGCCCTTTTATGACTTGTGGACCATCTCCCAGAATTCCTCAGCCAGGCATGCGTGCTTGCGTCCACAAGTCATAAAAGGGCCAAGTTTGAAGACCCCTGCCTAAAAGCTTCTGGTTGGCTATGATTGGATGGAAACAGAATGCATGATTCTTTGGAAGCTAGACTCAGTTTTAGTTTGATCCAGCAAAGCATTAAGCATTCATGTAAGTAGCACTTTATTTATTTCATAAGCATAAAAGATAACTAAGTGCCTTCTTTCTGCTTTCCTTAGGGCAAAATATCACATTTCTAACACCAAAGAAGGTACTTCTCATTGGGTTGACATTACCAAATTAGAAGAGTTGCAGTTCTCATCTTTGGTAACATTGCACTTTAATCCTCTTATTGCTCTTGCCAACATGTGACATACACACAATTTAGCTATATTATATAAATTATACAACTCGCAACAATTGCTTTTGATTGCTTTAATCACTTTAAAAAGGCAAGGGCAATTCTTCTGAATCAGGGAGAAAGTCTGTAATTGTATAACTGGAATTATAGTAGCCATGCAAGAGATGTGGGATGTCAGCTGATTTTGTGCTGGTTTTGTTCTAACTAATTTCCATTGAATTTACATTGTCAGCACAAATAGTGCAAGTAGCGCTTCACCAAGTCTTCTGTAAAAGTAACTACTAGTTTTTCTTTGTAACTTGTAAGTAAATGTTAAAACGGCTGAAAATTGCATCTGTTATTCTGTCTTACCTTTACAGTGCCTTTGCACAAGTCAGGGTGGATAACAGAATCAACCATTCATTGAAATAATATTTTTTAAAAAAGGCAATATAATAAAAACAGAGGCGGTGGAACAAACAAAACAGCAGCTTTGAATCAAATCTTTTTAGCCAAAGAACAGACCCCTTTCTAAACTAGAAAATGGTGCAGTGGTATAAGAGAGTGACTTCATAGAGTCCTAAGAGATTATGTTGATCTCCTTGAATTTCTATAGCTCTACTGAAGTTCAATTGAGAGAAAATCCTTGAAAATCGCTTTAGGCAAAATCTGATGGTAGCTCAAGAATATATACAGAGGTTCCCGAGAACTTGAACTGAAGTGGTTCAACTTCTACTGCACTTCTAGCAATAGTTGTAGATAGATCTATTTAGCATGTTCAGGTGTCATGGGAAACCAAATGACCAGGCTTATGATTCTAGTGTCTTATATATAACTCAGTCTTGCCAAAGATGATCCATTGCCTCATTTCAAAGGGTAGCCTGGATTTTTAGTTCTGGTAAAAAAAAAAAAAATACACAACACAGTAAATGTAGATATTTATTTCATGTGACTCTGAAAAGTGTGCTTGTCTCAGCCTAGTTTTGTGTTTTGTTTTTCATAGGAAATGGTTGTGTGGGTGGACAGTGTCCTGTTTCTCTGCCAAAAGCATACACCAGATAGTTGCAAAAGGGCACCTAAGGTTAAATACAGATAAGCACAGTAATATAGTTCAGCATGCTGAAGTTTGAAATTGTCAGCAAGTATAACTAATCTTCAGTAAAGTCATCTCCCAGGCACAGCGAAACGCAACATTACTTTCCACTATAAACTACATTGAAAAGTAGCTATTAGATATAAATACTTTCACTTACTGAATTGTTGATGCTTGCCCTTCGTAAATCACAACATTGCTAAATCTTTCCTAAGGTGAACAGTATAAAAAAAAGGGTTTATGTTTCAGCAATTTGCTGACGACACATTTTTTAACCACTCCTTGGTTACAGTCTTTAAACATTCACTGATATGTATTCCAGTTCATGCTATCATATGAATTTGGTGGATCAAATTGCCTATTTGGCTATTACAAATCTGTCTCATTACCTTTGCATTCATATATAGTAGGAAAAAATGAAGATATAAATAATAAGTGCAAATGAGCATGTAGATATATATATATATATATATATATATATGGATACTGGATGCAATTCTTCTTTAAATATGAATAAAAGGTGGATTTCTTTTGTATGCACAGGCACAAAAGCACACACAAGCATATACATGATACCTCATAGCCAAATAATTGTATTCTTGGAAGTTTCAGTGCAATTTTTCTTTAGAATGAATTTTTGTGATACCATGAGTGAACATTATGATGTACGTAGTCAACCACTTTTGTAAAAAACGGAAGGAATTAGCAAAATTAATTATAATATATAATTATATAATTTAATTATAGTTAAAATGAAGTAATATTTGAAGAAATGGATACGCAAATAAATGGTACATAATGTTTTTTCATTCATGAAGAATGACTGGGCTCATTCTGTATTAACTTAAATTTTAAAAAGGGTGCAATTACAATTCATTCAGAAATTATCACATATATGGAATTGAGTATAACAAGAAAAATTGAACATAGACAAAACTGGCATAAAAATATGGATCATTATAGAGGAAATACTAAGATTTAGTTCCTTCCATACCCTATTTCCTCCAAAATACAAAGAATTTCCTATAATACTAGCATTCATCATAGGAATTAATAAAAGTCAAGAAAAAGTGTTAAATGTTTGAATTAACTCTTGCACAATTTTTGCAAGGGAACATCCAGGATTTAAAAGTTGAAAACTTTTATATATGCTTTCTAATCCAGCATTCTAAGTATGATACCAGTCTGGCTTTAACACAGCTCAGGCTAATATTTCCAACAAGCGTAAATGCTCCTTAAGATAGATAAAATTCTATCTATCATAAAATTAATAATTTCATAGATGAATTCCAGAAAATAATCCAATAGTTTTCTTTAACTCTGGCACAGATTTTATTCAGTGTTCACATTACACATCTACTAAATCAAAATGCTTCCAACTGGATAGATAGGACATAGTTACTGGGGGGGGGAGGGATATGTCCAAATTATAGTAAAGTATAAATGGGGAAAGTATTTGTGGAGAACAGCAATTGTAAGAGCTAATCAAAGAGGCCTTAATTATCTTTGGCTTATGATGATGATTCATAATCTACGTTCTCCATCAGATACTGCATTATCTATATTACATCTCTTTATTATGATTAACCGACTTTGTTTGCATCAGTAATTGTTAAATTCTGGGAGTGATTCATTGTTCTAGATGGTAGAGCAATGCAGCTGAAATTTGCCAATGAACATGTGACTGTTATTAATATGAAAGATGCAAGAAGTATAAATTAAGAACTGCATTTAGCCTATCAGTCACAATTAGAATACTTTTTTTTATTTTGTGGAAATTAGATTCTGCAAATTAGGTGATGCAATATTACAAATTATTTTAACATACTCTGCCACCCTGCCTGGCAGGCATGGCCTCTTAAGAGGTAGCTGGAAATTAGTGTTACATGTCAAGGAGATATCTAGACACCCACTCATGTCTATTATAATTCCTGGCACAGACAACTAGTAACTTTGCAGATTTAAAATATGATTGAAATTAAACTTTAAAAGGGAGTTACAAAAAAAGGACCAACCCTTATCTAGACCAGTGTGCTTTTTTCTGCAGTGGTCAACCAAATGCCTATGAGAAACTAACAAGTAAGATATGAGAATAATTACTGATTAGGATAACTGAATAGCTAAATTACAGCTGTACTATGTGGCTATTGTACAGAAGATTGAAGTTCAAAAACTGCCATTTCTTATTCAGCCATGACCAAGTTTTTCAGTCCAAGGTCCACACTTATCGTCTGAGGCATGTGCTGCAGACTACTGTCAAAAATTAGCAAGGACCAAGGGAAAATTAAAAATGATCAGATTCATTTTTAATTTAATTAAATATACATTTCCCTGCATATTTAATAATTTCCTCCCTCACTCTCACTAATTACACTTTGGCATCAAATTTTGGAGGTGGTCTGGGAGCAACATCCAAAGCTTTGAGAGTTTGCAAACATTTCTAGAACCTTTCTTTCAATACTTGGAGAACAATTGATAGCAGATGGGACAATCTAGATCAGGGGTGTCAAACTGCCGGCCCCACCCCATTGCCAGCAATGGGAAAAAAGTCACAATACGTCACGACACGTCACGTGATGTCGCGAGTCTGACACCCATGATCTAGATCAGACATGTCAAACTCACGACATCACATGACATCGTGCGACGTATTGGAGCTTTTTCCCCATTGCTGGCAATGGGGTGGGCGCAGTTTCCTCGTGATGCATCCGGCCCGCGGGCCGGCAGTTTGACACCCCTGATCTAGATGGTCAAATGGTTTGGTCAGTAATCAAACAGCTAATATACAGTAGAATAGCAATTAAGAGAAGAAGAAAAATGCATGTTAATAATCAGATTTAGACCATTTTTAAATACTACTGTATGCCAGTGTCAGGTTTTCAGCCATATTGAAGGGCTGCATATTATAAATTCTGTTAATTTTGTAATATTGTTTAACCTATAATTTATTTCATTTAGTGTCTTATTTCATGGAGGATGGAGGATGGAGATGATGGTTCCAGGTACAATCTGGACCATTAAGGTTACTTGTAAGGGCCTTCCTTGTTCAGGTATCAGTTAATATTATTATCTAAGATTAAATGTCTAACTGTTTTTATGCTTCAGCTAATCAGTGCTTGTGAAAAATATTTTACTTTTTTATTAAAATGGTTATTAATTCCATCAATCCTTAAACCTTTTGTGATCTCTACATTATGAAATTTAAAAAATGAACATGATTTTTGAAAATTAAACACTGTTACCAAATTATTTCATTGGATGACAAATTCCAGATGGCTAGCCTGTTGGTACTTGATGTAACCCAACAATAACAACGTGCGGAAGACTTGAACATTAAACGATGAACATCAGAACACACAGTGCAGTAGTTTGGAGAGCCATGCATTGTAGCCTTATTTACCGCAGTAGCCTAATCACGTAATTCAAACCCATGTCAAGAACATGAAGGTGGGTTTCCAGTGGATTTATGGGTGGGAAATTAGAAACATCCTTCTAATAACTAATCAGCTTTTCTTATCTGATAGATTTTGATAGCTGGTGTGTCTCAGTGTGTTGTTTTTGAAAGGATACAAGACCTCATGTTCAACAGCTGCCAAAAAAGAAGGATTTATGAACAAGATATAAATTCAGATTTTGCATTCAAAATGCCAGTGTTGGAAATATCCAATGCTTTAAATTTGCAAACATTAGTTTCAGATCTAGACTGATTGAATTAATTATGTGACTGATTTTGATACAAAAATGTGTAATTATATTAAGTCAATTTAATTTTATAGAATGGAGAATTATGACGGTTAAGTCCTTTACAATGCTATGGTCAGCTTCTCAAGATGAAGATTAGGTTGATAATTTTGGGTCAAAATAAACTAAAATTGAAATAGAAATAGAATGTGTTGTATATGAAGTCTGGCTCATTGCAGAGTTTAATTATTTTGGTATGCAAAATTATCCTGTACAATTTCCACAAACACCAAGACAAGTATATAACATCAGTTTAATTGGCAGCAGAAGAGATGTCCCTTGTTATTGCAACCACTTCTTTGAAAAAATTGTTCTAGATGTCCCCTATCTCCTTGGATATACTGTAGCTCATAGGAAAAAGAGAATTGGGCAACTTTCTTTATAATATGACTTCTACCAATAGAAGCTTGCATCATGGCCAATATTGTAGCTTGACTAGAAAGATCGGGTAGGAGATTCACTACAATATTTATAAAAATGGAAAATGACAAAAAAGAGAGATACCAGAAAAATGTACTATGATTTTATCACCACATTTAATTTTAGGCAACTTTAGTCAGTAACGACGATCAAAATGTAGAATTCTCATGCAAATATATTAGTTTTATCATTATGGAGGTATCACTCAGACTTCTCTGGATAAAGAAATACATCTTGGGATCATTGCAGTATGAAACATTATCCTGAGAATCAACGAAAAGAAATTGAGATATTAAGAATATATGTTTTGTTTAATTCAGCTGCTTTTTCAAATAGGCATTTTGCATAATCTATTGAATGGAAATAAAAGAAAGTTTCATCTTATTCAGCTAGTGCATTTTTCTCTCACTTCCTATCTGACTAGCTTGCTTGTCTAGTTAATATTTCCTAAGCAAAAAGAGAAACGCTGCAATTCTCTCGGTTATATATTTCCATCCGGTTAGAGACTAACAGATCGACAAGGAGATGCTTTTTCCTTACTCTGGAATTCTTCAGTTTGTCATGTTGCTGCTTTCTGGTTTATTTTTTCTGCATCCTATTGTCAGCAAGGTTGAAAAAAAAACCTCTCCCCAACCCTGCCAGGACATTAAAGATAGTGGAAGCCAGAGTGCTTTCCTTTTAGAAGGCAAAGGTCAGACCCAGTGTTAAAAGGGCAGCTGAGGGTCAGCATAATACAGTAAGAATTGGTGGGAGGGTGAGGGGGAATGGGAGTCGTTAGGTTAACATATTGTCCTGAAGTTAAGAGCACTGCTAAAGGCCTGATCCATCTTCATTCTTGTAATGAGGCTATTCTTACTTTCAAAGAAAGTGTTGCTACGAAACACATTGGCAAATTTGAGGCCTGCTTCTTTAAGTTCTGGGCCTATTGTTCTGGGTGGTGTAATTGGTGATCAAAAAAGCCATAAAATAGCCCAGCTATTAAAGTAACCTGAATTGAAGCTGAAAAGAGGGTATTTCTCCAGTGGTAGATTCTCTGTAGAGCCAACTTTTCACCCTCACATGAACCAGAGTTTATGGAAAGATTTGATGACATAGCTCTTGTTTAACCTCTAAGAGAACTGGAATAGGAGGGGGGCCTCTTTGGAAGAGTGGGGAGAAGGGGATGGGAAATCAAAATGAAATAGAATTAATGAGCCTTCACATATTGTCCTGTTTCTTTTGTTGTGAAAAAGCCAGGAGAAAATGAAGTAGAAAGGCAAAGGATAGAACAGAGCCCCCATTAATATCAGGTTATAAATTCTACAAAACATTAACTTCATTACATAGCAATTACTATCTGTAATTGGCAGAACGGAAGATTCTACTTTCTCATCAATTGCTCATTGGATGGGACTCAGCATTTTCTCCTTTGCTGGCAAAGGTCATGCCACCATGGAAGAGAATACCTTCAATGAGAAAAGAGACTATAACAGTTGACTTTTTCTCATTGTAACCCAATTGTAACTTTAGCTGTAAAGAATTGCTAATCTGACTTAAATACTGTTATCAGTATTTTCCACCATCATGTGGAAGAAAACATAGACAACGCTGAACTATGGAAGCTAATGGAAATGTTTGCAGTATCAATCATAACTTATTTGATACTGGCTTGGCACTTCAGAGAGTGTGATGTGCCTTGGGGAGAGAGATTTAGATTCAGTTCCAGGCTGAAACCCAAATGTCATTGGACTTCTTAGCATAAAGTAATTCACAGGACAAAGGTCTTCATAAACAATGCCAAAATGTCCTTCTCTGACATGAGAGCAGCCATCAGACCTACATTTGGATGATGCAAGAATCAACTGCAGTATCTACTGTGGCCTGGCATTGGTTACCATATATCTCTATATGTATTTTCCAACTAGGTCTTCTAGTTGTCTCAGACAGTTGGATTTAATCCTGCTTTAATTTCCCATAATTCTCCCTCTTCAGATGACAAAAGAAAAACCCTATTAAAAGACACTTTCCCAGGATACCTTAAAAGACAGAAGTAGAAAGGATACAGAGACAAATGCATTTTGAAATATGTATTAACACTAGAAAAATTCAAAAACCTGCAAACAGACAATAGTATTTCTTCAGGCTAATTCACATTTAGACCTACATTGTTTAATTAGAACTCAGCTGGATGGGTTAGAAGGTATGCCTACATCCAATCCAGCATCCTGTTTCTCACTGCTGCCAGCCAAAAGCATTCTAAATACCATCCTCCAAAGCCATGAGGATAATGGGCTTTTCTTGATTTTCCTAAGTATTGGCATTTGGAGGTTAAATACTTCTAATATGTCCTTTTTTTAACATTTGATTATGCAGTATGTTGGCTGAGTAATGAATGCGTGATCTAATTTTAATGAAGTATTATGACTGAGGAAATACTGGATAACATGAAGCATTTTATCTGTGATGGTTCATTTGCACAGCAAAATTGGCCATTGGCAGTTTCATAACACATCTAGTCATTCAAGTGACAGATTCCTTTTACGATCAGTTACATGGATTGATGAAACAGCTTAAGATTTACAGAGCCCTTCTTTGAATTGGATTATTTATTCCCATATGTGCCTCCTCATGTATTCCATACAATATCTGAGACATAACCCTGTATACTTTTCTCAAAGGCTAACATGCAGGGGTGCTTATTGAAAAAAGGGTCTTTTCCCCTTCTTAGTTCTAATATAATACACCTTCAGTATAGGACTTCCTGTCTAGTTGAAATGTAACATATCGAAAAAAAGGCTTTTTACAAACTTGAAATTTGCTTGTTCTTTTCTTATTCTGCTGGTGGGATGTTTTACACAATGATTTTCTTCCTTCATGATGTGTTTTAATTTGGTGTGTAAGAAAGAGACTAATGTATGAGAAAGAATGATAAAATATTCAAAGTAATAAGGCACTGAACAACATTAGAGAAATCAGTTTTTTTACTGACTCCAGTAACAGAAATAAACAAGTATAGTCATGGAATGCATATTTATTCTACTGCAATTTTTTGAGTTTTAGGCTCAAGACCTAAACCTTTTGCAAAGATTCTGAGCTGCTCCCTCAGAGTGGCAATCTGGGCATTTGAATTATCCAAGACAAAGGGGAAGGGACACAAGATCCAGAAGACTGAACTATGAATGTCAATTAGGTAGTCAGAGGGGCTAACTTTGTTTGGGCAAGAATGTAATGAAATTTGCAATGTTAGTAAATCTTATAGTGGGGAACAGATGTCAAGAAGACAGGTTAAAAGGACGGGATGTTAAATGGAAAGAAATGTTTGCAAAGAATGATAATGCTCCAGAATATCATGCAGGTTAGCACACAATTCCCAATTGTGTTAAAAAAAAAATACAACTACAAGCTTAAAGTAAGAATATAATAAAACGAAAGACAATGAAATGGAATAACTGGGAAAAGTAAGGATTTTTCTTAACCACCAAGCCCCTACATATAAACACACAGGTTGTGATTGGAACAAATAATGATAACCTGACCAAAATGATCAACCTGATTTAAAAGCAACCTGTTGGTCACTGAATTCTATTCTTCCACATTAACATCGCTATCATTGCATTTTTATATTAACAAGTAAAAGTGGAACCAAGTTTTGTGGCCTCCCAGAATTGGCAAAAAGCACTTTGATATTTGTTCATTCTATCTTGGATCAGTGAACATCTGTTGTAAATCATCCATGTTAACATCCGAGCTTTAGCTGAGCTCAGTGCAGAACTGTAATGAAAGATCTCAGTTAAGCACCAGAGTTCATCATGACAGGTTTCTGCTTGGAGCTGTCCAAGGTTCTGCCTGCTCCTTATGAATTGACTCATGTAGTTAGACCAGTGCAAAAAATACCATAAGACAGAGTTAACATACTGTAGAAAGTGAAAAATAAGACTTAAATACTCACTTTATTTTTTTTAATAGGTGATTTGTTCAGGCCACATGCTCCAGACATAGGCAGTTGGCTTTGACACCATAAAAAGCTATTTTCTATTGCTCGGACTAGATGGATAAAGGACATCACTCAACATAGTCTAATTTTATATCATGTCCTAGTTTCTTGTTGAGACCATTTTTCTGATATTTTATGATTTGACAGGCTTCAAAAGCTGTATTTTATTCAGTGGACAAATTAAGCTATTGGCCCTTTGTTTTCTTCATGAGTTAGATTGCATTATTTATTTAAGAAGATGGACTATTACGAACTCTTCACAACTTTAAAGTGTAATTGTCAAGCAAGAACATCCGATGTTAGCAGGTTAAATAGAAAATGTCTGTATCTTCATGGTAATTATGGAACTGTGGATCATTTTATTATTGAAATAATACAACAATTATTATAAGAAACTAACTACTGTCTTCATTTCTAGCATTTTGAGAAAGACCTGCAAAACAAAATAGTTTGGCAAGTCAGATAAGTGTCTTTACTACAAATGTTTTGGTGATGAGACTGAGCATTGATAATAATTTCCATGTACACAAGTTTATAAAATGATGAATGAGTACTTTATTACTTCTGCATCAGTAGAGCTCTGAGCTGATTGTCTTAAGCCATTTATGGCTTAATGACATGGAGCAATTTGCAACATTATATTGAACTGATGTTTTACACTTCTGTTCTGTTTTTGCTGTTATGACTCATAATACACCTATCTGTTTTGTACTGTGAATATAGTATAAATGACAACAACTAATGATACTCAAGAATCCTTGAGCTGTCAACCCAGGATTAGATCAAATCTAGAAATCAACACATCAACAAATATATTGCTTTTATTAACCTTGGCTATAGTAGCAGAATATTTCCAGTCTGATTATGCTTTACCAACTCCCTTTCTTACACTCATGTGGGGGATGTCATTTGAGGGGGGTGTCATAATTAGGGGCTGCCACAAAGAAGAAGGGGTCAACCTATTTTTGAAAGCACCAAAGACAAGACAAAAAGCAATGAATGGAAACTGAACAAAAAGAGAAGCGACCTAGAACTAAGGAGAAATTTCCTGACAGGAAGAACAATCAACCAGTTGAACAGCTTGTCTTCAGAGGTTTGGGGTTTTCCAACACTGGAGGCTTTTAAGAAAGGACTGGAAAACTATTTGTCTGAAATGGTATAGGGTCTCTTGCTTGAGCAGGGATTTGGAGCAGGAAGACTTCCAAGGTCCCTTCCAACTCTGTTATTCTGAGATATTTATGCATTTCTTCTTCATTATTTGGGCTTAAGCGACATTCCCTCCTGTTGCTTTGGTAATGGCTTTCTCCTCTTTCCATCAAGGCCATTCTCTTCATTTCTGCATCTGTACATGGATCAGCCATAGAAAAAGAGGAAGGGACATTAATTATGTGACTACATGTCTCACTTTGCCTTTCTCCTTCCCATTTCAGACACTTTTGGAAGTTTAAATGATTAGGATTTTTTTTTAAATGTACAAACAAAATATTGTACAAAGATAACAATAGAAGAACTAAATGTGTTTTATAATTACAATAGGAAACTAGAGTAAATTTTTCCCCCCAATTTTTGTTATTGTATTCATAGTTTGTTAAAAGTGTCCTCAATTATAATCACCAATTTATGGCCTTTTTTTAAAAGATAAGGCACACCTTTAGAACAAAAAGGTGAGAGATCATACTTGCATCACAGTCTATGCTTTTCTGCTCTTCCCAAAATAATGTATTTTGTTTTAATTTTGTTTTGTTTTTTATTTGCATTTATTTATAGATAAAATGTTGTGTGTGTGTGTGTGTGTGTACACACACACATTTGGAAGCATAGGCATTATATAAAGAACATAATGCACTATAGAGAACCACAGCAGATGGCAGCACTTGGCTAATATTGGTTCATCCTCCAAACTAAATAAGGTTAATATCTGGATGGGAGACTAGCAGGAAATCCCACAGGTGCAGATTAGGCTGGAAAAAAAACATTCTGGGAGAGACAATGGCCAAACACTTGTCCCTGGTTGTAAGAAAATGATATGGACAAGTCCATGTTGTCATGAGGGCTTGAGCTTAGTTCAAGAATATATTTACTTTTAATGCAGTATAAATCAATATAAATATAATTGATATAAATATAATCAATATAAATTGGGGGCATGATGGCTCAATGGTTAAAGATGCTGAGCTTGTCAGCTGGAAAGCTGACAGCCTGGGTTCAAAACACGAATGCCACATGGGGGATTGAGCTCCCATTACTTGCCCCAGCTCCTGCCCACCTAGCAATTTGAAAGCATGCAAATTCAAGTAGATAAATAGGTACCACTTTGGTGGGAAGGTAACAGTGTTCCATGTGCCTCGGGATATAATGTCGGCCACATGACCACAGAAATGTCTTGGGACAATGCTGGCTAAGAAACAGAGATGAGAACCACCTCATACAGTTGGACATGACTGGATAGGAGAAACCTTTACCTTTACCTAAATCAATCCATTTTAATTTCTTTAAGGGAACAAAAATGATATATCATAATTTTATACTACTTATTATCTTACTTAAAATACAACCCTTTAAAAAGGAGATTAAAAAACTATTTCAACTTTTCTGATATTACTTCCAATTGATATAAGATTAGTTTATTCATTGGAATTATTTTGGAATACAGGATTATTGGAATCCTTTTATTTGCTTTTCTAATTATAATTAATATGTAATATTACACACTAATTGAAACCAGGATTAGGTATTTTTAAAGAAATAAACCCAATGAAATCAATGGGACATAGAATTAGGGATGACTATTCTAAATTATGTTGATTTCAGTGAGTGTGCTGTAGGAACAACTAAGACGGGATCCTATCCAATCTCTCTGGTAACTATTCAATGACATAATGACAAAGCAGCTGTAAAAAGAAGCTTTCTGAACATGTGCAGATTGCCAATCCCTTGCCACAAAGGAACCACCCCCAACAACCCAAGCTGAACGTAGGACAAAAGGCCTCTGAGTCAGAGGAAGCTTTGGGTTTCAGATCAAAGGCTGATTAATCAGTGGAACTTTTCTTTTTTAGGAATTCTGTCTGGCTTCTCATAATCACGCTTCATAAATGAAAGTAATTAAAGTTAGGTCATGCTTTATTGGCCTACTCTTATTTTAGCATTCACCGTTAGAGGAGAAAAAGACAGGAGATTTTATAAAGAAGCTCTGTGTAACATTAAAAAGATTATTTTAGCAAATGCCACTTAAGCACCAACTCCATAGAAAATAGGGAAATAAGATGAGAGAAGACTTTAATGACAACAATTTCCTGATGTTCCCCACCACCACCACCACTGTGACTCTTACTAATCATCTTCTGATCTCTTGCCTGCTGTTTCATTCTAGTTCTGGGATTATGCAAAGGAAAAAGTAAAATCATGCCATATCCTATTCTGCCTTTTAGTGGCCAAGTCAGGCTACTTTTTTAATGTGTTACAATTAAACACAAGGAAATGTTATGAATTTATATGCATAACTTCTATGGAGGCCACAGGATTTTCATCATGCACAGCTGGTTTTTATTTGTTTTGAGGGGGGATTTTTTGTGTGTGGTTTAGTTCTGATCTTCCTCAGGAAAATGTTCATCAAAGCAAATGATATGTAACATGTGAATTGGGCAATCACATATACACACACACCAATTATGGTCTGACAAAAAAAAGAGTCCCCAGTACATTGAAGAAAGGTACCTTGAGGTACTTCTAAGCAGTTTCCTTTAGTGTTCTTCGCTTATAAACAGAAATCTTATCAAACCAAAGTAGATTACTTACACCATTAAACAAATGTTCTAAGAACTCCTAGAGAGGAGCTGTCTAAACATCCCCGTCTTTTGCTCCTCTGGAATGCACTCTTATCTCATGGGAACTGAGATTGTACTCCACCATAGCTTTCCATATACCACTGACATTTCCACATCACTTTTAGAAAAGAATAGAGCTGGAAGGGACATTGGAGGTCTTCTAGTCCAGCCCCCTACTCAAGCAGGAGAACCTATACTGTCTCAGACAGGTGAATGTCTAGTCTCTTCTTAAAAATCTCCAGCGATGGAGCGCCCACGATTTCTGGAGGCAAGCTGTTCCACTGGTTAATTGTCCTCACTGTCAGGAAGTTTCTCCTTAATTCCAGGTTGTTTCTCTCTTTGATCAGTTTCCAACCATCATTTCTTGTCCTTCCATCTGATGCTTTGGTGAACAACCTGGCCCCCTCTGCCTAGTGGCAGCCACTCAGATCCTGGAACACTGCTATCATGTCTCCCCTATTTCTTCTTTTCTTTAGACTAGCCAAACCCAAGTCACATAGCTGTTCTTTGTATGTTTTAGTCTCCAGGCCTTTGCTCTTCTCTGAATTTTTTCCAAACTCTCAACATCTTTTTTGTGATATGGTGACCAAAATTGGCTGCAGTATTCCAGGTGTGGTCTTACTAGGGTTTTATAAAGCGGTAATAATACTTCATGTGATCTTGATTCTATGCTTCTGTTTATACAACCCAGGATTGTATTAGCTTTTTTGGTTGCTGCTGCACACTGCTGGCTCACTTAAAAACAGATTTGAGAGGACACCAGAAAGTTTGTTCATTCAGATCCAAGGATACCTGCCAGCATTTGACCCGCTTCAGTTTGCCTACCGACCAAATCGCTCTACGGAGGATGCTATTTCTTCCGTTCTCCATCTGAGCCTGAAGCACTTGGAGGAAAGAAATACTCATGTGCGTTTGCTGTTTGTCGACTTCAGTTCGGCGTTTAACACAATCATTCCCCATCATCTAGTAGACAAACTGGGCCTTTTAGGCTTAAACACTCCTTTGTGCAACTGGATTCTGGATTTTCTTACCAACAGGCCCCAATATGTGCGAGTTGGAACAAATACCTCAAATACCATTTTCTTGAGCACAGGTTCTCCTCAGGGCTGCGTCTTAAGTCCGCTGCTGTTCACCCTGTTGACCCATGACTGCTGTGCTAGGTTTGCCACCAACCATATTGTGAAGTTTGCAGATGATACAACAGTAGTGGGCCTTATTCATGAAGACAAGGTGGAAGCTTACTGCAAGGAGGTTGAGGGGTTGGTGAACTGGTGTAAGGAAAACAGCCTAGTTTTAAATACAGGAAAAACCAAAGAGATCATTGTTGATTTCAGAAAAGGCAGGCACAGCCACACTTCTCTGTGCATTAATGATTCACCTGTGGAGATGGTTACCAGCATCAAATTCCTGGGTGTGCAGCTAACGAGTAGGCTGACTTGGTCGCTAAACAGTGAGAAACTGGTGAAGCGGGCACAGCAGCGCCTGCATTTTCTGCGCCGCATGAGAAAAGCACATCTTCCTTCCCCTGTCCTGACCACTTTCTACAGGGGGACAATCGAGAGCATCCTGTCATACAGCATCACAGTCTGGTTTGGAGGCATCACTGCTTCAGACAGGAAGGCAGTGCAGAGAGTGGTGAGGATGGCCGAAAAGATCATTGGCAGTTCCCTCCCTACCATCCCGGACATAGCACAGAAGCGTTGCTTGAGCAGGGCCCGCAAGATTTTCTGGGACACTACACATCCTCTTCACAACCTGTTTTCCTTGTTACCTTCTGGGAGGAGGCTTCGTGGTATCCGTAGCAGAACATCCAGATTCAGCCATAGTTTCATTCCATACAGCATTAACCTTGCGAACTCTCAAACTTCCTCCTTGCGTTATATATTCAAGATGGACAGTATTTAATATTTATTTGCTATGTATATGTAGGGATGTGGGTCTACATATATGTTGTACATAGTATGTTTAGGTGTGTGTCATGTATATGTTTCACTTTGAGAGCGGGCAACTAAATTTCATTTTTTATGTGTGCCATTGTGCCCACAATATAAAAATGACAATAAAGGTTATTTATCTTTATCTTTATCTTTAAATGAAACTCAAAACAAAACTGATGAATGAATAAATAAAAGTGTTAAATTTCCATACTGATGAATGGTAAAAGAAAGAAAATGCAAATGGCATGTATATTTAAGAGTCAAAAGGAGAAATCAGAAAGTTGCTTGTACATGAAATACTTCATGATATAATATCAGGTAATATTTCAAGGCAATAGATTATATCATATTAAGAAATATCCCATATGTGTGTTCTACAGGTAAACTATTCATTCAGCAACTGAACAAGGGGTACTTACAACTCATAGTTGTGGTCATTGCCGTGTCCCCATGATCATGTTCATGCAATTTGGATGCTTTGCTATCAGCTCATAATTAGATGTCACAGCATCCCATGATCATGTGATTGTATCTGCAATGTTCACTGCTGGCCGTCTGGCAAGCAAAGTCAATGGGGAAGCTGGCAGAAAGTTGAATATGCTTATCCCATGACTAAATGCTGATCACATGAAGTTGATGGGTTACTGTACTCTAAGCTGATGCTCCGCCTTTGCAGAATAAAGAATGTCTGAACTGAACATTTCCTCTTGCTTCCATTGGAAGGCATTTCAGCAGAGGTATGTGAATTGAAAAAGGGGGAAGGTCTTTTCTCATTGAAATCTCAGAAGCTACATTCATGGATAAATACGATTTCCTATCTTGAAATGGGGTGTTATCTAAATTAAGCAACCACCAGTTTCAACAAGAGTTCATTCTGTTAGCCCTTCAAAATGAGAAGTAATTAATGATCTGAAGTAAAATGGAAAAATTACTCTATTCCAATCACCTATCAAAAACCAGTTTTCCTAGGAAAAACCTATTCGTCTCTCCATAAATCTTTTGTAGAACATCCCTTTCTCCTGATTTGGGGCAGAAATTTAGGGCAGAATTTCAGGTTAAGTAATTTGCCATGTGCCAGTCCTCTGGTACTTCAGCTATTAGATTTGGCCATGAGCAGGTTTCTTCAATGTAATATAATCTTACATGGATAATCTGAAGGAATTCTCTGTCCATGTCTCTAATCAATATCAGTCTGTGATCTTGTTTTTTATATCTACCATGTTAAATACAAAGCCCCTTCTTGAAAAAAAACTGAGTCAAAACAGGGACTAAATAATTTGTATTTAAAAATGAAATGAAATATCGCAAGAAACTCAATCCACGCTACCTTCAATATAATTCAATAGCTGCATATTTTGTTTACTAACCCATTATTTGCAAAAAATAATAGAAAAGAACTATAAAGTTCTTTTATAAAGAACTTCATGCTTTGTCTCTTCAATCAGGTCTTGATGGTTCTTTCCACTTCTTCTTTCTAAACTCACCTATTTATAGTTTTTGGTCCAACCATAATAAGCACTTGCAGCATTACTTTTCGTTGAACCTTTGAGCAATAGTACCTATTAAAACATTTGAATGTGTATAGTCTTAATGAATTGATTGGTTATGATGCACTTATTTGCTGTTCAAGTTCTTTTTGATTATTCTATCCAAAATTATAATAAATTTTGCTTGTCCTTCCAGGTTTGTAAGAACATGGTAGATTCCTCATAATCATCGTTTGCAGAGGGTACAGTAAGTATCTAAGATGTATATTTCTAAATAGTTTGTGTTGTGTTTCTTACTAGATTACCTTTTATGAATTATGTCTCTTCAATGCCATTGAATGCTACCTTCTATATATTGACCTGGGGAGCATTTCCTTTTACATCCTTCTTTTGACCATTTTGTGATCATTATCCATCAGTGCTTATTTTGTTTCTAAACTTTGGGTTCCTCCTTCCATTATCTACAAGTTTGCCCTGAGCTTTATACAGAGATACAACAGCTGTCCAGCCACTCCTTGATAATTCAGCAATATGTTGTACCTAGATAACAAAAATAATATGTTCAAGTAATACTTTTTAAATATGCACATAGAGGACAAAATGGAAGGAACTGATTGGTTTAGTAAAGAGATGGACAGCCTTATGGGAATAATGAATGTATGTATGGGGACTGTGAATCTTTTCCATGGACCTCAAGCCCTATTGATTCTGATCGTTGAAAAAATATGCCATATAAAAGTAGGAAATAATATAGAAATTGTTGTTTAAGCCCTAAAATAGGATTACCATGGTTATGTAAACAAAATGAAAGCTAACTCTTCACTTTAGCAAGCTATTAAAATTCCACTTTCTGTCAACTTTTTATCATTAACCTGTCCCTGTGGCCCTCAGATTCTCTAAGGAGTCAGAAAACAAATATTAAAGGCAAACTACCATCAGAAAAATATTATCCCCCCTTAAGGGGAATTTTTTTAGTTGGAACATTCTTCCAGAAGGTTTGTCACTGTAAATTAAAAAAGAAAGACTCAAAACATTTATTTTTGTTGTCTTTATTCTAACACTAAAATCCTTTGAAGTATCTTAAAACAACAAGATGAAACAAATTTAAAATGATTAAACCAATTCAAAAATGAAAATTCAGGAAACAACATAGAACATTTTCTAGTTTTATTCTTAGCTTTTTCCTAATGCAGGTACTTATTTAATTGCAGTTCGATTTTTAATTGTAGCTTAAATGTACTTGTGTAATTATCTCTTCTGCTTCAGAAAAATGAAAAGGCAAAACCAAACCAAATCAGAATTTGAAAGCCCTTGAAATTTGATAGATCCAATGCATGATATAGCTGTATCTCCTGAACCATATCACATTACCTGCATGTTAACTATCTTAATGGAGTCCACCCTGTCAACAAACTGCTACTTCTTTCCTTACCTAAAATGATGGCAGGTGAATCTGTAAATCCAACATGATGGTCCTTCCTGCTTGTGTATTTGTTGACAATAATAAATATAACTAACTTTTTGCCCGTCACAGAGTGCCCCTACAGACATTATCGGTTAAGGGTGATTAAATTTGTCTATTTATCAGGCAGGATAAGCCATGCTTTGCATTAATAATAATAAATAATAGCTGCTCATAAATAATTTATCACTCATTTCTCCCAGGAGAAAAAGAGTGCTTCGACACAGCCGAAACAAAAGATTAAAAGTAAAGTCCACCGAATGGGTTAAATTATGGTATAAAATCAAGAAAGAAACCAACCGCCCAGAGAGTTGATGCTCTTGTATATAGTCTGTATTTCTTTTTTATATCTTCTTTTGATAGCATATTATACTGCCAACTTGTCCTTAAGCGTTGTGCAATACATATTGAGTACAATGTTATAAAAATAATGGACAAAATAAATGCCATTTATCTGTTGTGAAACAGGAGTAAGTGACATGGAGGTATATTATCTACATAATGTTTTGTTTCAGGATAAACCTCAGGCATGAGTTATGAGAGTCCACATGAAAAGTAGGTGGATTGCATAAGGCACAACATAGATTTTGGGCAGTTCCCATTGATTTAACCAGTTTACTCACAAGGACTTATTGGTGGATTTTTGCCCATCATCTTTCTCATGTTAAAAAACAACAACACAGCTATGCTAGAGATATAAAAAGCCATTAAATAACAAAATTATGGTTGTGCTTGCATGTCAGAGTTATATGATAGGATGAGGATAATGATGATGATGGTGATGATGATGATGAGAAATCTTGTAGTAAAAACATTAAAAAAATAAATCTATCCATTTGCCACAAAAGTAAATAACTCAGAATCCATGAATCATGATCTAATCCAGACTTTTGTAAAAAGCTCGCATAAATATATATTCCCCTATATATAAATATAATTAATCCATATGTTTATGTAGACAGACAGACAGAACTTTATTTCATTGACCAATAAGACTATAATCAATGAAATGAATAACACAAAACTATGCCCTAACAACAAGAACTATCAGCAACTATTTGCAACCATTAGCAACTATTTCTAGAGCAGAGGTCTCCAACCTCTAGAGCAGAGGTCTCCAACCTTTTTGGTTTGGCAGCCTGGAAAGGGAAGCAGGCACCGCTATGTGTGTGCGCACAAATAGGCCCCACGTGCCTGCATGTGCAAAAATGAGCTCCACGTGCACACGCACAAATGGGCTGCACGTGAGCACATGCGCATGTGCAAATGGGGCTGCACGGGCACGAATGTTGCAAATGGGATGGCGCTAGCACTGGCAGAATGCTCAGGGCAGCACTAGTGCCGATGGGATGCTTGGGGGTGGGGCAGCACTAGTACCGGTAGGATGCTCGAGGGTGGGGTGGCACTACCACCGGCGGGATGCTCAGGGTGGCGCTAGTGCTGGTGGGATGCTGGGGGCTGGGTGGCGCTATCGCCGGTGGGATGCTCAGGGCAGCACTAGTGCAAGTGTGTGGGGATGAGTGCAGACGCATGTGCACATGCATTGGCCATCCCTTCATGCGGCCCGGTGGCCAAGCAGACGTGGCCCGGTAGTGGGCCATGGCCCACAGGTTGGGGGACCCCTGTTCTAGAGAAATAAATCTATCTTGATTGAACTGATAATGCAAATAAAAGCTATCATAGTGCCCTGGAAATTTAAATAAGAGAGGGGTAATCAGCTGGTGGCTGATATCCCTGTAGAATTGGCAATACAAGAGAAGATGGGCTGTGGTTTCTATGGTACTCATATCACAGGGACAGTATGGGGTTTCATATGGCATTTTCCTTTATTTCCCTTTGAGGACAGCTGTGGGAAGAACTTTAAATTGAGCTAGAAATAAGACTCTTCTAAACTGTGATATGTTATAAATATAAATAAATATGAGACTGGTTTAGATACTATAATTTGGTTATTTGCAATTATATTATGAGAGAAAGCAACAATTTCTGTTTGACTTTCCATATCTAAGATCCTTTGCTCTAGGATCTTGATCTAGCTTGATCTGACTCTAAGATTAAAATGGCATCATTGGAGAAAGCATAAAGGGTCACTTTCTTTTGGATCACTGTTTCCCAGCAAGATTTGTAGTTCTCCACCAATATTAGATAGGTCAATCCATGAAGGTTGTGATGTAGTTTCAACCATAGGTAAAAGTATTTATTCCAAGATTGGATTCAGGTTTACTTAACTCCTGCTTCCAGTCAAATTACTGCATTTAGAAAATTATATTTATGTAATTAACCATGATGTTTCTGTCTAGAGAAGGCAGTACAGTTACCAAATTCTTTTCATTTGTTCCTTATTATCTGGTGCAGTATATTCCACTTTTCCAGGTCAGTTGTGGGAGGAATCAACAAAGTTGAGATGGTGACTCTGATCAGATGACTGAAATGCTGTCTCAACATGGATTGAGGCTTGTTAAAAGGATGGGGAGGTAGGTGCATGGTCATGGCTGCCATTTTGACTTTCTGACACCCCCTCCAAGTGCCCTGGATGTAGTGGTGATGTGGACACATTCCTCTTGTGTATACAGTTGCTCTTACGCTTGAGTTCAGAGGCAAACTTTATCTGTGATAGTTCCAATCTTGGTACACAAAAATATTATAATTGATTAAGGTAATCCATTATTCCCCTTATCCCCTTAGTAAAAGATCTGTGGTGGTGCAGTGGTTATAATGCAGTATTGCACGCTAATTCTGCTGACTGCTGGTTGAAAGCAGTTAAGCAGTTTGAGTCTCACTGGTTCAAGGTTGACTCAGCCTTCCATCCAAGGCTGGTAAAATGAGGACCCAGATTGTTGGGGGCAATATATTGACTCTGTAAACTGCTTAGAGAGGGCTGTAAAGCACTATGAAGTGGTATATAAGTCTAAGTGCTATTGCTATTGCTATTGTTATCCCAGTTCTATGGGCAGAACTTTTTAAATAAGGACTTGTCTCCTTTATTGCTGGGGGATTTGCTCATTTTACCTCTTTGTGTGGTTGACATAGCTGCTATGCCCAGATTTTTCTACGCTTCAAATGTGCTTTAATGATCAATTTAATTTTTTAATACCTTTATAAGCCACTCCAGGTGATCTATTTATTGAAAAAGAAAACCTAAAACTCCTTTAAATAATAAATACTTTCCGGCCACATGATTTTTTTTAAAAAGTAGAAACATTATATCAGGCCATTTTCTCATGGGCAGCAATACCCTGACAGCAGCAGAATGTAGCCTGAGCATTCCAGCTCAGGAGAAAATTTGTGTGTGTAACTTAACCATCCATTATCTTCTCCAATGATCTCCTTTCAATTACCAGATTCAGCTGAAGAAACCAGGGCATTTTGAGTGACACAATCAGAATCTTTTGCAGTGAGGTTTTTCTCTTTTTTTTAACCCCAATTTTGGTGTGACATAATATTTTTGTTGGCCGGGGTCCCTGAGCTCAACATACATCATCACTAACTTATTAGGACTTGAAGCAATTAGCCGAAACAAACAGAAGAGACAAGATCTGCATTGAGCCATAGAAATTAGGGGAATGTTATAGCCCTTGGCAGTCCATTATTTGAGAGCTTCATCAAAGCTCAGGTATTGGAATGGGTTTAAAGAAAGGTGCACATTGTTTTCATACAACATCTATACATTGTTCCATTATTTTCCAAATGATTCAGGTTACAGGGAAAAAATTGTGTCGGCATAATGAGGCAGTCGAAAGAACTTTTCAGTTTGCGTCTCAGGGCTCTATGAAGTGCATTGCATGAGTGGCTAAGGATTAAAAATCCAATTAGATCTTCCCCTGACAAGGAAAGTCAGATGGAGAAGACACACTGAAAGCCCTGTGCAATTAATAAAAATGAATATGCCATCAAGCACCATAGATAAAAAAAGAAACAAAGGTTGTGGGTCCTCACAATATACTGATTTGGTTTATGCTGTGGGACAAAACTTTTTTGAGCTTTAATAATAAGGTCTCTTGTCACCTGGAGCTGACAGTCAGTTGTGGAAAAGATTCACACATGCACACACGCACACACACACACACTTTACTTGAGGTCTAGAACATATTTGGCCATTAATCAAGGATAGTTTGAGAGGCTAGAAGAGGTAGGCTGGGACATAGTAACTGTTTCAATTCCAGTGTAAAATTGCTTGGCCACAAAGTCTGGTGGGCTTTAAATAACTATCTGCCCAAGCATTTATCACATCTCTGTGGTAAGAACCTTTGGGCATCTGGTTACAGCCTTATGCTTTCTTTATGTTTTCTTCAGACATAGTGTAGTATTATAACTCAATTAATCGTTGTTCCTGGCTCACTCCCAAAATAATCTGCTCCCTTTTTGCCTTCCTAACATCTGAACTCAGTTGTCGGGGCTGCAAAAGCTTCCATGAGTTTGGGAAGAGAGATCCGGGAAACGTAGCACTGAAAGGGGACGTTCAGGCCATCCACTCAATACAGGGCTTAAGCTAAAGAATTCCCAGGTGATGGATGTCCAGTCTCCATTTGAACACCCACAAGGAAAGGGAACCTATTCTCTTGCTACACAGTTCCATTGTTGAACTGCTTTTACTGTTAGGTAGATTGCTCTTAGAATATAGTTCAAATGCATAATTCTAAGTCCTACGCTCAAGATGATAGAAAGCAGGTCTTGATATTCTGTTGCATGATGTTTTTCTAGGAACTTGAAAAGCACTATCTTATTTCCAGCCTCTCGGTTGTATTTTCTCAAGACCTAAGCAATTATTTTTT
Organism: Azemiops feae; assembly: GCA_023970755.1. Lineage (NCBI taxonomy): Eukaryota > Metazoa > Chordata > Lepidosauria > Squamata > Viperidae > Azemiops > Azemiops feae. The sequence goes on along the minus strand of JALGBA010000239.1, from coordinate 989,469 downwards.
TGTAGGCTTAGTTTCCAGTTCCTAATTATCCTTATTGGTGATATCTCTGCCAGTTCAGAATCTTTTTTTCATCTAGTGCCCAAATCAGAATACATCACTTCGTTGGATCTGCCCAACTAAACATTGCTGGCATAGTGGAGCTTGATTTGGAAACTCTCCTTATGCTGCTGCAGCATAAGACTGCATTTGCTTTTTTAGCAATTAAATTATACTGGAGATTCATGTTCGTGAAGTAGTTGTATTCACAAATTCTTTTCATACATACTATTGTTAACCCAGCTAGTCCCATTTTATAACAATGTATTTTACTTTTTTTTCCCCTAAATGGAGAACTTTGCATTTCTCCCTATAAAACTTCATTGTCCCCCCCCCCTATTTCCTAACTATTGTGTTGCAATGATTGTAAACCGTTTCTATTTTCCAGATTATTAGTGATTCCATCCAGTTTTCTTTTTTTCTGGCAAATTTAATCAGCATTTCCTTTGCCATTTCATCCAAGTCATGAAGATGTTGAAGAGTAGCACACTCAGGACCAAACCTTTATGACATCTCCCTTGATGCTTCACACCATTGGCAATCACACCTTGAATACAGTGTGAAATAAGTCTCTCTTTATTCTCCCAAATCTCAGGGGACTGCAAGACTTGTGCATGTAATTAATTCTCAACTCACTCACTCACTCACAGAATGTAATCAGACAGTTTAATTTTAACTAAATTCTGTCCACATGTTCAGCAGTATTAGGAGACACAAATGTCACTGTGCATATACAAACCTTTGAAAACATATAATGGAACTAAAGTTAATTAGGACTTAACTTGCGTCCCATGGATTCCAGTGGATCTTGTCCAGCTTCATGTGTCACATGGTACATTTCATGCAAATGAAAGGTGACAAGTGGGATGAGAATTAACTGCAATCATAATTTTGACATGGTGAGCATGATCTGTAATAATGAAAAAGAAGCAACTAAGGCCACATATGGTAGATATTACAGCATTTCAGCTGCAAATGTTCCTGTAATTCCTGCCATTAAGAGAAGAGGAAGGAAACACAAGCTTGCTCACATATGTTTGGTCTCTTGTGCCTGAGGTCTAGCTCAGAAAAAAAACACACCAATAAATGGCCTGTGCCCTGAAGTGTACCATTTCAAACTGCAAGTGGGGAACTGCATGGTCAAATGCTTGCCATGAAAGAAATTTCCTACACAAATAAAATGATGACACAAGGGGAAAAAAAACAGGCTGCAACTCTTCTTTGTGACATCCAGTTTTCTGTGTTTGGGAATTGTTTTTTTTTTTTTCAAAATGTGGAGAAGCTATCAGAAATGGTAGCTCCTCCTTCCTCTCCCTGTGGTGTGTATGGCTCAGAAATTCTAGGTGAACCTCATTCATTTGGTGGGGCTATAAGCACACATGGCTAAATAAAAACAGCTTTAATTCAGAACCCAGAAAGTCCTCAAAGGTACTGCAGAGAAAGAATAATAAAAAAATAATCAACAGAAACAGAGAATAGAAATGTCAATATGCATGTGTCCATATACCAAGCATCACCATTACAAACAGAGGGGGGGGGGGGAACCCAAACATAAAATGTAGCATAAGAGGAAAAAAAACTGGAAAGATAATTTTTTTCTTTGTACAACAGGAGGACCTTCCATTAACTTTCTCCTATAGTTATCTCAGTATGAAGAGGAAACCCCCCCCCCATTTTACTATTTTACCTATTCTTTGTTTAAATTTCAGTCATCCTAAAATTATTTTAAATGGACCTGGTATGTGTCAATAGTCTTCCTTTTTAACTTTATTAAACATATAGCAGATCTATTCTAAGCATGCCTTCTTAAAAACCAGTGCAAAGGTGTTCAATGGGTCTTGCTGCCAAGTATATGCGTGCAACACAAACATGCAGCCTTAATTAGTATGTTAAGAAATAGCCAAATTAACCCTATATCACGATCTGAGCCTTTGTGAGCTAAGTAGCTTTTAGTCCAATTACTTGCAAAGAAATAAACTGAAGGACATGCTTAATACTTGTGTCAGAATTAGTGAGACTTAAAAGTGCTTAATGTTGGATTCTTTTCACAACTGGGAAAATGTATATCCATAGTCTGAAGTATGTTTGACTCCTTAAGTCTAAGTGCGAACTGTGCTCAGTCTGTTTGAATTTCCCGGGATGGTCCTGAGAGAGAGGAAAAGAGGTTTTGTCTCATCCCATATGTATTATTACCAATAGATCATGCCATGTCCTCGTTTGGCCTTCAGCCAATATAATTATTTTCCTTCCCACTGAAAGATCCTTGGTTAATGTTAGAGGCATGTTGAGTTGGTAGCTTTACAAATCTTCACATTCAATTTAGTCAACACACTTCTAAAAAGAAGAGTGTGTAAGGGTAGATGATGGTCATGCAAGACAAATCTGATCCCTTACCCCAAGGGCACAGCTGCTCAATGTTAATACCAGGCTGCATTAACTTTGACAATTTTTACAATGCTTGTCTTTATCAGTGACAGAATCTACTTTTTCAAGATGCGATGATGAAATTGCTAACTTCCATTTTACTTGCCTGTCTCTGGTTCCTTAAAACAGTTTGACATATATACATAAAGCTTTGCCATTTTTTAAACCTCCACCTTTTTTTTTTTTTTAAAGAAACTTCCCGTTTGATTTCTGGTCAAAATACTCTTTATTGTATAACTGTTATTGTCATAATGATAATAAGATTATAAGTTAGATCATAATTCCTGGGTTCATAAACAGATGTGATGTAGTAACAAGGACTATTTTTACAAGGAATTTTGAGTTAGTTTTTACAACTTTTTGAAACTGAGATGAATTCCTAGTGACTTAAAATACATGGTGAGTACTCGATCAGTATATTTTTTGTTGTTAAAGGGCTGATAAATATCACAGGTTTGAATATTATACTAACTCAAATTCTTCTGGTAATCTAATGCATATTTGCATAGACTTTGTTTGATATATACACATTGTGTGCAATATTTCACGTAATGAACTATAACACCCAATTTGGAAAAGTGCACTTTGGGATATATAACTGCATATGCAGAGAAACGTTTGGGAAGGGTAAATGGTAGTATTCACATACATGCACCAGAATCTCATATTCTATGACTTGTCTGAATGTATATTGTGGATAAAGTGGTTATTTAGCTTTGGCTAGACTAATAATGGATAAAAGATATCCATTAAAGATAACTATTCACATTGCATATGTGTTAGATCAGCATTCCATAACCTGCTGTTTTCTGGACATACTGGATGACAGATTTCAAGCTGATTGGAAACTATTGGGATTATAGACCAGCACATCTGGAGGCACCAGGATAGAGAAGGCTGTATTTGATTGTTCAATTTATATTATTTGTATTTCTATTCCTTATCAATCTTATGCAGAGTTTAAGAAAAGCAACCATTGTAACTGTAAGGCATCCATGGGTGAACATTGGCAAATAAATAAAAGCATCTCAAAATTCTACACAAATTATCCACCTAATTATTACCTTATCCTTTTCCTGTGGGAGTTAGGGGTGCAATAATCATTCAATTTTACCTTCAGAACAATTCTCTGAAAAATCATATACTGGAGACTAAAAATTATCTGAACTATTTGGAAGGAAAATATACAATTTATGTTTCAAACAAAGAGTCTTCTTTTCCCATCTGATTTAGACCTGGATTTTGGCATTCCATACTACATGGTGTTGTTTCTTGTGTTTCCACCTCTGTATATGTATTTTACTACTTAATTTGGTTTTCCCCAACCTGGAGTCTTTTATATACCATGCAGTATAACTTCTTTTTCCCCCAGCCATTAATCATATTTTTGCCTAAGTTTTTAAGCAGATAGTTACACCAGCATGGTTTTCCATAGGCAACATTGAAATGATCCATGACTTTATTTGGAATTCAATGTTCTTCCTTCTTCTTTGCCACACTATTTTTTTTCGTAGTATCCTTCCTGTATTAATGTTTTTTTTCCCAAAGTCACTAAAGTGATTTACAAGAGTCTTAGCCATTTCATGTGAACACACTAAGGAATGTGAGGATTTTCTCAATTTTTTCCCACAATAAGTTTCAGTTTGCTCATCGTTTCCCCTTGGTATCTGGTTTCGAGACATGATGTGCTGAATTACCTTTAATATCACTTCAGCAGATACAGTGCATTAACTGAGTCAATTAGACACAATTCTTTTATATATGATGTGCAGCTTTCATTGCTCTGTTGTCTGTAGCTTGTCTGACTCTCAAATTAAAGGCAATTGGAGAGATTGGCCCATAACTTGAGAGATAGCTCTTAAGGGAAAAGCAAGACTTTACATCTCTTTCAGGGAATAAAAGATAAGAGAGGCAGCTGTTGCATATGTGTTAGTCACTAAATTTAGTTACCTCATTACTCATGTTTCCAGTGGTTGGCTCACATACATGGCTATTAGTTGTTGGCTATCACATTAAGTGTTGGTTTGCATGTGTGAATGAGCTGGCAGCAGTCTAATCTCACTGAGCTTTTATTTAACGCAGCATCCATTTTTAAAGCAAAACACTTGTTAATGGAGACAGATCACCCACTTGGCTGACAGTCATTAAGGAATAGATTCATACATGCATGTTCTTCATTTTATGATTGCTTGCAGTTATGGTCTTTTTGTTGATTAAATATCCTAGTGATATTTTATTCACTGGTACTCCCAGAAGTCTGGAAATTTGGATGAAATTTCAAAAGATTGACAAGATGTTAGATTCTAGTTCTTGGCATTTACCTTAATAATATCTTGAGCTATCTAAACAACATTTTCTTTTAACTTTCTATTCCCTTACATTCTACAGACTCCACCATATTTCTTGGCTCTCTCATAATGGACCTCAAGCGTAACAGTCTTCCAAGGTTGCAGAGATGCCCAACAGAAGTGTTAAAAGAAAGAAACTTCAACCACTAGGAACTGAATCTTACCCCTGGTAATTGAAGAGGGTCTCTGTCTATATTGGTCAGCAAATAGCCCTCTTCTTTTAAAATATAACTTGGTATTTAGCAGTTAATGCAGCAATAATTACAGTAGACTCAACTTACACAGGAGTTAAGCTGTTTGCTCTGCCATACATAATACAAGATACATATCTGTATATTTTACAAGCAAATTCTGAAAATTCATGTTGTGTACAAAAATGCTGTTGGGGGAGGTACTCCCTATTCATACTGAAAATCATAATAAAAACATGTAATCATGAAAGCCAATAGTTGTACATACATAGATTTTGATATGGATGGTCATTCCCGGCTTACTAAGTTCACCTATCTTGTTTTTTGTTGTTGTTGTTTTGTTTCCAATTGTAAAATCTTTGAGGCTCGTAGCAATTAATACTATTAGATGAAAAAATATAATTTAGTATTTACAAACTGGGAATTTTTCCAGAAAAGTCCAGTAAGATAATCTAGTTCAAAGTAGAGCATAGTATGGACCAATTGATCTCCCTTCAGGTTTTAATATAATAGATCCTGTATTCAATCCACAACAGGCTAATCCATGCATATTTACAATGGAATGGCTCTTTTCTTGTAATTTCTTTTTATATTTCTGTCATAATATTTTCATAGATAAGACAAGTGGCTAATTTACAGTAGAACTCTGCTCTGCATAAGCCACACAGGTGCAAATAAAGGATATTATGATATATAATAGATTATGGTATAAACTGACACCTGTAACTCATTCATTTCAAATATATTTTGTTTCTTTCATCAATAGCCAGAGCCTATTCCCAAGGTCTCGTGCTAAGAAATAGCCATGATTCCCAGGAGTTTCCATTAGGAGCTGTCCTAGGTCCTGCTCAATGAGACTCAAGATTGCCTGTTACTCAAAAGAAACATACTGCTATTTGTTATTGGACCTTCTTCAGTGATCAGTTTTTCCAGGTTTTATTTCACACTATTTCAATCTGGGGCTGTAAAAAAAAAAACACCTCAGGGCCATAAAAATAGACTTGGATTTCTGGATAAAATAGCTTTCAATTTAGTCCAATTTAAATCATAAAAAGACATTAAACGATCTATATAGCAAATGTTTGCACATTTCCATCTTTTGCTATGCTATGAAATTCTATGTTATCATCCATAAAATAATTAAGAAAGGACAAATTTGGGGCCAGAAATCCTTTTATTTATACATCATAATGCCTTTAAGAACTGAGCTATCAGGCATATTCCCAGCTCTATATTCTTGTCATATATTCCAATGGCACATGGGTAATATTATTTTGATTGATACACAATTTAAAAAGTCCTATATTTTACAAGGAAAAATGATCTACTCAGGCAAAGAGCCATTGTCATAAGCAAGCCCATGTTTCCTGGTCAAAGATGAATTACAGATCCAAAGGTTTATTTCCTTTTCACAATACAAGAGAAAAGAATATTTGACAGGTTTCTAGGACTTCAGAAGTCTACTGACAACCAAAAATAAAATAAAATAAATAAAATAAAAAATATGACAGCTCTTAGATCCCAATGTAATTCAACAGGCTGCTGTGCACAAATCAAAGGCAGCATTCAAAAGGGAAACTCTTTTTTCCTCCATTTTGTACGGGAACTATGTGTGATATAATGGATTAGTTTGCACAATGTATGTTTGATAAATAGTATTCATTTTATTCTTGTGGGTTTTTTTTTCTGCTTTGTCCAAAAAGAAAAGAATGCAGAACTTTATTTTTAAAACTATATTTTAAAAAGTTTAAAATCTAAGTAAGCTTGCAATCCTTTAGGGAGAATATCTTGGTCACCAACAGATGGTTCAGAGATAGAGTCTCCAAGGGTGAGTGAGGAGATCAAAATCAGAAAGTACAGTCCAACTTTGGAACTCCCTTATAATTTTTTTTAAAAAATCCTTCTAAAGTTCTTCTTTCTTCTATATTAGAGCTCCAAAATTTGGAAAAGGAACAGGGAGAGAAGAACAATGTCCCTTTTTAAATGTCTGCTGGTGTTGGTTTACAGCAGGTGTAGGCAACCTTGGCTCTTTTATGACTCGTGGCTGGCTCAGGAATTCTGGGAGTTGAAGTCCACGAGTCATAAAAGAGCCAAGGTTGCCTACCCCTGGTTTAGAGCTTTAATATTTATATCTTCAGAGTCTCAGATATGGAGAGAAATTTATTAGATCGGTGGTAAAGGATATTTCTGCCTTGGCAAGGAAGCTAACCCAAACTCAAACTCTCTTGCACCATTGTGTAAGTCCAGAGCTGGCAGTGTTTTAGATGACTCAGAGGCTTTTGGACTATAGTTCTGCAAAATTGCAGGTAGATTGCCTCATAAATACTAGTCTATGACAAAAAATAAAGATTGATTGACTCAGGATTTTGATTTTGAACACATACACAGAGAAACACAAACACACTTTCTTTAATCATCAAAATACTTGAGGCAGCAATACTACTGGATTTTCAATAGAAAAAAAAGCCTGAATATTTGCATAGCTGCATCATGTATAGACCCAGTTCGTTATAGTGATTTAAAACAATAGACATAATTAGTTCTAGTCCTGCTTAGGCACAAATGTAGCCTGGTGGTTTTGGGCCAATCACTCTCTTCCAGTCATAGGAAGAAGGAAGTGGTCTTTTTAAAAAATGTTGTTCAGAAAACTGCAGGGACTTGTCCAGGTAGTCATCCATAGTTAGTAATGACATAAAGCTGCATATACACACACATGCACACACATACATACACAAAACACACATGCATATACAAATCTGAACTTATGAATGCTAAAGAAATTTGATTTTTGTGAACGGTTAAAAACTAGCTTGACATAATATAATATATTCATCTTTTTTCTTCTTAAATGATTTAATGCAATTTTTTGCTCAGAAAAAAATGGGAAAATATAATAAATGTAAGGTTTGAATGGCATTTTTTACAAGTCATTGCATGCAATACATTTGGAAATATTATTTTGGATTTTTAAAAAGATTCCAAATATTATGGAAAACAGGCTAGCATAGACTTTTGAGGAAACTCATATAAAAACCGCATGGACTGGAAATAGACTGACCTACCTCTTCCCAGACAAGACCCATGAAAAAAAATCCCAATTAAATTAGATAAATGGGATATAAAATATGGATGTTGTCTCATTAGTAATTGAAGCAATCTGCTAATGAAATGACAGAAATGAAAATCAAACCACAACAGAATACATAAAAAATAAAAACCCTCCTCTCTAACTAAAATTGATATAGTAAATGAATGATAACTGACATTTGTCTTCTCAGGAGTCTGACACATTTACAAAAAGTAGAAATATATAACTTGCTTTTGTCACTGTTGCATAGTGGGTAGAATGTTATACTTGGACTGGGGTTCAACCCCTTTCAGCTATGATACTCAGTGCCTTTGGGCTAATTCTTCTGGGTTTGTCTAGCTTCCTCTGGGTCTGTCTGGCTTCCTAAGATATAGTGTGACTGCTCCATCTATACTGGTCTGAGGTCTTTGGGGGAGATTAAAAAATACCTGTTACAAATGGCTCTGTTAAAGCAGGGTTCTTCAAACTTGGCCCTTTTATGACTTGTGGACTTCAACTCCCAGAATTCCTCAGCCAGGCGTGCCTGTGTTAAACCATGCTATGATAATTAAAGTAATTAATATGTTGGTGCAAAGCGGGCACAATCATCCTCAATCAACAGCTTCACTTACTTAAGGCAAAGTGTGCTTAGACAGAAGATCATGTTCACATGGCAAAAAAGAAGTGGCTGCAGATTACTTCCAATCTGGGAAGGAAATGTGCCATTTTACTTCTAAAATCTGTTTCAGTGAGTGGATTTCATTTAGTGGACTATCACTAAAAAAAAAAACTGTCAAGAGTTTTTGAACTACCTGGAACTAAGGAGAAATTTCCTGACATTAACCAATGGGACATTATTTTTTTAGAAAGAATGTGCCAGCTATGTAAGATCTTTCCCATGGGCATTGTGTTTTTTTTTTAATGAATCAGAGGCATGTAAATAAGTCTGAGAAAAATAACCAGACCTACCTACAAACCCAGAAGATGACGCTCTGATGTAATAGTCAGAATCTTTATAGCTATTTTTTTTCCTTATTAGTATTGGTAAACAGTATTTAAAATGGATGAAACTTGCATTAATATACTGTAGCTGATAAAATATGTTTTAAACAATTGTGACTTCATGTGAAGGTTTCTCAAAATATCTATTTTACATGAGGTACAAGCCTCAACTGACATTGCTCAAACATCTCTTTCTTATTAGCTAACAAGAACAATTAGGAAATGTTTCCAGTAACTTTAATCTCTCTGCCTGAATACACACTATTCATTTTTCTATGTCAACAAATGCTGATACTTAAAACAGATTTCCATAAACTAATTTACCTATTTTTCTATCCAAAAGACATGACTTCCCTGACTGTTAATTCTATTTGACAGTGAATGGCTGGGTTGCTTAGCCCTGGCAGAACATGGCATTGTTGTGAAGTGATTTCTACTGAACTCTACTTAGAAAAGGACCATAATACTGATAAATTTTGACAACAACAACAAAAAATACATTATTAATGAAATAAAAACATTGACAGCCTCTGAGAAATAAGCTGATTCCAAAAGAATTCTTAGAAACCACCAGTCTCTCAGTCTAGATATTTACCTCAAAAAATCATGACAAAGAAGAAAACTTTATTGTCCTTTTTTCAAGAATAAGGTTGCTGGACATATTCTTTAAGTATGGAGAGACAGATTTGTATTGTTATTGGTTGTTTTTTTTAAATAAGAACTCCACTATTGGCCTTTGTTAACCAATTGACGAAGTTTTATGTAAGTATTCATTTGCTAGAATATTTGTCTATGGTATTTGGGAAAAGTTTATAATAAAAGATTGTGAAGAATCCACTTCTTCACAACAGTAGCCCCACACTTTTTCTGAATTCTCTGAAAATTAAAGATGTTACCAATATTCACAGTATTATATAAGAAGTTTATATATTCAATCATGTATAGATTTCATAACATATGGGTTGCAATTTTGTCCATAGATGTATTTATGATAGGTATATCCAGAAACTTTCAAGTGCCTGGTTATTGAGAATGAAATGCAAATCATTTAGGCCTATAAGTAAAGCCAGAACATGAACCCTTGAAAGGCTGCAAGGAGTTGACAGTGCAAACAATTTCTTGTGCAATAATTCCTAAAATAAATGAAAGTGATGGAAACATTTTCTAAACGGCCTAAACTGAATCTAATGACAAAACTTCTGTGGTGGTTTAAGGTGGAATAAGGAATCTTATTGGAAGGACTTACCTGATCCTTCTTGATTTGTTGCATAAGAGGTTTATAGATTAAAGCTGCTCAGTGAGGCTTGTTAATCATGCCCAGCTTAAACTGTATTGATTTTAATAGGTGTATTCTGGAAGCTGAAGTCCACAGATATTAAACTTATTGAGGCTGAGAAACACTAATATAATCATTGTTTCTTTCTAACAGTTACTCATTTTTCATTCTTTTTCCTAATTTGTTTTAGAAATGGTGTTCCAAACCAGTAAAACTCAAGATGGTAGAATATCTGACTTTATAAGGTCATGAATGATGGTTTAGAACATTTGTGTTAATGAAACTTTATGTTTTTAATAAATTATTATCACAAAAGACTGAGGTTTATTATATATCATTTTTGTTTATTTCTATTTTTTTCAATTTTTTTAAAAAAACAAAAATATGTGAATACAAGGAAAGCATAACAAATTCTATTACATAAGTCCTAAGGGTTGACAGATTTCGGTGAACCATTTTATGCAAGTGCTCTTTCAAAAGCATGTGGTAGTCTTTCTGCAAATGTTTAAATTTAAAGCTAAAGTTATTCAGAAATGGAAAAATTCAAGATTTTGAAAAAGTAGTCTTTATTTGCTTTATTAGAATTTATTTGCTCCCCATCTCGTAATGAAACAATAGTATAATGTCTGTAAACCTGGTTCATCACAGTAAGTTTTCTTTTTGGTCCCTTCTGGTCTTGAATCTTGGAAACTGCCTGGACAAATCACTGCAGTTTTTTTGACAAGTTTTTTTCAGAAGTAATTTGCCATTGCTTCCTTCCTAGGGCTAAGAGAGAGTGACTGACCAAAGATATCCCAGTTTCTAGCCTGTTCTCTTAACCACTGCATCAAAGTGGCTCTCTTGTAAGAACAACATGACCAAAGTATGGCTCATGTCAGTATCTTAATACTTTTAAAACTTTCAAAATATTACAGTAGGAAAATAATTAATCTCCCAAAAAGAATGAAGGGAAATACATTCAGATATGCCCCTTGTTTGGTCCCATTCTTTGGCAGCTTCTACATAGCTTTGAATATATTAGGGTTTTTTTAAAGGCTAAAACAACAATTCAATAGGACAGACAAAAATGCAAACTTACATTTGAAATATGTATCAGAAATTTACAGTTGAAATTTACAATTTTCTATGGAACAAAACCAATGGTTTCAGACATTAAAATATTAAATAAATTTCTTATCTTAAAACAGATTAATTCAACTACTCCCTCAAAAAAAAAAAAGACTTGAACATTGGGCGCTATCTAACAAAATGAAATTCAATGGTGGAAAAAATAAGGTTCTACACTTAGGCAAGAAAAACCGAATGCACAGGTATAGTATAGGTGGTAACTTGCTCAATAGTAGTAACTGTGAGAGTCCTAGTTGACAAACACTTAAATATGAGCCAGCAGTGTGCTGCAGCTGCCAAAAAAGCCAACACAGTGCTAGGCTGCATTAACAGAGGGATAGAATCAAGATCACATGAAGTGTTAATACCACTTTACAATGCCTTGGTAATGCCACTTTTGAAATACTGCATCCAATTTTGGTCACCACAATGTAAAAAAAGATGTTGAGACTCTAGAACAGGCATGTCAAACTCACAACATCACGTGATGTCGCGTGACGTATCAGGACTTTTCCCCCATTGCCGGCAATGGGGTGGGTGCGGTTTTGACATGACGCATCCAGCCTGTGGGCCGGAAGTTTGACATGCCTGCTCTAGAAAGAGTACAGAGAAGAGCAACAAAGATGATTAGGGAACTGGAAGCTAAAACATATAAGGAACGGTTGCTGGAATTGGGTATGTCTAGTTTAATGAAGAGAAGGACGAGGGGGGACATGATAGCAGTGTTCCAATATCTCAGGGGCTGCCACAAAGAAGAGTGAGTCAAGCTATTCTCCAAAGAACCTGAAGACAAGACAAGAAGCAATGGATGGAAACTAATCAAGGAGAGAAGCAACCTAGAACTAAGGAGAAATTTATTGACAGTTAGAACAATTAATCAGTGGAACAACCTGCCTCCAGAAGCTGTGAATGCTCCAACATTGGAAGGTTTTAAGAAGAGAATGGACAGCCTTTGTCTGAAATATTATAGGGTTTCCTGCCTGAGCAGAAGGTTGGACTAGATGACCTCCAAGTTCCCTTCCAACATTATTATTATTATTATTATTATTATTATTATTATTATTATTATTATTATTATTATTATTATTATTATTATTATTATTATTATTATTATTATTATTATTATTATTATTATTATTGTTGTTGTTATTGTTGTTATTGTTGTTATTGTTGTTGTTGTTGTTGTTGTTGTTGTTGTTGTTGTTTATTCAAAAAAGTTTGATGCCATTCTTCTCTTACTGAACATCAGTGGTACATCTTAAATCTAAAATCTGTAACATGGCTCTTATACATATAACAATTTCCCTACATTTTATTCTAGTAAATATTCTAGAATATTCTAATAAATATGTAAAATATCTCCAGATCCATTCATAATTAATGGGACAATAGAATTAATGGAGAACATGAAAGTAAAACTATAAGTTGCAGTCACAGGATTTCTCGCTTAATGACTGTGGGCAATTCGCTTAAGAACAAAACAGGAAGTGAGGTTGTAAATCCATTAAGTTGACATGATTTTTTTTTGTTTAGCAACTGGGGATTTAACAACAGAGTTGCCAGTCCCAATAGTGGTCCCTAAGTGAGGACTACCTGTATTACATGCAATATTAATTGAAGGCTTTTATGCATTTTATTTAAACAATTCATTTTAAATTTGAGAGGAATACTTAGGAATACATCTTTATTTGTTTTATAGAATTTTAAGGCTGCCCATTTCAATTTAGTAACTCTGGGTGGCTAACAACTGCTAAAACCATAATATACAGCAAAATAGAATAAACATAATAGAATACAATGTGATCGAGGCCCCTAACAAACTTCCCATACTGTATTATAAAACGGATATAGTGGACTCCACTAACAGCCAGTCCCATTGCCTGAAGAAAGGCCTTACATTCATACTAACATGGACTGGATTTAGGCCAAACTATACATTAGAAGAAAGCATTTCAGCAAATGTAGCTTGTATAACTAATTAGTTGAGTTTCTTTTACACAAGAATTTAAATTGCAACATCCCCCCCCCTTGTTTATACCTATTTCTCCACCCCTCCAAGATGCAAAGGGATTGAACCAAGACATACAGTATTATAAAATTCAACTGGTTAAGTTTACCTGGTTTCATAGATTACATCCAGCCCTTTCTTGCTCCCTAAAGCAAGTTTTGTTCTCTATTCCTGCATTGGGGGGTTAGGAGAAGGAATAATTGGCTCCCAGAGTCAATAGTGTGGTTTACAGCTTGTCTCTGATTTCTGTGAGGTGGTTTATGCCAAAGTAAGTTAATACATTTGGATCCTGGCCCTTGTTCATGCTTGTTTATTGGCAGAAAAGTTACAATATAATTTTAGAAACCATTCAACTACATCCAAACCATATTTTAAAAAATGTCAAGCAGTACAACATTTCCCGTAGCTCCCAGGAATGCCCTGTGGTAGAACATGAAAAATCAAGTATATTCATTTGCAGATAAGGTTACAGTGTGCCTATCTTCCAATGTACATGGACGGAGAACAAATTAGTTCTTGCCAGTTCTGGCTGGCAGGCAAAAGTTCAAAGTTTAGTAAGTTCAAGACAGGCTGTTCATTTGGCACAGGGATAAAAGCCGGAAAAGGTTTAGTTTGGAAATGCAAAGATTGTGGCTTCCAATTCGGCCTCAGCTGCAATAAAAAAAGGGATGGATTCTACTCAAACCTTGGTTGCAAAAAAAAGAAAGCAAAATGTTTAAAAATGCAACAAATTACAAACACTGGAAAAGGAGCAGAGGAGGATCAGGAAAAGATGAGACCATATCACCAACACATATTTAACCAATGGGAACTAAAGGACATATTTTAACAGAAATCATAGTAAATACTTTGCTGTTTTGGAATCGATAGAAGTAAATGCAGGAGAAACAAATTATAATACCAATTCTTTAAACTGTCTCTTCTACTTTCTTCTTCAGCTGCAGTACAATATTGAGGCTTGTTAAAACCTTGAAGAATTTTGTGAGAAGGGACAAAGAAATAAAATGAATCATTATTTGAAGGGACTAAAGATCAAAATTGTTAAAAATAAAAGGGGGTAATATAAATACTACAATTATAATAATGTAATTGATCATGGTTAAAATAGGAATGTTATTATCTCTGGTAACAATTTTTACTGACATCAGGACTGAAATTATGAGATTTTATGGATCTGTGTACAGATAAGAGATGGGATATGGAAAGAAGACATTATTTTATGTATTTTAAAATATTGTGATAAGCTACTAAAATTGTTTGTTGTGGTGAAGGGGGAAGTCACTTCATTATATATTTTTCTTTTTCTTTACTATATTCCTATTTTTACTCTTTTCTACTTTCCTTTCCATTTGTTTTTTCCCCTCTTCTGCACCTTCTATTTTGTCCTTTTTAAAGTTTATATTAGTTTTATTGTTGTAAATTAGGATTTTTAATAAAATTAGTATGAAAAAGGACGAATTATAGGCGGCAATTAAAGTAACCCGGGTTCAAGTTCCAGATACCCCAATTGCACAGCTGTTTTGTGTCAGTCAATGTGCTGAATTGCACAAATCTAGAAAACCAGGAGCCCTGGTGGCACAGTGGTTAGAATGCAGTATTGCAGGCTAATTCTGCCCACAGTCTGAAGTTTGATTCTGACGGGCTCAAGATTGACTTAGCCTTCCATCCTTCCAAGATAAGTTGATGTCAATATGCTGAAATTGTAAACCACATAGAGAGTGCTATAAAGCATCATGGGGTGGTATGTAAGTCTAAGTGCTGTTGCTATTCCTAGAAAACAACACAACCAATACCTGAAATTAGACCCAACTCTGTCATGATACCAGTCAATGACTCTTGAAAATATTAACTTTCACAGGATATATACCCTATTCATGCAAGCATAGATATTTCCATATTCAACAAATGTGCCCATTTAAAAAGGATTCTTTCTTTTAATATCTAATCTTCCATTGTTGTTTAAAGTTATTGCTTACATTCCACATTAGTATCAGTATGATTACACTTTAAGAAGACTGTTGAGAATTGGATTCTTTATTCCTGAAATGGAATTTTGGAACTGAGGACTATAAAATGCAACTTTCAGTCTGACTTTGCTAAGAGCCTTTTTGTAATTTACCAGCTGACTTGCTATTATTTAGGGGTTAGAGGGGCAAGAATTGTTTCAGTAGAAAAGACAAATATTCTGCATGCTGGACAATTATTAGACACTTCTTTTAAAGGAACCATGATAAAATGCATTTGGCTATTTTTTGAAGCAGAGGAAATTATTGAACTCTGCAGTATTTTAGATTCACAACTATATTGTGAATTAATGCATTCAAAACATGAATAGAAACTATGTATTGTTAAAACTAAAGTGCACCATCACTTTGTAAGTACAAAAATCCAACATTTATTCTTCTCTGGTTCATGCATTGAAAACTGTGTCAGGGACTATCAAGATTTTACTGAAATTCAAACTACATATCCTAGTAATATTTTTTTTGTTAACATTTGTGTATTTGTAAAATCAAATGTGGGAAGTCAAAATCTTTTTAATAATGTTTATAGGTAGCAGTGTTAAACATGTTAGATGCTGATATTATCAATAAAGGCTTTTATTTTTATGTGGAAAAAAATACCTCTCTAAGATTTTGATAGGCATTTCTTCTTATATATATATATATATATATATCCAACACCCCTTTCTCATTTTCCCTCCCACAAAACAACCATGTGAGGTGAATTGGGCTGAGTGAGAATGACTGGATAAGTCATAGGAAATTAATAATATAATAATATAATATAATTAATATAATATAATATAATATAATATAATATAATATAATATAATATAATATAATATAATATAATATAATATAATATAATATAATATAATATAATATAATATAATATAATATAATATAATATAATATAATATAATATAATTAATATAATTAATATAATATAATTAATATAATATAATATAATATAATAATATAATATAATATAATATAATATAATATAATATAATATAATATAATAATAATATAATATAATATAATATAATATAATATAATATAATATAATATAATATAATATAATATAATATAATATAATATAATATAATATAATATAATATAATATAATATAAATTAGTTAGCCATCCTGTCCTTGATCAGCTTCATTTTTAACAGCCTATGACTTCTCCATGTGGTACATGATTTTTTTTTCTTTTAAAACTTAAAAAATAGGTTAAAAAATCAAATGCTTTGAAATATTAGAAATATTATTGATTTCTAATAAAGAAATCAATAATAATTTTTGCTTTTGCTTCTGGTTCAGATACTACTCAGACTTGTGAAAAATTTTGTGAAAGTGATGAACAAGGAAGGTGAAGGTTTTTGTTCTTTGAGACAGATGCCTCCAAGAATAACTGATGCTAAGATTAAGGAAGGCATTTTTGTTGGTCCACAGATCAAATACATCATCAATGACAAATGGTTTGAAGATCTGTTAGTGGGGCCAGAGAAAATCATCTGGGAAGCAATCAAGAATGCTGTTTTCAGCACCAAACTACATTTAGCTGATTGACAAATGTTTTACAGTATACAAAACCAGGAAGTACATTGTATCACTTGAAGATTCATTTTCTGCTTTTACACTTGGACTACTTTCCCAAAAGCCTAGGTGCAGCCAGTGATGAACATGGTTAAAATTTTCACCAGAACATTGCCATAATGGAAAAATGGTTTCAGGGCAACTAGAATCCATCAATACTGGCTGATTATTGTTAATTATTATTACTGCAGTGAAATGCAGCAGACACTGGGCAGCAAAACATTTTTTAGCCCTGTTGAACTCATGTAGCATGTTGGAAGCATTATGCAATTAAATATATTATAGACTTTAAAATGCTTTTTAAAAAGCTGACTAGAACGTAACAAATAATAGCCTTTTTTTCATCACAGATAAAATGCTATCAGTGATAGTATATTCCACTACTCATAATCAGATCTTACTGTAATCAGTGGCTGAAGTGTGATCCAAAGAGCTTGGTGGAAAGGTGAAGTCAAGAGTTAGTCTTAAGGTCCTGCTACATATGACATTCTATTCAGAGGGGAAAATCTGAGTTGCAAGCATCCCTGAAGGAAATCAAAAGGCAGACATATCTCTGCAAAGCAAGGCCCCTCTCTCTTCCTCTCATCCTGAAAAGGCCAAATTATTCTAGGGGAGAAGTCCTGATCCTGCCAGCTCTTGAAGTCAGACTTTCAGATTTCTTTTGCTCACCAGTCTCTTGGGCTCCAAATGGCATGATTCCGGTGCCTCCATAGCAAGAGATGCGTCTTCTAGAAGAGAGCTGATTGCCTCAATCTCTTCCCCAGCTTTCATCTGGGATGCCACTGTCTCCTGCACATTCTGAAGAAATATTAACTTTTCTTCAACATACAAACTTACCGGAGACAGGCGTGATATCAGATGATGTAAATGAAGATGAATTTCAGAAAGATGAGAGCCCCCTGGGACTTGTTTTGCTTTGAATTGACCATACATATGTTGGGGTGAAAGAAATCTCATCTCAATGCTTCTGTCATGGTATATTTGTGGCTCCATGGTATATAATCATATCCATGGCCAACTGAATGAAGAGATTCCATTAAAGCATACAAGGCACTTTACTTTAGCTTTACAGTTTGAATGACAAATATATGTGCTTATAATCTGATGATAGCTCAACCATCTGTTTTGCTCCTCTCCTTTTTCTCCTTTATCTCCTTTGTTTAAAAAAATGATGCACATATACTTATTAATATACATTTTGCACTTCTGCTGAACTTTGACTTCTAAAAAACACAGTCTTGAAACAATCACATTCCTGGATCAGGGCACATCAGAAGAAAATGTGTTGGTAATGGCTCAAATGTTTGCCAGGATTTTCCACTGCTGGCTCTGACTTGGTTTAAACACAATTATGGTGCAAATTGGCAGGGAAAGAAATGTAAAACATTTTTTACATACAGGAGCCAAATAGCACACTGAGAAAGTTCTTTGTGTGCTTCTGAAGATGCTCCTATTGCTCAAAGTTGCTGCTGATTTATTGCAGGTAGAGAAATTCTTGGGTGTCACTGGTGTTGTCTGTGGAAATATTATTTTTCATCCTGTGAACTTCTGCATCAAGACGTAAACACTTGTCAGCGCTGTCTCCAATCCTCTCATTGTGACTGGAGAAGCTGGCTCTCTACTGCTCCCCCACCCTTCCTCACATGCCAGGCTGTGGTTTGCAAACAGAGTCAATCGGAGTGACGTAAAGGATCAGCAGGTCAGGCCTGTTCTCCACTGGGGATCAGTTTGCATTCCCAATAGGATACAGCATGGCAAAGTTCATATACACAAACTGCTCAGAATACATCTTACGCCCAAATCTCCAAAAGCTTTTCCTCTAAGGAATCTAACCTTTTGAAAGGCTGCCCTTGGAATGTGCAACTGTTCAAATGAGTGGGAAGAATGAAATTATATCAGCATTCAGCATTGTTCACAGGTCCATGTACAAGAGTTGGGATCGTTTCAGTTCTGTACATCAAAAGAGGGGCTCCGGTTGACTCAGACAAATGCCATATTCCATTAATGGGTTAATGATTTTAGCATGCTAGGATTTTCTTCTTTTTCTTTTTTTCTTTTTGGAAAAGGCTTATTTAAATGTTTATCAGTTGTGCAAAGTGGAGCAGCACTAGAGAGACGCCAGGGAAAACCGATCATTGCCTATGCATGGCAGCGTTGTATGAAGATTAAAATAACATTGAGTATATTCTGTAAATGAAGGAGAGAACTAAAAAAAAGCCTCCAGAGTCCATTATAAATTTTAATAATACATCAAGGTAATGTAACTGAATAACCGATCTCTGAGGGAAGAAACACAACATTTGGCTAATATTACAATTTAAATTATGAAAACAAAAAGTGCTTTTAGTTAATCTTGTCTTTCTGCTTTTATTCTTCAGGCTTTTTAATTTTTTTTTTATTTTTCCCTGAATCCAAAACACCATGTAAACAAATAAAAGTATGGGGGAAAAATAAACAGTTTGGCATCTCAGTAGATTAATTAATGCGCTTCAGCCTTGGCACCAGTAGGCGAAAATTATGTGCATAAATAATATCACTAATTAAAAAGATGCAGATTAACATGCAAATAATGTTAATGAGGATCTGCAATTCCAGAGTGGATTCGCATAACATCAACAATTTAATGGGTTGGAAGGCTTGTGTTTGCATTACATTAATAAATTTCAAAGACCTTGCATAAAAAAGTTCTGTCAGAGCCTCTGTAGCCCACTTGTGAGTTGTAAATTCTGTGGGCAGTTGCAAACACTCACCGGCAGATGCCCAAGTCATTATCTCAAAGGCTGCTGAGAAGGTGCTGGGTGCCAGTGTCACCAGCTGTTAGGAACCGGGCAATGGGCAGTCAACCCTGCCAATTATTTGTACTATTTGGGAAGGCTTGATATTTATTTAAAATAATTAATATTTAGTGCTTTGCATCTTGATCTGAATGGGAAGCATTTTAAACGAGTAAAGCTGATTTTTTTTGGTTGCTGCTTTTTCAACATCTCTTCTTAGCCTTTGATGTGTCATGGTTGGGTGAATGCATAATGAAATTGATTAAACAGACATAATTTCTAACCATAGGCAAAACAATATAAAATGTCTTTCATAATATAATCTAATGTTGAAATAAAATGTGGCTGCATTAAAAACCTAAATTAGTCATAATAACCTGCATTTTATTTTCTGTGTTTTTGTTGTCAGTACAGAAAAAAAAGCCTGCTATTCTTACAGTCAGAAGAAATTTCTCAGAGGAGAAAGGGCAAATGTTGGATTAAAATCATTTTCCCCCACCTCACCCTACCCCCTGGTGGTTCTATTAAAAATATGGAATAGGTTTTGACATACCCAGCTCCATTATATTTTAAAATATTGCAATTCTAAACATATCGTCTCAGAAATGAACTCTGTTGAATGCAAACATTACTTCCAGGAAAAAGGATAGAAGAGAGAAACTCAGGCAGTGTCTTTTATAAACCCCACTACTATTATTACTTTATTAGAACCATAGGGACATAATAGTGACCGTATCTGATATTTTGAAAGCATGCCATTAAAAAAATGGCTGCCTTGTTGAGACTTGGACATTGACTAAATGACTACCATGATAGGTATTGCCAGGCCCAAATCAAGCTTACCAGAAGGCAAAATGGTGAATTACTCCTGTTACTTTTTTTTTTTTTTTTTCTATAACAAGTTTTATTGAATTTTTTTTAATTTTACAGCCAAGTGCTTAAGACTCATCGTGGAGATAGGGCACTCCATAAAACAAAATAGAACATACAATCATACATAAACAATTTACACTTTTTTAAATCTTCCCTCTCTATTTTATCAATCAAAAGAGCAAGAACAAACAAACAAAACCAAACTATCAACGATATTTCCACCCATTTTAAGCTTAATTAACTATTAGCATATTCCAACTAGCATTACATAGACATATAGAATACGGTTCGAGTATCCATATAATAAAGACCATATTATTCCAAATATTCAGTTTATATTTCTCAATTAAGTTCTATCTCTTATTCTATCTCACATACATATTTTATCAGTGAATATAACTTTACGTTTCCAAACCATTTTGGATTAGCTTAAATTGTTTCTAATTATTTCTAAGTTAAACATATATAAGTATATTTTAAAATTTCTCCACTATATTCTATTTCCTATATTCTAAACATTTTTATAAATCAATCCATTCTTTAGTCATTGCATGTAAAGATATCATTAGTATTCACCAGTCTCAATACAACTCCTGAATTTCGCTTTTCCAGTTTTCCATAGTTACTATTCCAGACCATAATCAAATCCATAATTCAAATCAATATTGGTCAGACTAAAATCTTAAACTTTAAAGATCTCAAAAATATTAGCTCACTTAAAGTCTTTAAAAACCATTTTACCCATCAAATAAATTTTTAACACTCATTTTAAACCTAATTCTAGCTTTCTTTTTATGCCAAGCAGGTTTCCACAATACGGCTTTCAGCTCCTCCCATCTTGGTATTTGGTTATACACATTTTCCCACAGTTGCGTCTGATCATAGTCTTCTTCTCTTTTTCCCAATATTGTCTGCACAATATACTCAGTCTTAGCCAGTGTGGTGGTTATTCGTTGTTTATATGTACTGTCAGCATTTTTAATGTCTCGTATTAGAGAGTCCATTTCTGTTGTTTTTACATCTATAGATGTTTCAATTAAGTTCTGCTTTTGGTCTTCAAAAGTCTCCATCCTTTGTGTATAAAGTGTAACATCTTCCTCTTCAGTAGATTGTAAATATAGATCTTCCATCTCATTAAATTGTAAATCCAATTGTATATCATGCTCAGTTAGAGTTTGAAATCCAGTTTTTTGCTCTAAACCGACCTCATCCCTTAGTGTCCTAAAATGTTCTTTTAGTTCTTTCCTTGTTTCCAAAATTTTTGCTAATATCAATCCATAATTGAGCTGTGAATAAGCTTCCATCCTTCTCTCCTTTTTTTTTCCTATAGTAAGAAAACAGCAGTGTCTGGGCATAGCACCAGGTTCAAAAGTTCAGCTACCATGGCAACGTTACGATAAGACTTTCTGGGCTTCACGCCAGTTTCCAAGATAGATACAATGTAGCCCTCCAATCCACATCCCAGTAGCCAAGGCAGTTTTTTTTCCCCTTTTTAAAGTGGATAAGAATGTTCAGAAGGGGGGGGGAGGAAGAGAAAACACTCCACCCCCCTCCCTAAAATTTCCACTTAAATTTAAAACAAGCAAACAAAGAGGAAAGGTCACAATAAGGCTTTTTTCTTCTCTCTTTTTTTTTTTTTTTCCAGGATCCCCCGGATTCCAACAGCTCAAATACACAATAGCAAAGTCACTTTTTTCCCCCAAGTGTTCAAACGCTGCTTTTTTAAGGAGGGGAGTAGTTTCTAAAAGCTTTTCATAGGGAAATAAGGAAGGTAACAAGAGGGAAGGAAAGTTCTCACCCGGATCTTCCACGGTGGTTCTTTGTGCTTAGATGTTGCTGTGACTTTTGGCTGGAGCAGCTGAGTGATCGGCCATGTTACTGGCTGATCTTTTCCCCGTCGGCCCAAAGGTGATTTTCTCGGACCTCAGAGGGAGCCGCCGCTCCCTCCAAGATCAACGAGTGCCCTCCTCTACGGTGGTCGCCCCTACAGGGCGACTTTCGACCCTGTCCAGGGTCTACCGGCGGGGGGAAACCGGACGGCCAAGAGAGCGAATTCTCTGCACGTCCGCGGGCGCTGCCACCGGATCCGGAAGCCACTCCTGTTACTTTTAACTCATGAGTGTATCTCCGTCACTATTAATCCTCAGTTTATCATTATTTTTTTCCTGGTGTGGGAGATCATTTATAAATAAAATACTGGTACAGCAATGAAATTTACGCTGCCAAAATACAAATGCCCACTAGAATCTGTATCTGTATTTTGAATCTCTCTGTTGACTTTTAATGGTTCTCCAGAGTTTTGCAGCTCAGATTTGACAACTTTACACAAACCACTCATCATTTTTATTTTCTAAGATTAATCTGGAAAATACAATAGATAAATATGGAGGCGGGCTCTTTACTTTGAGTTATGCTGGTTTCCTTTTTAATTTTGGTTATGGTTTTTCACACCCAAGTAAATTTATTCTTCTTTCTGATGGCTTTTCTGCCTGCATTAGATAACTGTTAGCATTTTCAAAGAAAGAAGAACCGTAAAAACACAGGTACATTCTAAGGAAGAAAGTTAGTGAGAAGGATTAATACAGAATGAAAAGAAAGGTAAGGAGAGGATAAATGTCTCCTTCCGCTGGATAAAATATAGACAGCAGTCATATGTTAATAAGATCCATGTAGAACTAAAAGCTGAAGCCAAAGAGACAAATGGCAATTGGAAGGAAAGATGTGTCCCAAAGTTGGCACTTCAAATCAACAAGGATATGCTTTGGATGTGAGTCTTACCACAGAAATATGTGGGTATTGATCACAAGGCCTGTGTATTTTAATTGTCTGCCATATGGGCTGCTAATCAAGGGGTAAAGGAAAACAAACTTTTCAATCAAAAATATCTCAAAACCGAAACATAAGCAAGTAAGAGAAGTAAAACCATAGAAAACAAAAAACAACAACAACCAACCACCACACCTTAAGAGAAGAACGAGACAGATAATTTTTTTAAGGAGAATGAATCCATATATATTTTAAACAGATACATTATGTTCCTTCAGATTATGACAGAAAAAAGGGATGGTAGTTCAAAGACTTACAAATAGCAGAAATGGCAGGGCATTATTAAGCTGGGGTAGATGCAGAGTTATATCAGTCAGACGTGGATCACAGTTACCATGAGATTGGGTAAAGAGATTGGAGAAAATCAGTCAAGACAAGTAGATAAAAAGCAGGAGTAAATTGGCATCTTATATGAAAAGGATTGAGTTAACCTAGTTTTGAAGAGATCAAGCCTAAGCCGAGGCTATCTTGTTTTATAATGTTATACTCCAAAAATACAGAATTTTACATTTTATGAGAAGGCTTTTTTGGCAGTGGGTCCATCAAAAGGATAGGTCTGTGTAGTTGGAAAAAAATATTGCATTCCTGAGGTCAAAGAGTAGATTTAAGAGATATATGTTGTTTATTACTTTTAAAATGGCTTTCTATTCTAAAAGTAATAAGATGGTACAATATTTTTCATTTTATGATCTAAATTTAATACTAGGTTGAAGAATTAAGCTAGTTATTCTTTTTTTTACATCTGAATTTTATTTCATTACTTTGATCACAATCAAATTATTGTTGTCTTTATTATTTTATTACTATTATAGCATTTTTCTAATTATTTATTTCACCAAATAAGCAGCCATAGTATTTAGGATTATAATATCTATGATGCAATAATCCAGATGCTCACTGGATAGCAACAAATATCTAATGTTTTCAGTATACCTTTGCTGCCGTCTAATGGATTTATCTTCCTGGGCCCCAAGATCACCACAGATGGGGAGTGCAGCCAAGAAATTAGAATAATAATAATAAAGTTGAAATTGAGGCCTTTGAACTATGGTGCTGGAGAAGACTCCTGCGAGTCCCCTGGACTGCAAGACGATCAAACCGGTCAGTCCTAGAGGAGATCAACCCTGACTGCTCTTTAGAAGGCCAGATCCTGAAGTTGAAACTCAAGTACTTTGGCCACCTAATGAGAAGGAAGGACTCACTGAAGAAGAGCCTAATGCTGGGAAAGATTGAGGGCAATAGAAGAAGGGGACGACAGAGAATGAGGTGGCTGGATGGAGTCACTGAAGCAGTAGGTGTGAGCTTAAATGGACTCCAGAAGATGGTAGAGGACAGGAAGGCCTGGAGGAACGTTGTCCATGGGGTCGCGATGGGTTGGACATGACTTCACAACTAACAACAACAACAAATGGATTTCTGGATTTTTGCAATCCAGTTATGATGACTGTAATTACATATAAAAGCTGTACACTGACTCATGAGAGTTCCAATTTAAAATTATAAGTCATACAAACTTTACATAAGTGCTTATCATGGGAAGCATACCTTATTTATATTTACTTAAATATTAATATTAATAAAATATAATCATATTTATATTTTTGAGCAGAAATAGGACAAAGAGTACCATTTTTGGTATAGTCAAGTCACTCACTGTTTATTACAAAGACCAGTATAATTAAAAATACTCAAGGATTTTGGTATATTGATTAGTAAATCAGTGGGCCAGAAACATGGAGGCACAAAAGTTTTATACATGCCCAGAATTCTCTAGGATCTTGTCCGGTCTTTGTGAAGACTTAAACTGAAGCTTTCATGTTTGTACCCAGTTATCACTTTTGATAAACCTTCTAAGAATGCAAAGTGGCAGACTAATTGATGTTGATTGATTGATTGATTGACTGACTGACTGATTGACTGATTGATTGATTGATTGATTGATTGATTGATTGATTGATTGATTGATTGAAGGGAATTATATGGATGCCCATCTTACTCACAATAACTCTAGATCACTCATAGCAGAACAACAAAACATGAAAATAATACTAACAGCAAAAACTAATCTACCTCCATATGGTGCATTTGATCTTCCTGACCAAATATTACTACAGATACTTTGCCTCTTCCAAAATGCCTGATCTGCTGACCTACATTTAACTTTTTAATGACTCTTCCTGCCTCCTTTCTTTCATTTTTTTTCTGACAAGCTTTGGACTCTTGCATGTCACTGTCTCTGCCATAGCCACCCTTCCTTCCTGTGATCTGTTTACATAGACCAATTTTCAAATGCAAGATATTTACTTTTACTTTTCCCTGGATAAGATATGCATTTGTCTGCTGAACGACATGCAGGATTCATGTTCTAAACTGGCTTGCAGAGCTGTAGCAAGAAGTGGGCAGGTCAACAGAACAGAAACAAAATTTGCTTTGATGTAAATTTATTTTAGAGTGCATCATTACATACCATTTATTCTTATGTGTTTAATACTTTTCTCCTTATGTCACCTTAAAAAGTATAATTTGGAAGTAACCTATAGAAGAATCCTGCGTTCACAAGTTGTTCTCCCTGATCCTAATGTGTGGCTTAACTTGCCTGTGGAAAGATATTCTTCCAATCTTGCCAAGATACTTTTTTCTGACACTGTAACCTTAAACTAGTTATACAGCACCCATATGTAGTGGCAATAGACAAACAGCCTTTCATCTATAAAAGCCCATTCTACTAGCTTCATTGTCTGCCAAATGCATAGCTTTATAGTTTTGGTGAAAAACAGAACAAAACAAAAATCTCCTCATGAAGACGGCAAGCCTAACCCAACTCTACTGCATTATCCTTCAGACGAATCCTGCATTGTAGTCTTTTCTGTGATTCAAGGCACCCACCAATTTGTCTTTCCTTTCCTACTGGCTGATTTTAATAATTAGGTGCTTCATCACTCTCTTTCTCTATTGAGTGATCTTCTTACTATAGATAACCTAAGTGAGGATTTGCACTCAAATCTAATCTAAGAACACTGAGCAACATTGCTGATTTTTTACAAAGTTGGGATTTTTTTTAAAGATGCAGAGTGGATCTTGTCATTAAAATGTCTTCAGTGGATAATGTCCTAGCTGTAATGCTATTAACTTGTCCTGAAAGGAATGGCAAAAAGTTTTCAGAAAGACAAACAAAATGCAGCTTTAGTTTGACTGATTCACTAGCAATCATTGCTGAATCCTGCACTATGTGGTACTTCAGGGACATAACTTCTGCTCTTTGAATTTCTGTTGGCATAAGATGTGGTAGTCCTAGGTACCATTATTATCACCCACCGAGTAAGCTGGGTTAGAAAAGAGAAATTGGCAGTAAACAGGCAGAGGGTGAACTATCAAGCTGACTCATGAAGAACAGGATTGATTGCTTTATTACATTTTCCTCCCATTTTTCATTTGAGAAATTCAAGCAGTGATGGTTGAACCTGTCAAGTTTTATTTCACTCAGTTTCTCATTTCTTAATTTTAAACTTTTTCCTATTCCCACCTCGGTTTAAGATTTTAGTTAACATCAGCACAAAATTCCTCGTTACTTATGTGCATTCCTTCTGATATTCACATCTTTGTATATTTCCAATAATATATGCATTTGGTAAGCTGCAAGCTGTGTAACAAATTTATATGCTAGATGGATATCAGTGTATAACTGTATTGTTGTTGTTGTTGTTGTTTTCCTAGTAGTATCAGTAGACAACCTGTGGCTCCAGGATCATAGGCAATCAGGTGCATGTACATGGAAGATGGGGGGGGGGAAGTCAAGATGTATCTCAAAATCTCTCACAATTGTAATAATATCAAAAACAGTTTTTATGTGCATAAGCAATACACATTTTTAAAGGGTGAAGATTTGATCACATGACTGCACCTTCATTTGGATGCCTTCATAAGCAACTTCCAACTCTCTTTTGTCACCTTGATAGCTCATGTCAATAGTAAATGCTAGAAATCAACACTAGAAAAAGTCTTGTAAGCCTTAAAATAATCTTAGCACAAACTGAAAACTGATAACCCTCATTTGTTTGAACATTCATGAGAAAGAAAAAAATTGCCTTCCCCACATTCATAATGTTTTTATCACTTTGTATCTTCATCCTACTCATTGCTGCTTTTATGCTGCTAGTTACCAAAAGTTTCCCACTCCTGCTTTTAGTTTTCATAAGTGCAAATTAAAGAAACTTGTATTAAAGCCCAAACTATGATATATAATTCTTATTTCCTATATTTTGCCCTTACAGCAACAATGTGAAGTAAATTAGATTGGCAAAGAGCAAATGGCCCAATTTAAGAAGTGAACTTCATGCTGAGTTCTCAGTCCTCTCTTAGGTAATTCTTCATTGCATTTTTAAGCTACTTGTCTTCCATGCTGAACCTAGCTGGAAATGAAATCATCTTTAAAAAATCCTTCCTAAATCTCAACCTCTTCATCTGCTTAGAACACAATGACTGTGAGATATTTCACCTGGGACAAACTTATCATGGCCCTCAGTGGGCAGACTGCTGCCTTCTTCACCCAGTCAGGCTGGGAAAGCCAACTGCTTTCCTGGGCAAGTCTTCCAGCCATAGTCTGTCTGTCTGTCTGTCTGTCTGTCTGTCTGTCTGTCTGTCTGTCTGTCTGTCTGTCTGTCTGTCTGTCTGTCTGTCTCTGTGCACCTTCCTTGTGTGTTGAGTATCTCTATTCTATCCTCAGATTCTACATAGCTGTCATTTTTTCCACCCACCTTTTTCACTGATGCAGTATTGACATCCACAAATTTATCCAATTATTCAGAGATCTATGCCACAAGAATGGGAATACTCTTGCTGTATAATTCCCAAGCAGATCAGCAACCATCAGCTTCTGCTGGTTGTCTCAGCAGCCATCCCCTCTAAATGCCATACCAGAGCATGAGACATATATACAGGCTTTTGGTTTGGACCTTTTCTGATCAGTGTGCATTTATTTCTAACTAAAGGTGCTCTTTTCTAGGCTGCATAAGCAAATGGGATGGGATTGCCTGGAGTTTACTTTCAGGGTTCCAAGGGCTTAAAGGCTTCGGCAGCAAGAGTCCTGGCATGAGGAAGCATATAGAAGCACCAGCAATACTAAACCAGAAAGCAAATCTTGCCTGTAGAGGCTAAAGCCAAAGTGTATCATGGAAAGATAGTCAGCCAGTCTGGGATCAACAAGCCAAGACTCGGATAACACATACAATTTAAAGACATGAAAGCATGAAACTGAGATTCCCAAAGAAGGGAATGCACTGATGGTTGCATTGATATAGGCCAGCAATTAACTTTATTGGTGGTTTGTGTTTTCTTGGATTTGGTGTGCTCTTGAGCTTGACAGTTTCTCAGAATTGGAGCCTCCATCAACAGAGTCATCTTGTACTGCTTCTGGATAATTGATAACAAACTCAACACTGGATACTTGATTTGTTCCCAACTCTCAAGGCTGATATTTATCCAACTCAGAGAGCACAAGGTATTCCTTCAGAAGAGGCATTCAGCCCAGCAACCTGGAAGAGTGACCAACAGAGGGACATACCAACCACCACACACATTGCAAATGAAACAGACACACTTTTAAAGACAGAATGATGCAAGTACACTTATCCTACTTGTGCTAGCAGTACTTTTGACACAGGCAAAAATCTCTGCTGGAGGTTGCCTTCCTGATAGGCTGAGGCAAGTTGTAAATAATGTCACCTGCTTCTGCCCTCTTGAAATGGTAGATGGCCAGTTCTCATTCTGCAGAAAGCAGGAAGTATATATGAGCTCTAAGTCAGACAATTACCAAAGCACATGGGTCAATATCCTAAAATTGGCCCCTCATGCACAGGAACTATGATAGATCATGGTTGAATTTTATAGAATTATATGAAATTCTATTAGTTCCTTGTGTTTTCTCATTAATATTAAATCACCCATTTGCATCCAGTATGCCTCCTTTAGGAGGAAAAAAGCAAATGGCTCAGTCTTTTAATAAGTTATTTTCTTGAACTAAATCTTAAATCATTTTGAAAGAAATCTTAAATCTAATCTCTATGTTACTACCCTTGAAATTCAAATCACAAATTCAGATTGATTCTTATGACTTTGAATCTTCAAGTGTGAGTTGATCTATGCTGATTCACAAACTCATGATGCCTGTTATAATACTAGAGTTTACAGGTTGTTAATCCAGAAGCAGTGTAGACGTGTGAATACTAACTAGGAAAAGCATGGGTGATAAACATGATGATGGTGGTAAAATGTCATCAGTGGCATTTGGGCCTCCCACATAATGGTGGGATTGTTTTTTTCAAGGCATACTTAAAGATATTGCTAGGAGTTCTTGGTTGAAGAATCCCAGCATTTACATTTGAGGGCTCTTTTGTTTCTCTTTAATAATAAAAACTTTGAATTACTCAGGACAAACAAAGAAATCAAGGTATTATGGCAAATGGCTAATATGCTTCAATATGATTTGGTAGAAGGATGAAAGAATTGGCTTTGGTCTAAAAAATGTCTGAAGTTATTGTCCTTTTAAGCTCTTCTATGTTCACTCCACTCTACAAACCCTAATATTAGTGCTCAACTCTATTTTTTCCCTGTGCGCTCATCACTTCACATACCTCTCAATTCCTAAACATGACCTCAGTTATTATCTCCTTGTTATTCCCTAGCCTCCCAATTTAATCTTTAGCCTGGGACTACAAAATAATTGGTTAAGAACCAAGATGTCAAAATATATGGATGCTGGGTTGTATTGGGCTCAGTGAATCATATATTTCAAGGAACGTAAACCACCCCCCCCCCATTTATTGAAAACTTGAACCTGAGATTCAAGGGTTGCAATGGGAATGTTCTGATAAAAACATACAACTGGCTGTTGTGAGCTAGATGTTGCAAAGCCACATTCTTCATGTCTCAATTTGTCTTAAAATGTTCCATTCATTTGAAAACTGATTTTTTCCTCACACTCTGGAATGCATATGCTTATTCTTTGGTGGATGAAAGATCATACATCTTACAATTATTGACAGGTTTTCACTCATGCTAGTTCAGATTACTTTATTTTATTTTTTGGCCTCCCTCTCTGGGAGAGGATATTACAACAACTGGTCAGTAGAAATTCAGCACTTAGCTCTCCAAACCACTGCTTATATGCCAGCATTCCCATATGTCACAAGTATCTTTGCATAGTTCTCCTTTTGCACTGCCAATCCTTACCCCTCTTTTCTCCTTTTTAATTTGTTTTTATATTTGTTTATTTAAAAATAACTGGAAGGATGGCACACTGCAAAATGAAATGCCAATCTCAAGCATCATTGCTATTTCCAAGAATGCTTTTGGACCTCATGTGCCCCAGAAAATAAAAATGGCGAGTGGCCAGAAGCAATAACTTTGTTTTGAATTATGTGAAGAGAGATAAAGATAAAAATTATAGAAGTTATTCTGGGGATAGTAGTGGAAAGCATACTAAAGGGAAGGATTTTTAGGAGGATCTTATTTTTCCTATGCTTTGGATATGTACATTTGTATTAGCTGTTTGCTTGTTTTAATATATTGAATGTGTTTATTTTGTATTTATGTCCTTGCAAGATTGGGAAACTTGTTTGGTATTCCTTATGCATATATTTTTTTTGCAGGGAACTTTATGTACATTTTCTCCTGAGCTTCTTTCTATGTACATGTTTTTATATTTTGGAAAGCATCGACAATGCTGCCTTGAACTTAGATTATTGGGGGGAAAATACTTTTCTATTAGCCTCACCAGAAAATCTATCTTTATAATTGGATACTGTCAGTGTGCAGCTATACTGTTTACATGCAACACATGGATATCATGTGCTAATTTCTTTTTAGTCACTGGATATAACCAATGCATGTGCCAGCTATTTCTGCAGAAGTTAGTCAATGCTCCCTGATCAAAACAAATTCCAAGAGTTGGCTGCTTTAAATCTGAGGAGTAGCTGCCATGGGACTGAAATTCTAAGGAAATCCATGGGATGGCTGTTTTGCATTGAGTAGAACATGGATTTTTAAGATCCCAGTCAATTGGTTAAACAAAGACCCTTTTTCGGCTTGTATTGGCTGAGAATCAAGAAGTCTAGGTGGTTAAAGAATATCCAGATGCTAAATGATCTCAAGCAGACCACTTTAGGAAACAGTGGGTGAAAGTACAGATAAGTGGGATTAAGAATTCAGCCTCAGAAGAGGAATTTCTAGCCATTCCACAAGTCCATTTGAGAAAAACATAAAAATCTAAATGGGCTTTCCATAACTCACAATTTGCACACATCAGGCATCAAGCTACAAAACTGACACCAGGAGACTAAGACAACCTCTTTGCATTAACCATCCATGGATAGCCAAGATAGATGTCTGCCCATAGGTGCTTTCTGATTAGTTTTTTCCCTGGGAGAACTAATCATTTTCTGGTTGTTCCATGGGGTATTTTGATAGCATATATGTGGCTGCCCTATATCACTTGAATGGGCTCTGCTACCTTGAGATACTAAAGTCCAGTGAACAAGAGCAAGGGCGATTTCCTAGCTACCAGTATTGTATTATGGTGGGTGGGACTAAATGATTCTTTTGCCTTGCTTGTGTGCCCACTGAATACTGGCAGTATACCATCCAACGACATGAAAAGCAGGATCCCAGAACCGAACTAATGTGTGGCATTGCCAACTAACGGTTCCTCGATGCAACTGACTTGGCAAATTCCATCTTGTGCACTTAGTTTGGACTTCCCAAAAGGGCTTTTCCAAAAGGCACCTGGACTTTCTTGGTTTTTTTCTTTGAAAACGTTTCACTTCTTATCTTCAGTTCTAACTCAAGTTCAGTTCTGTTAGAACTGAAGAAGCTTCTTGGATGAGAAGTGAAATGTTTGCAAAGAAAAAAAATCAAGAAAGTCCAGTTGCCTTTTGGAAAAGCGCTTTTGGGAACAACCATGATCTGGATGATTAAGAATCTCCATAGACATTTAGCCTTGGTTTAGGGTTAGGGTTAGGTTATACAACCATCCTGCTCTCTCCAACCTTTACCTCTGTAAAGTAATAAAATCTCTCTCTCTCTCTCTCTCTTCCTCCCACCCCCAAACCCTCAAATATACAGCTGATAAGAATATGTATTTATTTTAAGCATCTCTATATAGATGTCCTATAACAAACTCTGGGTAGGTCCCAACCAAATATATATGCTGCTTCGTAGGTCACAAGCTATGTTTTTGGGCGATACCCTTACCCCAAAAGGTTTATTTTAGAACCAAGGGCTAAATTTTAGGGGAGGGGGTTGGTTCTTCACAAGTAAAGTGTAAATCAAAAGTTTCTGTGGTTCCATTCTTTACAAATTTCTTGGTCTAAAAAAGTGAAACAAAATTAAACAGAAGTATGTCTGTAGGCTGCTGTGCAAGTGAGCGTAATATGTTTCAAGATCTTTGGTTCTTTTTAAAGATATTGAATCTTTTGCTTCCTTACTGCAAAGTGCTACATTTTATTTTATTCTGTGTTTTATATTGTATTCTATATTTTATTTTATATTTTATTCTACATTTATTCTATATTTTACTCTACATTTTATTTTATTGTTATTAGTAGAAAGCCTGTTAGAACGT
This sequence comes from Azemiops feae, assembly GCA_023970755.1. Taxonomy (NCBI): domain Eukaryota; kingdom Metazoa; phylum Chordata; class Lepidosauria; order Squamata; family Viperidae; genus Azemiops; species Azemiops feae. Next base: position 956,318 of record JALGBA010000239.1, on the reverse strand, counting down.
TTTGACATTATACTTAAACTGCAATCTTCTTGGGACTTCCATATTCTATTATGTTTGGCTTCCACAGAGAACTGTTGTTAGATTCAAGAGAGAGCTCACAATGACCTCTTCAGCTGGACATTTGAGCAGCTGGCCAATAACTTAACTCAGGCTTTGCTTTATGCTTCCCTAAACTGTCTAGGGGACTGGATAGACAACATATAAAAATATGACAGGAAGATGATGGATGATCAGTCGCCAGTCTCATTTCAGCCATACAAATAAAACATCATGATTGTGTGTTTTGATAGTACATTTAAAGGACAGAAATTAGCAGATGTTGATTGCATTCCATTCCATGCAACATTCCAAAACTCACAGAGGAATGTTTAAGAGATTGTAAAGAGACTTTATCATGTTATGCCTGTAAAGTTGGATGTCAAGCAGCAAAACCACTGAGGAGACAGTTTGGACTTTGTCTGCCTTTAGTTTTAAGTTTTGCTCTGCCACATTAAAACACAAGCAAACTGTGTCCTTTCAGTCCAAGCTGGAAAACAACAGTTTTCCTTTGCTGCTAAAGACTAGCAAAGCATTTGTTATGGCAGTTGCTTATCAAAATAAGTCCTTGCAATACTGCGATGGAGGGAGAATGTTTGTTTGGAAATCTTCTACTTTGGATTTTAATTTCTCCTAATTTAATTTAACTTAACCTTCTATTTTAGCAGTCATTAAATACAAGTTTTTCTACTCACCCTCTGCAACCTTCATCTTGCTCAGCCATTCCCAACGTGTATTTTAGAGCACATTCCTCTAATATTCAGAAGTCCACATTGTCTTAAGAGAACTGTGAATGGTCTGTATGGGAAATAACCTAATTCATGAGATCACACACCCAAACACTTGCTTTCAGTGTTTGGGGTTCTTCAACTAATGTAATCAAGAGTATGTAACACTGTCAAGGGGAGGAAATGGCAGATGCTTTAGAAAGCAGCATTTATTTGGGTGACCAATTATATCCTGCAACACTAGTAAATTATTCTAGAATGTGGATAATTTGGAATAGTACACAAACTGTACACAGGCCTGTTTCATCCTTCTCAAAGCTCTGTTATGCAGAATTGTGCAAGAGAATTAATTGGGGAGGGAGGGAGGAAGGGAGGGAGGAAGGAAGGAAGGAAGGAAGGAAGGAAGGAAGGAAGGAAGGAAGGAAGGAAGGAAGGAAGGAAGGAAGGAAGGAAGGAAGGATTTTGTAAAGTCATACACCTGCATTTCAATTTTTAAAATTAAAATCTAGGATATTTATATAAGTAAATCAATATACTGTTTAGTCTGACCCCAATCATGCAACAGACTCATCTGTATAAACACCATATTCCCCCAATTAATTTAAATGTAGATTTAGAAATGTAGTCCAATTAATTTAGATAATCACAAACTAATGCATACACAAAGCTTGTAGTTCAGATATAATCATAACATATCTGCAGTATTATATTGTAACCCCTAGCTAACTGTGAGCTTCCTATTCTTGCAAACCCTCGAGGTTGGAGTATTTGCAGTTGTTAAACTGAAGACCTCATACGAAAAATAGGGTTGGGGAGCTAAGTCAAGATTAAGCTATAATCGAATATGCTAAGATTTCCCAAACTTTTAAAAATCCATAATAAATTTCAGCGATGAGAAGGAAATGAATGGGACTTTGAACGTTCTCGGCAAGAGAATGATTTTGCTGCTGATGATGATATTGACTCAGGCTGTATCCCTGGAGTTTCAACTTTCTGAAGAAAGTTTGGAGAATTGCCTACCTCTTTATTCTTCCTAAGTCATTTTGCAGTTCTTTCTATGGCATCAGAATTGTCATACAGTGTTTTTCTGAACCTATTTCCGCATTCTGATAAATAGAATCTATCATCTTCTTAATTCAACAGGGGATTCTTCTGCATGATGTGCTGAACTCAGCTCTTCTTTAAGTAGCCCTCAACTTACAGCCATTTGTTTAGTGATCATTCGAAGTTACAATGGCCCTGAAAAAAACATTAGTTATAATCGGTCCTAATGTTTACAATTTTTGCAGCATTCCCATGGTCAATGTGCTCACAATTCAGGACTTGGCAACCAGCAGTTATTTACAACATTTGCAGCATCCTGGAATCAGATGATCACCATTTGCAGCCCTTCTGACAAGCAGAGTTAATGGGGGAAACCAGATTTGCTTAACGACTGCAGGATTCGCTTAACACCTGCAATGTTTTGCTTAACAACCATGGCAAAAAAAAAAGTCATAAAATTGGGTGCAACTCACTTAATAACCAATTTGCTTAGTGTTATGTGCTCCTGGCTACTTTCCTTCGTGACCAGAGGCAAGTTCACCTGACCAATAACCAGCCAAGACACAGTGAAGGCCTTTTGTTTCATTTATTGCAATAAGCGGGGAGAGAAGCTATCAAAGCTAGGTTCTCTCCAAAGTTTCAACCCAAAATATTCCCTTCTTTATACAACCCTGTCCCGGCCACCACATCCCTCCTCTTTCCCCATTGGCTGAGGTACTATGAGGTTACACTCTTTCCGACCACCTCCTACATATTTCCTGCTACATACTAAATCATGCATCACATGCACATTAAAATTAAGAGATAATTTATGCAAGGTGTGTCAGTTAATATTAATCAACTAATTTCACATGCTCAGTTGCCTGAGTTCTGCCCCCCTTTTTTATGACTTCTTAGAAAAATAGGTTCTTTCCTGTTTTGCTAGTTATCTTCTCTTACAACTCCTTTTCCCATTCTGAAGACCCAGATAACAATTTTGTCTATGTGTTTCTCTTTCATCCTTCCTTTATGCTCTCCTTTCCTGTTTCCCATCTATTATAGTTATTTCTCCACTCAGTAAATTTCCACTGCAGCAAATTCAATTTTAAATTTCTCTGTCAATATTAAATTTTTGAAGACCTTTCCTTTACTTCTATCACTTAGCAATGGAAATTTTGGTCCCAACTGGATCATAAATTGAGGATTACCTGTATGCAAATGGTAGTGGTTTTTTTTTTATAGATTTCAATCCAGTCTCTGATGATCATAAACTTGCTAGGTTCACTTTTTCCTGTGGTGCCATAAAAGTCATAAAGTTTCTCTGAGCATTATCCCTAATTACCTTCACGCTTATGAGCATATTCTCATGGTTTTGATCTTCCATCAAAAAATGAGCACCTCTTCCTTATTTTCTATTTGAGATTTTCATGCCATGAATGGGTCATGAAATTCAGTGTCAGTATTTTGTTCTCATAGCTTCATTTTTATTCATTATATGGCTTATAATTAATTTACTCTAAACAATTGACCAACAGCAATATCATTTAGTTTTTTACACAGCTTAAATGGGACTTCAGTGTTCTTCTCCAGGGTTATTATGGTGACATTCATTTTTTTTTCATTCCAAGCACCATTACTGGGGTCCATCCCAACTTCAGTGAGAGCAAATTTTATGGTTCTCCAACTACTATAAGAATAAAAGCCATTTTGACATCAGGTGATCTCATTAATATTCACATTTGGGCGAAGCAAATTAGTCTACAAAAAAAATTCTTACAGATACTCAGATTTTCATACGGTAAGTATCCCATGATTAAAACTCAGTGTATTGTCATTATATATTTCTGCCAAGTTGATGTAATATTTTAAGCATTAGTAAACGTATCAGATGATTCCACTTTAATCATGTGAAAATAATGAAACATATATGGTGTTGTGCTTAAAAATAACTGCAAAAAATTAACACACTGCTATCTTTTTTGGCACTTTCCTCCAACTTCTTCCAATATAGACAAATCTATTTGCAAGGATTTAGCCAGGAATTAACAAAAACAATGAAGGCAAATTGATATATCTGAGGCATCTTGCCAAACATTCCTTCACACTAAATCCATTTTATATTTTTAGCTAGCTGGATTTTAGACAAACATACACATTCAAATGCAATAAAAATAAAGGCTGTCTATTTATTATAAATATAGATAAATAAATCATACTGAATTATTTTCAGTGAAATATGCCTCTTGCTTAAAAACTGCTGCACCTTGTGGTGAGTTCTGTCATTGCAATTTCTTATTGAAAAAGCTTTGGACAGTGGTGAGGTTCAAATATGTGAACAACCAGTTCTCTGTGTGGATGCCACTTCCGGAAGTCCATTTTGGGCCTGGGCAACAAAAAATTAGCTACCGGTTCTGCCGAACTGGTGCGAACTGGCTGAATCCCACCACTGGCTTTGGGGTTCTTTCTGTGTGTCTCTGTGTGTGTCTGTGTCTGTGTGTGAATATATACATATGCATACATACCCTATCTATCTATCTATCTATCTATCTATCTATCTATCTATCTATCTATCTATCTATCTATCTATCTATCTATCTATCTATCTATCTATCTATCTATCTATCTATCTATCTATCTATCTATCTTTCTATCTATCTATCTATCTTTCTATCTTATATATTTGGTTTGGGGGGAAAAACACTTTTTTGCCCATGTAAACTAGCTCCAATTCTTCATTTATTATTCCAAGTAGAATTAACGCAAAATATGCTGATGCTGGGAAGTAAAATTAAAGGCGAATAGAACATATACATGTCATTGTTCTAATCTGGCTAAAAGAAATATTAAAAGTATAGAATTACAATAATAATGTATTGAACTTGTATGCCAGCCAATACTCAATGACTCTTAAAAAAAATCTATTATAATTGGATTGGCTTTAAAAAATGAATCTGCTAGATGATCACCAAAAATATTTTTACAGATTTTATTTCCAAGAAAAACTGCTATGTCTGCAACTGAAAAACTATAATCCTGCATGAATCCATACAGGTTGTAATAACAGAGGACTGTTTCTAGAAGGGAAAAATTGCTAAGAATTAATTTGCCCAAATGGCTCAGAATGATCCCATCTGATCCCAAATTGAATATAGTAATGGCTTTCCAAAGAAAATCCACAACCCCAGGGAAAGAAAGAATTTGCATCTCTCACTCTTTCTGACCTTCTTTGTATAGGCTCATATGTCAGCTGTCCATCTAAACATATGAAAAACCTCTGTGCACATTGAGAGGCTGGAGTACAGGAAAGAGGCATTTGCCTAATTGCTAATTGGCCAGGTATTTTCTGTCCTCCCTATTGTGCCAGACTGGTAAGGGGGGGAGGAGGAGGAGGAGGAGGAGGAGGAGGAGGAGGAGGAGGAGGAGGAGGAGGAGGAGGAGGAGGAGGAGGAGGAGGAGGAGGAGGAGGAGGAGGAGAAGGAGAAGGAGAAGGAAGGAGAAGGAGAAGAGGAGAAGGAGAAGGAGAAGGAGAGGAGAGAAGAAGAAGAAGAAGAAGAAGAAGAAGAAGAAAGAAGAAGAAGAAGAAGAAGAAGAAGAAGAAGAAGAGAAGAAGAAGAAGAAGAAGAAGAAGAAGAAGAAGAAAGAAGAAGAAGAAAAGAAGAAGAAGAAGAAGAAGAAGAAGAAGAAGAAGAAGAAGAAGAAGAGAAGAAGAAGAAGAAGAAGAAGAAGAAGAAGAAAGAAGAAGAAGAAGAAGAAGAAGAAGAAGAAGAAGAAGAAGAAGAAGAAGAAGAAGAAGAAGAAGAAGAAGAAGAAGAAGAAGAAGAAGAAGAAGAAGAAGAAGAAGAAGAAGAAGAAGAGCCATCTACCTGGGTTTCCTCTTGCCCTCTGGCTGTGTCAACAGCAGAGCTGAATTTACAGCAGGCCAAGGTGATCAGCAGTACTGCAGATGGTGGAAACCTGAAGGGTAGCCCCAAAGATGATATATTATGCTATACAATTATATTGTATATTGTGGCTTTGATGTAATCTGGGAAGTATTTTGCCCATAAACGCTTCGGAATTCAAGAAATGTGGGAGACAGCAAGCCACTCTGATTTAAGCCTGGGACTAGAGGTGCTGTCTTTCGCCTGACCCTCCTCTGGCTTTCAAGTTACTTCCCAGTCATACAAAACTACTGGCTCCAATTACAACAAATGTGTGGAACCTGAATGTTACAATTAACATGTTCATGCATTTATTTTGGGGATGGAAACAAGGAAACGATGTTTTTATTTCACTTCTTTCTGCTTAATTTATGCAATGTGATTGATACTTTAAAAATGTTCCAGAATTTAGAATGGACTATCACTGGCAATGGATTACTTTTTACCAGGAGAGTATTAGGGGTTGGAGACACAGAAAACATCTTTAAATTCTATGCAATTCCCACTCAGCCCTCACAAAACCTCTTCTGTAAGCACGATTGCTTGTGATTTTAGTACTTAATTTTATAAACAATATGTTGTTGCTGCTGCTGCTGCTCATGATGATGATGATGATGATAATGATGAAAATTCTCCTCAGTGGCACATAAGCTTTCATCTTTCTCAGAGTTGACAATATCAACTCATATTTTTAAAGTAAAGGTAAAACATTTTCCCAACACATAATGTTGCGTACCTATTATGAAAACAGCCTGTTCTCACTGACCAAAAGGGGGGAAAAAACCAACAACCCTGATCTGAACTACAGGAACTGAATAGAATTGTTAAATCACCCTTTTGCATTTTAAGTAACATTTAATTAGAAACACACTTTTAACCATCAAAACAATAAAAAAAAAATCCACAAGATTAAATTATGAGTGTCAATTATCATAAAATTCATCATTGTAATTCTTATTAAAACTCAGTGTTTAGATAGGTAATGATTTCATAATGTGGCAATTTGCATAAGGAGCCCTGAGATGGCTTATTATTTCGATCCTACACAATTACAATTCCAGCTCCATACATCAGAGCTCTTAGCAATGTACAATCACGGGGCTAATTAATAAGCCATTTACTGACTGGAGCTAGTTATGGTGGTCCTGCAGCTGACCTCACGGAAGACGAGCCATCTCTGAAGTGGCTGTGTGTAACTACAAACATAATGATGTGCCAGGAGGGAATCATTAAAAATAATTTACACAAGCCTTCATTTACAAGATCTTTTGATAGTGTGCTTCCCCGGTGTTTAGATCCGCAGTGCAACCCCTACCATTTGGAAAGTGCCAGGCGGGAGAGTGAAGGAGGATACCTAAGTGGTTAATTAAGAGCCATTCGGTCTCCACAAGAGCCTCCTGAAAAATCCCTCTGATGTCGGCTGTGTCAAATGTCTCTCGCAGGCAAAGCCACAAGAGGTAGCTGCCATCGCAGGCTAATTACTGGGGACGAAGAGCAGCTGAGAAGGGCCTGTCATCCAGCCCTTGCTGTGAGCTTCCTCAGCTAAGGATGGAGCAAAGCTATCTCTCTGATGCTGCTGGATTGGAAACCAGATAACTTAATATTCAAAACTGTGACTCCCAGTCAATCAGGAAAATATTATTATTATTAATAATAACACTAATCTTCCAGGATGACTCATTATCACCCTTATCACTGTCATTGCTGTGATCCAATTTTCAGTGATTTTGAAGAAAGTCATTCTTGCCTATCCAACAGCAAAAAAAAATATGCTAATAAAATTTCACATTTGCTTTATATGGATGATCTGAAGGTTTATGGAAAATCAGAAATCAAAATCCAGTCATTAACAAATATTGAATGATGTTTTTTTTTATCACAGATGTAACAATGGAACTTGGCCTTGAGAAATGTGCTAGGGTAGCAATCTATCTGGGTAAAATCACAAATAATAGTGGAATTGAAGTGCCAAATCACCAAAACATCAGGAGCCATCAGGATAGAACCTACAAGTGCCTGAGCATTTTACAGTTGGATAACATCACTGCATGGACAAGTTAAAATGTGATTAGTAAAGAATATATCCAAAGAGTGAAAAGACTGCTAAAGATAAAATTGAACAATGGAAACACCATCAAAGCCATCAATACCTAGGCCTTACCTGTGATATGATACCTGTAATTATTAACTGGGCACAATCTGGACAGTTTGGGCCAAAAAAGTAGACAACTGGTGACTATTCATGATGCATTAAATCCCTATAATAATGTTGATAGCTTATACTTTCCTCATAGAAATGCAGGCAGAGGTTTGGCACAAGGTTAAAAATTGGAACTTACTGAATGTACAGGAAACAATATATAAAAATAGTAGATTGTATACAGGACAATCGCACAAACTGATTAAAAACAACAACATGATGCAATTGCCAAAATGATTCACTGGAACATCTATAAAAATTATCATGGGCCAGTAATGAAAAATTGATGGAATATATAGTTGAAAAGGTAGTCAAAAATTAGCAGATTAAAAGTTTGTGGGATTTCCAAATAAAACCAGAAAAAGCCTTGGCATATAACACACCACATTTAACTGTGTTTGAAAAGAAGAAAGTGTAAATAATTGATGTGGCGCTACCAGGGGAAAGTAGAGTAGAAGACAAAGAACTCGAGAAGATCACAAAGTATCAAGATCTAAAAGCTAAAGTTAAAAGATTATGGCATGATAATCCCAGTGGTTATCAGCATAATAGGTACCATACCAAAAAAATCTTTGACAGCACTTAAAAATTCTGTGCATTGACGAAGTTTCCATTTCTCAATCACAAAAAGCCACACCACTTGGATTAACACATATGCTAACTACACTGATATGTTATGACATCCTAGTTTCATAGAAAGAACTTGCTGCATATGAAGGCCAACACTAGTTAACTGCAGCTGTGATTTTACATTGTTGTATAAATAACAACAACAACCTAAAGAGCCTCAATACTGATAAAATCACCATCAGTCAATTGCAAAGGGCCGTTTTACTCAGAACAGTTTACATCCTGTGATGATACCTTTAACATGATCAGACATCAACATCTGCCTGTTCCAGGTCCTTGGTAAGGACTCAAAAAGTGAATTAAAATGCCAAATCCAACCTGAACATCTGGCTGACTGTGTGACGAATCATCATAATAATAATCCTACTGTAAAGCATCATCTTGTAATCTTTCCTCTGATAATATTGGGCAGTTCTTACTTGTTTTACAATAATTCCAGTTCTGAAAGGTAATTTTGGGTTTATTCTTAATTTAAAAACATAGTTTTGAGTTGGGGTAGATAAGACATGCTTTCACCAGTTCATAAAGTATATTCTGTCACACTCCCAACAAAGATTAATTCATTTACAGGTAATCCTCATTTAGCAACCACGGTTGGAACTGGCAACTCAGTCATTAAGCAACATGGTCACTAAATAAAACACAGTCACACGACTGTGTTTATGGTCCTATTTCAGGTTTTCTTTGCTTTACAAGTTATAAGTGTGAGGATTGGTTGCAAAATTGCTTTTTCATCACCATTGTAACTGTAAAGGGTTGCTAATCAAAGCAGTCACCAAATGACAACTATCTGTATTTTGACTGGTCTTCCTCCCAGTTCTAGCTGGCTTTTTCCCCCTTATATTTATTGTTTCATCATAGAGAATAAAATACAAAACAATGAAACAAACAAACAAAACAAATGCATACATTCAACCCTAACAACAACAAAAAAGAAAAAAAAGTGTACAAAAAAAGAAGAAAAAGTGGTTAATTAAATTTAACATTTAACATGTAGGATCCACCCTGGCTGGGTATTGAAAGAAAAAAAAGTGTAAATTCTCCTCCACAGATAGAAAGAAAGAAAGAAAGAAAGAAAGAAAGAAAGAAAGAAAGAAAGAAAGAAAGAAAGAAAGAAAGAAAGAAAGAAAGAAAGAAAGAAAGAAAGAAAGAAAGAAAGAAAGAAAGAAAGAAAAGCAGTCAACAGGTTGAGCTAAACACTACACAAATCTTAAAATCCCTATGTTAACCATCTGTTATATTTAGCCTGTAGAAAGTCTATAAATGGTTTCCAGTCTCTTATAAAGCTATCTAGTCCATTATCTCTAATCAAAGCAGTTAGTTTCGCCATGTCTGCTAGTTCAGTCAATTTCAAAATCCATTCTTCAACAGTTGGCATCTCTTTTTCTTTCCGTGTTGGGCAAGTACAATCCTCACAGCCATCATGTAAAAGAATAGCACCCCAAATTGTTCTAGCTGTTTTCAACAAACAACAAAATACTTAAGATCATTTCTCTGTCTGTCTATATGTTTATCTATCAGTCTATTGAAAATTGGGCTTAGAGTTAAGATCAAGAAAATTAGGGTTGTTGTTTTCTTCTAAAAGAAAAAAAAAGAGGGAATATGAGTGAACAATGCTGGGTCCTTGTTCCAAAATCCAAGATTATCACAGGGAAGTGCTGCATTTAAGTAGATTTGAAAGATGTTTTCTATACCACAGAGAGTTCAACACCAATCTAAAGTTGCCACCTCCTAAATTTCACTAGAAGGAAACGGTTAATCTACCATTAACTAAGAGCAGAAGTCTAGATTTGTAATAATAGTAGCAGATCCAAAGCCATCTAACTGCTTGCCATTAGCAGTGACCTTTTCAGTTCCTTATTTTCTTATTGTCAAATGGCTGAGAAAATGTATTCAGAGGTAACTAGTTCAAATCTTTGTTACGTTAATGTTATGACATTTGGAATAACTCAGAAACCAAAGGTACAGATGCAGTTCCAAAATTATTTATGGTTTTACCTTAATAATACAAGAATCTCCTAAGCAGATTTGTTTTGTTAAACTACAGAGAAGGAAAAAGATGATTTCACTGACATATAACTGTTTTAACATTAATAAAACTTATGTGGTTCAAATCAGCTGCAGCTTTATAGTGCAAACTTTATAGCTTTATAGCTGAGAGATACATACACATTCTCAAGACACAATGAATGTTCTATAATCATATCAATATTCTTTTATATTTCAATTCAAAATAAGTAGGACAAGCCCAGATTATATGAGTTAATGTTCCAAATCTTGAATATTAGCAGAAAAGTAATGGAACCAACTTGTATTTTAATATTCTCAGAAGTGTCCAGTATACCCAAAACAATATTTTTGGTTGTTGTAATCTTACTTTCAAATCAAAGGAAACTACAATAAGATTGTACATTGGGTAAGGTACTTGATAGTCCATTGACAGTCCATTATATAGCACAATATACAGCACAGTCAATACATATCAACTTAAATACTGTTATTTAGGATTGCAGTCTCTTAGTCATCAGAAACAGAGATATCCATGTAGATTTAAAAGAAACTGTGTGTAGATCTCAATAGGAGAAAATTGATTCCTGGTAACTCTGAGAACATAGATATAGATAGAGACATATGAAGTAAGATATTAAAGTACAGCATATATGTATTTGAAGCCAATAAATAATGAGTTGTATACTAACTTTTCAGAAGTACATAGAAAACCTGGAATCCCATCAGTATATATTTTACTAAACTGTTGGTAGGAGAAAAAACAGTCTGTATTTTTCATAATAAAGTCTGGAAATCAATCTCAGGCTCTAATGCGTGATCTCAAATATTTAGCATTGTCACTAAGAAAAGAATCTGAGAATGTAGTATGAGAGACAGTTTGATGGAATGATTAGGGCATCGCCCTAGAAACTGGGAGACTGGGAACTCTAGTCCCACCTTAAGCTGGGTGAACTTGGACCAGTCAATCACTCTCAATCCTAGTAAGAAAGTAATGGCAAACCACTTCTGAAAAACCTTTCCAAGAAAACTGCAGGATTCGACGTTGACGTGAAGGCACAAATATGTTTTGGCTAATTTTATATCACCTGGTAAGGTAAGCCAGGACTATTATGACCATTTTGCCAACAGAAGCTTACAGAGTTGCAACATGCCTAGAACATTTCATAATAAAGATAAGGTGGATAGCATCTAGTCATATACAGCAACAGCAGTAAAATTCTTCTCTCCAAAGAGAGAAGAAATAAAGCAAGGTAACTGTTCACTTTTAAAAGTGAGAGATAGTGCACTTTCTCTTCACATCACTTTGAAAATTTGCACAGCTCTGATGAATACAGCAGTATACATGTATTTGATGATGAAAATGTTAGGTTCTTACCTTCTTCTTGTTTTGAGGAAACTGTATATGTGTCCATAAACTCATCAGGAATTGAGCTTGATATGAAGAAGGTTTTTGTCTCTATGAGAAGTCAAATTTAAATTGTAAGATTGAGCAAAAATAAAGCCAACAGGAAGTAGATGATTGAATTAAAAGTTGATTTCACATCATGACTGAATTGAAATTCAATTAGTGTAAGTTAGCTATTTTTTACAGTAATGTATGAGAATTGCATACATTCATTACATGTCCACATGACTCCAATAGATGTCCTATGGTACTCTGTTTCAATGCACACTTCTACACACACATGCGCACACACGCACGCACACACACACACACACAGACACATATTTTGTAAGTCTATTGTCAGAATGGCAACATCTTCATATGCACGAGGTAATTTGAGCATTTATAAAATTTTATACTTGCTATATTATTATTAGATTCCTATTACCCAATTAATTTAGAGCTGATTTGACAGATAAGAATAAAAGAAATAATTATCTGAGCAAATGTGTGTACGAGAGACTGCCCCTGCATCAAGTCACCAATTCTCTGAAACTAGCCCTGTCTTCAGTCTCAGAGGGCAGGTGATAGAGTCTGCCTGTACTAAGGTTATGATGAAAAATATGAAATGAACTGGCCAGAAATGGTCATTCATAATAATGAATATTTTGGTGTGATATCATATGTCACATCTTCTTACCTCAAACATCTATTCCTTTCTTCTTGCAACTCTTATTCTGGTCTCAAACAGCATTGTTTACCTTTATTTACAGTTATGCAGCTTTGCTTTAGTGCATTGGAAAGAAGCTGAATTGCTAAGAAGAAGGGAAGGGAGGGCAGTGGGGACCCATGCTAGCTAGCATGAATTCAGAACCTGCTACGAGCATATGGCAAATATAATTTGACTATGAACCTGCTATGCAAAGAGCCGCAGGCTTCCCCAAGTCTCTCTAAGCCTGGAAAGTCACCAGCACAATGTTGCATTTCAAAAGCTTCTTCATCCTCAAACTGAATTAGGGATAGGCCCCTTCTGTGTAAGCTTCTCAGCCACAAAGCTTTTATTTCAGCCCTTCTCATAAGGGTTTGTCCCTTTTTCAAGAACACACATAGGTCATCTTCCTCAGGAAAAAAAAACATACACACAATAATGCTGCTGTGTAAATCTTTTGAAAGAGGTGCTTCACAACGTGTGGGAACACATACAAAGCACCCCTCTTCGACTCATTAAATCAGCTCTCTTCTTTTTTTTCTTTCCAGGCTAGCTCAGCTGCTCTGGGCTGGCTCTGCCCATGTGGGCACACTCAGCCACTTTGCTTTTACTTCCTGAAAGCTCCATATGAAGATGGTGGGTCCAAGCCCAGAAGAACCATCCAAGGATTTCTGAGATGGAAAAAAAAATCAGGATATTTAATAATATTTCTCAGTGGGAAGTTTTATATAGCTGTGTTTCTCTTTATCACCCTTGTCTAACCTGGTACCCAGCCAATATAAATTTGAAAACGCTATTCAGTATTAACCCAATCGATAGGTGTTATTTATGACACAGTTAGTGTATGGTGGCAGAAACAGTTTTCCATTGCATTTTGATTCTTATCTTTCTTACCTAATTTTGCTATGAGTTTGTGGGAACAAATCTGAAAAAGTAGAAAGCTGAATACAGTCAACTTGAAAAGAGAGGGACTAATTGCTCAAGGAAGGAGTTCATGACTAAAGATGTTTTTGAATCTCTGTCCAACTCAGACAATGTTTTAGACAGATATGCATCTTAAATGTTGTATTTTGATGAAGGAAATAGACTTACAAGATAGAAAAGATTTCTTGTGACCAAAAAGCTCCTGAAATAGGCAAAATACCTTTTTATTGGCCCAAACTCTTAACAGTGTCTAAAGCAAGGAAAGTTTGAGTCATTTTATGTAAACAAAAAACAGAAAGGGTGTTTTTTTTTTTTGCTTTTGGTTCTTAGGAGTTGTCAGATGATATCAGAATTTAGTGGAGCTGGGAAGCTTCATGGAGGGTAGAGGAAAGAAAGAGGGAGAATAACACTGTAGTTTATTCTGTTGATTGCATCATGCAATTTTTTAAGCAGTACTACCAACAGTTAAACAACCACAATCCAGTTCAATTTTGATCTCTTCTCTGGCAGAAAAAAGTAAGAAAATAATCTGTTTTTCCTCCCCCCCCCCCTTGGTACAATTAGGCAAGGTTTGTGCCGAAACTCTCCTGTTTTTCATTATAAAACATCATACTTTCAATGGCTGCTCAATAGGCACATGAGGAAAAAATATTTTATGGGTGGACACAAGACTCGTATCAAAAGAAAAATGGTAAATATAGCAGTTACAAGCTGTTGTCATGTTTGTTTCTTTAAGTTTGATATCTGTCAGTGATCTTACAGTTCTCTACAGCAACAAACATTTAAAAATCAGGAATCAATCATTACACGCATTTGAAATTGTCTTGTCAATTTGTACTTGAAACACAGTAAAAAAAAATCAGATCTTCTACCCACACTTTCCTCCACCATTTCTTTTCCCTTCCATGAGAATTTGGAACTTTTATTTAAATAATTCTCTGTTGACCTCAGTTGGGCTGAATGAAAGGATATCACTAATTTTCTTTTCTCCACCAACCAGCAACTTACTCTATGGAATTCAGAGAGATGCTGTTTCTCAAATAATCACAAGTATGATGGAAACCAATCCTACCAGGAAGTTTGCACACTGGAAGTTGACAACACATTTAATCCAATGCTACATGAAAGGCGTAATATCTCCAAAGAACCATCATAAAAGCAGGTAAAGAAGAAATTGGATAATGAGAGAAAATAATGCCAGGATAATAGAACAGAGAATTTGCTGTGTGACTTAAGAGCGAGATCAATGTCATAGTGCTAGATAATATGCTTATGTAGAGTCCGTAACCAACCATTCTTGAGTCCAAAGAATGATGGTTAACAGGAAGAACAACTGTTCTTTTTTTTATGAATTACAGAAAAATAGATATCTTAGTATTTCTCTTAATTTCTTGTCCTCCTACAAACTATTTTGCAAATGAGAAGGGGAATAGTGAGACGGGCAACAATGCAACATTTCCTGCTCCCTCAACATTCTCATACTTGGTACTTATACTTACCAACTTGGTAATAACTAGTTTCTGGGTTGCTTTCTATGGGTTCGTCCGCATCTGTATTTCAGGCATGCTGATTTCCTGCGTTTTCTTTACACAATGAAAGGTATCTAGGAGAAAAATTAAATTATCTACGGTAGAGCTAATCTCTTTATACTTAAGGGCAAAACCAACTTTCTGACCCACAAGGAGTTCTAAAAAGATAGAAAATTAGGAAAGCATCGACAGTGGCCATTCTCATAATATGAGAACTCTTGGTCAGTGAAGTTCTTTAGAAATGCAACCTGGATTTTTTAGATTTTTTTAAAATATATATTTTAATTTATGTTAATGCATAATTAATGTAGGATAAGCATGATTATAAGTTGACGGTAACACTATAGATAGAATAGATCCAGGATGGAGAAGGGCATATCTGGCTCTTCTGTACTTGTTGGACCAAGTTTATATAATGGTAATAAAGGAAATTGAATATTGTGTTTAATGGTGCTTTTCCATGCATGAGAGAGATCTTTCCATCCACGGAACAATCTTTGAGGCAGCAGAACTCAGAGATAGTATGCTCAGTGGTCAACGCTGATGGGAGTTACTAATAATATGTGGAAATAGAAAGATATGCTTTATTAAGAGCTGTGGTGGTGCAGTGGTTAGAGTGCAGCATTGCAGGCTAATTCTGCTGAGTTCGATCCTGACCGGCTCAAGGTTGACTCAGTCTTCCATTCTTCCAAGGTTGATAAAATAAGGACCCAGATTGTTGGGGGCAATATGCTGACTCTGTAAACCACTTAGAGAGGGCTGTAAAGCACTGTGAAGCGGTATATAAGTCTAAGTGTTATTGCTATTCCAGCCAGCAGCAATATCTGGCGTACTATATCTCCCCTTGTTCTGAATTATATATTCATGAAAGATAGTATTTTCAATTGCTCTAGCCTCAATATCCAGGTATAGAAGAAGAATGGAAGCCATTTTTGCTGCTTTGCCCTACAGACTCTTGCATGTATCCAAGCCCTAGTTTGGGAGGAGGAGAGAGAACTAGTTGCCTAGTGAGAAAATGATTTTTTTTAAAAATGCCTCCAATCCACTTCTATTAGCAAAAGCATTTGCTGGATCAATTGGATTCAACCACAAGACTTCATTTTGAAGGCTGAAATATTATTTAACTTCAATCACGGAAGCTTCCCCGATCAATATCGTTATTAGATAGCTAGAACTGGGTTTTGTGACTTAGGAAATATTACCTACTGATAAATAAATTCCTGCTATTTAGCTTACATCCCCTCCTCCCACATTTTTCCACAATAGCCTTTCTGAAGCCCACTTGTGTATGTTGCGTTTTATGACAGGGAATATCCAATGATTTGAAGCCTGTATTATAGCAGTTAGAAGAAAAGCAGAAGTGACTATCAGCACAACTTGAAAGGAAAATATTTTGAGAAAACAAAGCATTTTTCCCAGCTTATGCTAATATAGTTTGTGGCAGTGTGGGGTCTGTAGGAAGAGTGTGGGGTTAAGGGTGGCTGTGTGGAGATTTAATGCCTTCTAAACCAGGCTGAACAAACCTTGAAAGGAGAAAAGGAGTTTGACAAGAATTTATAAATGCATACCTTATTTGAAAGTACCATCATTCATAATACCATTAACTCTATTTCACTAAACAAAACACGCTTTTCTTTTTCAAGGTATTCTCTATGAAGAGGAAAAAAACATTATGTGAAAAAATAAAGTGTTATTGCAAAACCAGTTAAAATCTGGAGTGAAGGTTTGAATAAACAAATTAAATTGCAATGGAATATAGTGTGCCTCAGAGCCATTTCTTGACAAAACAGTCATCTTATTTACACGCTTCACAATACCCCACCATAGATGTTGAAGGGGGAAAAAATAAGGAGAAAAATAATTAGCATATTAATCTTTTTTATGCCGTCATCTTTCAGGTCCAGAAGACCATGGTGTAATTTAAATCTAAACGCTTTCCTGGCATTAGAATTCATTTTAGATGGGTCAATTGTTCCATAATAAAGGGATAGAAGGTGTACTTCATGCAAAAGATTTATGCTTGCCATTTGTTCATATTCATGTGCTACTGAATACCCTCAATTCAGATGGTGATGGCTGCTCCTATCAGTCGCGCGCCAGCACCACAGATCACTAACCGGCAGCAATGAATTCCATTTGCAGGACAAAAAAATACGGCGAAATTAACTCCTACAGTTTATTGATTTTTGCTTAACAGAAGCCAGTATAACAGCTCTATTGCCCTCATAATGATTAGTGACAAAAGTTTAATTAAGCAATTATGAAGCCAATAATAGAGTTGTCTGGCTTGCTTAGTTTTAGTCCGTTTAGGACTTATCTCCCGCCTGCACATCATAGCAGCTGGAATGTGCTTGAAGAGATTAATGCCGGGAGAACACAGATGCCTACTTTAATTCTGCTTCATGATGCTGTTTGAATGGAGTCGAGAACACAAGCTACCCTTTATCAAATTACAAGTCCGCTTTTCATGAATATGTAGTAAAAAAAAAAATCTAGTTGTGGCTTCAAGGTGTAATTATAAAGACATACAACAAAAATGACACACAATTCTGTCTTAGTAATCCCTGCTATGAAATATGCATGATAATGTATTACTGAATAAAGACTTAACAATGTTATAAGAGGCTTTGGCATTGTACAGTTATCCAAACAATTGGCAGGCTTTTCCAAATGTTATTTGCGATATTGTCTGACCTAACATCTTTGTTTTTTCCTCTCTCTCTTCGTCTTAAATATATTGTTTTGAGCTTAGTCCATTGTTATTTGCCCATAATGGAGTTAAAAACCATCTTATCAACCTGTGAGAATTCCCAATTTATTATGAGTGCTTAAATATGCTAATTCCAAAAAGAGTGAACACAAGTGCCTTCCAGCACATTAATCAGTTTCTAAAATAAGCCAATTGTAAATAAATATATAAGGCAGGAAGCTGCTTAAATTGTTATTGTTGTTGTTTTAAGTCTAATTTAGACACAAAGAATATTGGCTATTTCAATGCATGCAGCACTGCAATCAAAACTTTATCTTGTTTCCACAAAAGATAGCTTGCAATCCTAGAAAACTAGCAAAGGATTCTAATAGACTGCTTATATATTTATAATTAACATTAAAAAAAAAAGTTGTGCTATTCCAAACAGATAGTGAGGATTGGCTATAAACTAAAAGAAGGTATTTTGCAGATCGTAATAAATTCCCCTCTATAGAAAAAGAATGTAACACCTTTCACTATAAAAATATTTAAAGCTTTAAAAATTACATTTCTTGAATATTTCACCAGACTGTTTTCCTGTGCAAGGTTATAATCATGGAAAGCTATGATATCTGACTTCAGTATTTGACATTCAACAGTATTTCTATTTTGAATGTGACTTATTTGATAGCTGACATATAATAGGATTTAGTATTTCCTGGTAATTGGTAGTTGACAGCTTGAGTTGCCTATGTATGTGATGACTTGCTAAAGCAATCAAGGAATGCCCCTCCAAATAATGATATTTAAAATATCCCCATTCAATTTTTGCAATCCTTTTTTTTTTTAGTATACATATATATATATATATCAAAATCTGAACTGTGAAAATTTGGGCAAATTTGGAAAGTCTATAAACCTTGTAGTAATAGCACTAGGAGAGCAGGAAGAGTTTTAAATCCAATTTCTGCTTAAAAGATTGTGTTTGCATGACAGAAAAGCACGGGATCCATTTCTAACCCTTAGAGGTCCGAGGCTCACAGCAATAGCATCAGATTTCAGGCTTCAACTTGAGAATTGCATCTTCGCACTTCTCTTCCCTGTTCCACGGAGGGTGGTTGGGGTGGGCCATTTCCATGCACTGGCTAAATGAAGACAGCTTGTTATTGCCACAGAGCAGCTGTGTTTCCTATTGTGTCACACAGCATCCCAGAGAGGGCATGTGAAGCTATTCCAGCATATTTACTGTGATTCATCTTGAATGCATTACCTATAACTTAACACAAAGCTCGCATTGTTTCTAATCTTAACACAAATCTATAGTCCAATTTGCAATCTGAGGATCGGTCCATGCTTTAATGACACAGTCTCTATCTTGCCAGTGCTGGCAGTGGGTGAGGAGGGAGCGTTATCATGCACACATTATATCCTCTCCTCTCTCTCCATTAGTTAATACAGAAGGTAAGAAGATAGTGGATGCTGGGTCTGTCCCTTGGAATCTTGAAATATAATCTCCTTATGGTTTTCTGTGAATAAACCGGAACACACCAGAAAGTGTGTCATGTGAGAACAGCGATCAAGGTTTCAGTCCATCTTTCTGTATAATTTGTGTATGTATAAATATATCCAGAGGTTTATTACAGAATTGCGACTCTGAGCCGAGTCACAAGAATTTATTCACAATCAAGGGACTGTTTTTCTTCACTTCAGCAGCACCAGTTCATCATATCACAAAGATTTAGGGCACAATCCATTGATTTAGTCTCTATCTGCATTCCCTTGAAATAAAAAGGAACTTTTCAAGGTGATGGCACCTGTCTTCAAGAGAGACGTGTCCAGAGTTCTTCCCAGTAGTTATTGTGCCCACCTTTTTAAGTGAAACTAGTCATGTACAGGGATGACCAAAAGGACTGTATTCCTTTCTTAAACTTTTGGGTAGTTAACTATGTGTTTTTCTTTTTGGAATAGAAAAGTGTAACAGAGGCCAAAACATAAGAAAAATCTATTTTTAGCTACAGTCTAAAACATATCCCTGCATTAACAGCAGTCTTTAAAAGAGTGAAAAAAGCTAATTTACACTGTGTTTTCAATTTTGTAAGATTCAGGATTTATCTAATAAGCTGTATAATGATATTAGACAGTGTTCCGTTATAAAAAAGAGTACATTTTAATCTATTGATTATTGTACATTATAAAAGTGTTTCCCACAAGTATTATTTTCTGATCTTTGAACAGTATACCTTTCTTAAGGCATTGGAAACATAAATGTATGGTTGCATTCATTCAATGGACTGAAAACCTGATCACACTTGCCACCTATGAGTGGATTGCCTATAGATGTAAAGTTTGTATGGCACGAATAAAGAAATATGGAACCCATTTATACAAAATGTAGTGTTAAAGATGAATGATAGTTATACAAATCTGTTAAAAATAAATATATATGTATTTGAATAATATTTACATTAGATAAATATATATAGAATTGTAACTGTTATGATATATTTACACTTTGATTCTTTTCTGCTGTATTTTTTTCTTTCACTCTTTTTTAAAGCACTTTTTATCTGTTGTTTTTTTAGAAAGTATGTATCTGCATTACTTTTGTCTTTTCTTTCTTTTTCTTTATATGTTAATATTTTAAAAAGATATTTAAAAGAAAAAGAGTATCTTTCTTAGAGGATGAAAGATTTACTAAAGGTTTACTACTTAGAGAATGAAAGATTTACTTCATAAACTGTCAGTCCTTGAGGGACTATTCCTTGCCCACCCACCTACCCCAGGAAATAATGCCTCATTATTTTGAATTGTGATAGAAAATAATTTGGGAAGAAGGCTGAAGTCCAGTAATGAGTTATTCTAAAAAGCCACTTGACAGAGTAATTTTGATCCTCTTGAATAATGATAATATGAACGGAGAAAATCTAACAGATTAAACATGGCCTGTTTGTTTTACTTGTGTATTATCTGTTTTTAATCACACACAAAAAAGGAGCAGGAGGTAGTTCAATAATTATTTTCCCCCCAATCTTAATTTACTTGATTTGTAAGTAAATATATCAGCTCTATATGCACAGAAAAGTATGCTAATAATTATCTGGGTTCTACATTTCCATAATCTACTATGCTTCCCATATTGTGCCCATAGTGGAGGTGCTTGGGTACGTTTAATTGAATTAGTGTAGCAAGGAATCTGCCCATGCAGTACACTTGTAATACCCTATCCTGAATAAAATTTTAACTATTTGATAATTAGCTTAACTATATCTGTAACAGCTAATAAATTGTAAAAGGGCAGAACACTATCTTAATTATTCTTACTAAAATGACAGAACAATAAACTGTTTATTGGCAGTGAAAAATGAAATCAGGGAACTAATTAAGTTAGGGGGAAAATATCTCATGAATATTTCTTTGGATGACAATGTAAAAGATGGGTGGAGCAAAACTGAATAAAACTGAAAGATCACATGTATGAAAAATAAATCATTCCTACTTCCAACAGTATTATTACAGCCAATAAATAAACATCTCAAGAATCAAGCATCACTATCAAGCATCACAAATACAAAGATCATTATGTCTCAAACTTAGGTTCAAATGCATTGTTTATTATTAATATGTGCAGAAAAAAACCCCAACTCTATGGATTATTTCTCTTTAAATTTTACCACCTAAGTGAAGTGCCTCTCTGTCAGTCAATATAAATAGTAGCAAAATAAATAAATAAATCTGTACAGCAGTATCATTCTTGTCAGTATAAATTCTGCTCAACATGATTTGTGGGTCTTTTTAAAATGTTCAAGAAGCAAACCTACTGCCCATTGTTTTTATCAGCTTCAAGTTCCCACAAAAATTTCCCACCTACTTAATCTTTTCCTGCTGCTTGAGAAACAACAGAAGAATATTTACCTTCACACACATACATGGCAGTTTAGACTGCTGGGTTAATGTAAAAACAATGTGCCTCAAATCTGAAGACTAAATATTAAATACTACCTAGAATAATAACGCCTATATGATGGGCTTAAGAAATGCTAATGAATATGAGATAAAAATTATACCAGTCTGCTTTGCTCCTTCATTGCTGAGTTTGTTCTTCCTTCTTGGGTGGGTTGGGGGGCGGCAAAAAGGAGAGAGGAAAATAGAACAGTTTCCTAATAGGATTCACATCTTATTATTGGTGCTGATATGCGGGTTGCCTTAACTCGCCATGATTACTTTTTTAGAAGCTTTTCACTTTTCCCCAGCTGATCCTCGTCTTGTTAGGCAGGCTTAATGACACTTCAGTCATTGTGGCTTTCAAGCGGAGGCCTTCCACAGTGAACAGAGAGTTGACATTTCCTGACATTTTCTCAACTAATTACAGGACAAATAATTAAGCATGTTCTCGTATGTAACAAATGAAGGCGAAAGTCGTCTGTCAGTGATGGTGATTGATGACACTCTGGGAGACTTTATCTGATGGGCCCTGCCATGCGGTAGAGGGGAGAAAGCAAATTTATTAGAATGAACAATGCAAATTCCAAGTCATCTCATCCGGTTATGCGCCAAAGCAATATCCATGTCAAGGTGAATGTGACAATGAAAGCAAAATATTTGCATTTTGTGGAACAGGTTGAAGGGAAAATCAGAGCAAGAAGATGACAGGCCTAATTATTTTGGCTTATACAGGCTAGGACAGCTGTTTCTGGTGTCCTGAACAAGCCTGTCACACAGGTAACTAAATAGGTCTGCATAGAAGCTGGTATGCAACACTGTGCCGAGATGTCTCCCACTAATGACCAATGCTAATGTTGCTGCCATCCCAGAAAAAACAGTCAATGTGTCACAGTGCACCTTCTGCATGGCAGTCAACATTGCACGACCTAATTACTTGTTAGCAAATTAATTCCTATCTGTCAGTATCTATGCCAGTGTCATTTTCAGACCATTACAAAATTATACCATCGCTATAGCAACTGCAAGCATAGTTAAAAGGAGGGGGGGAGATTCAGAGATTCAGGAAAAAGTGCCTAGTTAGGCAGAAGACTAATAATGTAAAATTTAAATGGAGATGATGCTCCTGCCATCCTAATTTTCTTTATCTCGATTACACATTTGATCAGTGATCATTAAACAATAATTTAAATTTTCCAGCTCCTACCCTGTGATTAATATTTCATTTGATTAAAAGCCTTAACCCACAACAGCTTCTTTTTTATTTTTCAGGGTGAGGGAGAAAAGGAGAACCAAACTCAGCCCCGAACAGTGTCAATGCAATTAATTAGGAGCAAAAAGTGACATGTTTTTTTTAA
Source organism: Azemiops feae (assembly GCA_023970755.1). NCBI lineage: Eukaryota > Metazoa > Chordata > Lepidosauria > Squamata > Viperidae > Azemiops > Azemiops feae. Next base: position 933,239 of record JALGBA010000239.1, on the reverse strand, counting down.
AAAATGAATTCTAATACCAGAGTTTATATGCAAATACCATGAACTGATGGCTTTGGCTGATTTCTCCTTGCCTTTGTAGCTTATAAGCAACTATAATCTGAAAATGTTACATCCTGACACCTTTCAGATTCCCTCCCTTTTTCTCTCTCCTTCTCCTACCTTTTCCCCATCATTTTTTGCACAGTCCATTTATCCCAAAGAATGTCAGATCTTCTTCCTCGTGTTGACTGTTTCTTAGTAATTCAATATGCTAAACCTAAATTTCAGACATGAACATTTTATTTGGAAGAACAGTTTTGGATACTGTGAAGAAGCAGAGAGAGAAACAACAATGCTCCTGGGTAACAATGAGAAGACAACTCTAATATTAGAAGGAAAGGATGAGTTCCAGAGAGGTCAATGGCAACTTTTTGGTTAAAGGTCCACAATTGCAAACTGAGATGGATAGATTGCTTAGGAAAGCCTGTGATCTTTTTGGCAGGATGACCATTTTCCCACTGTCCCTCACTATTATCTGTTTAGGTTTTGGTTTCATACTGTACTACATTAATATGGATTTTAATTCTGTTATGGCATATAGTTGAAGCAATAAGAAATCACTATGATATTATAAATATGTCCAAAAATCAACAATGACTCAATTAGCACATTGATTAGCTTAGTTTTTCATGGATGAACTATAAGCAATAGTTGTTCATGAGCTTCAGTGTAAGTGGCACCAAATTTCTCTGCTAGAAATTAATATCTAATGGCTACTGAATAGAAAATATGGGGGGGGAGTCTTTGCACTTTCTTTCAAACAATGGATGGAATCCATATTTACAACTTAAAGAAGCTGTAACTAACGTGAGTCCTATTAAGTTCAAGTGATCTGCTCCAAGAGTGACTAAGTCTAGATTTAGCCAAATAGCTAATTCATTATTTTCTTTAAAAAATGCCTCTGAAAGGCATCTGATTAAGATTATACAGCTTAATTCTTAACTAAAAGAGAAATGATTTATCAATATGAATTCTTGATGTGGTGGACACCTTTCAAAATTAAGAAACTGTTTTATTGAACAAGTGTGCATATCCCTTAGATATTAAAAACTTGAGGTTTTATTTGCTTCTTTGTTTTTCCTGCTTCCTTGCAACACTTGAAATGGCAGTCCAGATTATTTGAAACTGTTCACCAAGCTTTACTTAATAATTATGTCTCAATTAATGAATAGATGTTTTTGATATAGTGCCAAAGAATTACCTTGCAAGAATTCATTGGCACCATGATCATCAGGATTTCATTTCATTGATGCATTTCCCACATATGTAATAGGAACCAAATGACTAGATAGTTCAGCCTCTCTGATACAGTGATATTCAGTTTTCTGCATGCAGATGATTCTGTGTAGAGGAATACATACATATATTTCTCTACTGCAAATTCATCCCATATGCAGCATAAAATGGGGCAGAACAGAGCAAAAATTATTCCTACAAGAAAATGTTTTTAATGCCATAATTCTGATGAAAATATATAGCGCTCCCAGCAAATTTTACCTAACATGAAAATAAATTTGCATCAACCAATGAACAAGCTGAAAAATTAAAAATTAAACAAATTTCAATTGTAACAATATTTCAGAAATTTGAGATTTTCAGGAGAAAGACCAAGTAAATTAAAACCAACAATATATTTTGTGGCCAAGAATCAGAAGAACATTACAAAAGCATTTCAATAAACTCAGTGGTGTTTTATATCTTTAGATAAATTTTAGCTAAAGTTAATAATGGCAGAATCACAATGAAAGTTTTTGTAGGATTCAAATTAGCTCTTGAGGTGAAGCTGATACTCTGATTTTGGTAGGATAATCAATATAGCTCCTTTCAGCTGGATTGGGTCTTTAGCTTAGAAAATCATTTGTGAGGAGAAGGAATGCTACTTGAATATCAGTATGCAAATGCATAAGTCTGCATTGATTTTCAGTTTTGATTAATTGGTTCCAGCCAGGAGATTAACTGTTTTTGGAAGATACCAGCCTAAATCCATCATTTTGAGCTGTATAACATGGCTGTTTTTGTTAAATACAAATGCACATGTGGTGAATTTCTGGAGATATAGACCTGCTGGAAACCATTTGAATGGATAATTTGGGTGCATCGGAGAAGAAACAAATGATATGAAATTAAAATGGTCATTAAAGATTAACTCATCAAGAGCTGTAAGTGATTTCTTGCTGGTAATGGAAATGACTCTCCCTTGTTTAGCATACTAAATGGCATTACGTCTGTTTAATAGTTCCAGGCTTGTTCTTGAAAATGGCTTCTGCCTAGGCATGAAGTTATGTTTTTGTGGTAAAGTTATGTTTTTGTGGTAAAATGCCATCTATAACTATATCTCCTTATAACTTAATCAAATTTATAACTTAATCTTTTCATTTCAATTGAATGTACTCAAGCACGTGTATCTAGGAGCTGTTTCCATTTAACTATCTTCATGCACTCTTTATATCCGATAGTTTTAATCTCCGCTGTATGTAGTGAATACATGTCCATACTAAGGGGGCCAGGACTTGTGAATGATCTATGTTCATGAAATTAAATCTTGCAGAAGACCGAGAGCCACCTAGAAAAGATCTTTTAGGCCAGGATGTGTTGTCAGATAGTGTGGCCCTTAGTAATAGCACTTTACATATTTTAAGAGATAGTAAAATGGGTCACAACTGAAATCTACCTGATTAATACGCCAAAATATAGTAGGTAATACTGTATGCTATGCACCAGTGGCATAAATAGATGAGGAAGAAGGATCAAAATTGGTATGATAATGGGAACAATGTCATGATTGAAGCCCCACCTCTTTTGTATATGCATCAATGTAGTGTAGACTGTAGATTGGATGGTTATAGTGGAATATAATCAGTTTACTGATACAGTTTATTGATAGTTTATTGAAATGTTTATGTAGAATTTTATATACATGGATTGATTGATTGATTGATTGATTGATCACGTGCCATCGAGTTATTTACAATTCTTAGCAATCACATAAATAGATTTTTTTTCCATAATGATCTATCCCTAACCTTTTCTTCCAAGTCTCTCTTCAGGCACTCACCATCACTGTAACTGAGTCCATCAGCCTTGCTACCAGTTATTCTTTTCTTTTATTTCCATCTACTTCCCTCAGCATTAGAGCCTTTTCCAGAGAGATGGAACTTTGCATAATGGGTCCAAGGTAGGAACATTTGAGCCTGGCATTTGTGCCTCCAGTGAAAATTCTGGGTTGATTTTTTTCCCCCGAATGATTTATTTGTTTTCTTGGCTGTCTGTGGTATTTTCAGAAGTCTTCTCCAACACCAAAGTTCCAAAGCATAAATATGTATCCTGTCCTGCTTCTTTAAAGTCCAACTTTCACTTCTTTACAGAATCCCAAAGAATTACCACCATGGCTTGCATGATTCTGATCTTTGTAATTATAGAACCAACACGGCATTTCAATCTCTTTTCCAAGGCCTTCAAGTGCTAATCAAGTGCTAATTCTTGCCTGCTTGTTTCTTTACTGTTGATGGTTGATTCTTAAAGGTAGAAGATAGCCTTCATTTTGATATCTTTGTAGCTTTACCTCCTCAGAGGCCACTAAAGCCCAGGGCCCACCCCAGCCCTGTTCCCCTTAGTCAAGCTCTGCAGCTGTGCTCTCTAGGTGTTAGTAAAGTGTCTCTTCCAACAGAGGCTCACACAAAGTGAGGAGGTGGCAGGCTCTTGTCTTCAGGGAGGGGCTTCCAGGAACAAAGATGACCAGCCCCTAACCCCAATAGTCAATGCTGTGATGGTGTCTAGCAGCCCCAGGCTGTCATAGCAGCAACAGTCAATGATTCCTCAGCGACCTTTTTGGAAACAAGTGGGGAGGGGGAAAACCCCTGGCTCCAGGCAGTAGTAAAACACGAACAAAAGCAGTCAGCTTGCTGCAGTAACGGCTCGCCCCCCTCAGGGCAACTCCCCACAATGTCTAAAACTGGCACAAGCAGCAATAGTCACAGTTCAGATGGCCTTCAGTCTTCACAGCAACAAGCAGCTCTCGTCCTCTCCTGTGGCTTCTTGCAGTCTCCGACAGGCCAGTGTCAAACCCCTCCCCCCTTATCCTTTATTATTAAAATCTGAGGTTAACAGCCCCAGCAACTTTCTTTCTCCACACACTCTCTCTCTTGCCTCCACTTGGGATATCTCCCTTGCGAAAGAAAGCAATAAAATTCCACCCCCTCACTCTCTCTCACTCTCTCCTTTTCCCCCTCCTTCACCAGAAGGGATCAGCTTAAAACCTCCAACCCCTCTTTGTCTTCACCTGACGAACTGCAACAACCAACCCCCCCACGCACCTTTCCTTCCTTCCTTTTATATCTTTTTTCCTCGTCCACGCCTGCCGCACCCAAAACCAGCAGCAGCTGTCCCAATCTCTCTCTCCCCAGCCAGGCTTCTGCAGACACTTTCAGACAGCCCCGCTACATCTTCATTGTCAGTTCTAAGGCTGGTTATTCTATCTGTTGGTCTTAGTTTGGTCTGTAATAAAAATGGAAGCAATCTTTATAAAGAGGACATTCAAAAGAGAGCAAGCAAAAGCAACAACTAGAAGTGAGAAACATAAAAAAAATGTTCTGGACTGCTGAAGTTTTCAGTCCCTTGCAGAGGAAAAGAAAATCTGAGCGTTCAAGAGAAGAAAAACAGACACAGATACTGTAGCACAGAGAGCAGGCTAGTGGATCCCCAAAGGCCAATGAACAAGCATTAGCCTTTATAAGAAGACAAAGAGTGCCATAACAGTCTATGATTCATTACTTTGAGGAACTAAAACAACATATGACAACTGGTCTTATCAGCTCATGAAATGTGCTGCCTACCAGCAGTAAAAATCAAGAACATTACAGAACAACTTTAAAGACTTATCCACTCCAAGGACAACTATTCTTTTATTAGTTTAATGTTAATTTTATTAAAAGCATAAGCTTTCATGTGCTGCAGCAAAGTTCATAGATGCTTAATGGCTTCTTGTCCTGTTCTTTTTGTGTAAGGATTTTTTAAAAAAATTGCTAATTATGGCTTTAGCTTGGTGAAAGCATTAAATATGAGAGTCCAATTCAGCATCTAGGGGGCATCATAAAGTGTGTTTTTTATGCATTTGGGATTTGGTGTGATCTGTAGTTGTGTGTTTTTCCAGGATGTGTTGGGTTGAGGGTGGCTGTACGCCTGCGTTGTCTTCTCTTGTCTTGAAAAATATTTATAAAGTCTCAAGCTGTGAAACAGTGTTTCAAGGTCTCCTGAGAGTTGTATATTTTCTGTGAGTTTAGTGGGGCAAAAGCCTCATGCAAAAATAAACTCTTCAGCTTGACTGAGTGTATGGCTGGATAGATTCGCAATATTGTGGAGAGTCTGTGGAGCTCTCCCATTATGGTGAATGAATGCATGTGGGAGCTTGGACGCTTTGTTTTCTTTCTTGTGCTTCAAAAAAGTGAGTTCTCTCAGGTACATCCATTGTCTGATCTCAGCAAATCCTGATACAATTGAAATAACAGCTGCAGTTCATGAACATTTATGCTTTTTTTAAAAAAAAAAATGTGTTCACTGTAAAAAAAATGCTACCAGATTCCCCCTGATTTTTTTGTTACCATGGACTCCATGGCTCTCCTCCTATAGAGGCCAGAGGATAGGCAATCTTTGATTTTATAATATCAGTGTGATAGACACTGTAGCCTTAAGATGCTTTGGTAATGACTTGCCAGATTTGAACACTTATGTCCCAGAATTGTATGGACAATTCTGCTGTAGCTTTTACACGCCAGAAAAGCTGTTACCAACTGCTGTCCTTTCTGAAGAAAGCTCTTATTGAATATACATGCTTTTTGAAAAATGTAATGTTATTTGCCAAATCAAAGCATCAAAATCTACATGTATACACACACAGCAACTAGCTTTAAAATGTTCCTTCTGTCATTTTTCCAGATTCAGTTCCCTAATCATTGCTAGTATATATCACAGGAATGCCACAGTCATATTGTGGTTATGATCTTTGTCTAACATTCAGAAGGTGGCAGACACATTTTTCCCCTTTACCTGAGTTTTACTACATTTTTTTAAAAAAAGTTCACTGGTGCATCACACCATCATTTTAGCAGTCATTTGAAATAGAAAGATTTCAATGCAGCTCCCACATAGCTCAAATGAATAAGTACTACATAGCACTATCATTGAGAAATGGAAATGGAAATGGAAATGGGAAGGGAGGGAGGGAGGGAGGGAGGAAGGGAGGAAGGGAGGAAGGCAGGAAGGGAGGAAGGGAGGAAGGAAGGAAGGAAGGAAAGGAAGGAAGGGAGGGAGGAAGGAAGGAAGGAAGGAAGGAAGGAAGGAAGGAAGGAAGGAAGGAAGGAAGGAAGGAAGGAAGGAAGGAAGGAAGGAAGGTCCATTATTTCAGTGATGTGCTTTTAGACTGAGGAAAAATGTCAAAACTCCAGCAGAAAAATGGGCAACTTGGGAAAAGAAGAAAGTTTTCTCTTGAGTCAGAACTAAGGCATTATTTCTTGGCTGAGTAAGGGAAAGCAGCAAGAACAGAGGAAGAAAAGGACTTGTAATTCTCAAATTGTGTATTGAACTTTTAAAAAGGAGATTTAAATAAACATTTAAAAATGCTGAATCCTATCATTGATAAAAGAATCATGTGTTTATTTCCCAGAGAACAATAATAACATAATAACATCAAGATCCAGGAGAACTTAAATGGTAGCATATCCTCATTCCAGTTTCACCAGAGATCATTAACAAGTGTGATAAATGCTGTCTCAGTGTTACAACCCAGTCCTAAAAGTGTTCAGATAACTATTGCTTCTAGGCCTTCTGGAGCCATAGGCCACACACCTTCTGTTATGTACTGAGCTTAATTGGGAACAGGTGCAGGGAGCTGCACTGAAACAGTCAGCAGACCACGTGGCCTGCTGGGCCAGACTTGCTGTCTGCAAGGACTGACTAGGATGTATTTGAGCGGGAAAATACGTTGCATTTATTGGCTGACAATGCCCCAGGGTGAATGTATAAAAAGGGGCGGAGCCATTTTGTTCTGAGTTCTGTTTAGCTGCAAATAAAGAAGTACCTGTTTGTGAGTCCTGCCTCTTCAATGCCTACCAATGCAAGAAACAGAACATTGGCGACGAAGGTCGGATGTGCTGCTGCAAATTCAAGGCTGACTCACCATGGGAAGCCTAGAAGGCACTGAGAAGTACGGTGTTCCAACCTCCTTCGCTCTGCCTGCCAGTATGGAAACGCTGGAGGAGAGTGCTGCAAGGAATCATCCTGGAACCCCTTCAAAAGCCTGTGCAGCACGAGGCGTTGAAAAGGCCGCCAAAGATCCACCATGGCGAAGATTGGTCATCTTTCTGAATTCGACGTCAAGCATCCGGAACGATGTAGCTCCTACATTGCTAGGATGGAGAATTACCTGAGAGTAAACCAGGTTCGGGAGGACGGACTGAAGGCCGCGATGCTGCTGTGCGTTTGCAGTCAAGAAACTTTTGATATTGCGGAAAACCTGGTTGCTCCGGCAGCCTTGGAGTCCATTGCTTACGCAGAGCTGAAAAGATTGCTCAAAGAACATTTTGAGCCGAAGCTGTTGGTCATCGCTTGGCAACATGCTTTTGAATAGCGGGACCAGCGTCCTGGGGAGTCCACTGCTGATTTCATCGCTGCTCTGCGACAAGCTGCAAGGCCTTGCGAATTTAAGGACCGGCTAGTTTGTGGTCTGAGGAGCCGAGAACTTCAGCAAAAGATTTTTGCCAAAGAAACTGTCTCCTTCCAAGACGCGCTGAGGGAGATAACGGCTGAAGAAGCAGCAGGAGGAGCTGTTAAGGCCTTGCTGACAGAAAGAAGGCCTCAAAGGCAAGTGGACAAAAGCTTTGACAAGGCAGTTCCCTTCTCTCGGTATTTCGGGTGTGGAGGCCGCCACAAACGTACCGACTGTCATTTTCATTCTGCCATTTGCTGGGTGTGTGGCCGGCAAGGCCACATCGCTGCCATTTGTTTGGGTCGCAAGAAAGACCGTCCATCGGAAGAGTTGCCTCAGAAAGGTACTGGGGTCCCCAGTCAGAACAGGGTGGGTTTTTGCACGATGAGAAGGAGCGTATTTAGAACAGGTGCCCACCGGCCATTGAAGAAAAAGCTTCATCTTGAAGTCAAACTGCAGGGGGTTCCCTCAGACATGGAGCTGGACATGGGTTCAGCTCTGTCCATAATTTCCCAAAGAACCTTTAAACAGATTTGCTGCAGAAGCGGCCAACAAGTTAAGCTCAGGCCGTCGAATCTCGTTTTGACCGATTTCCAGAATTCACGAGTCAGCTTCAAGAGGGAGGCCACACTTGGGATGCAGTTCAGGGACTTCGAGAGTCCCTTGGACATCGTAGTTGTCGAGGGCAACCACACGAGTCTGATTGGACTCGATTGGTTTGATGCGCTAGGCATCTGGGTGACTGGGTTAAACAGTTAAACAGTTTGGGAACGGCGAGCCTTTCAGAGGTGTGCAAAGAGTTTGCTGATGTTTTCAGCCCTGAGCTAGGAGCATACAAAGGGCCTCCCATTGCCCTGAGGTTAGATCCCTCAGTAACACCCATTAGAATTAAACCTCGTCGAGTGCCTTTGCTCTCAAACAAAAAATCAATGCTGAGTTGGACAAACTGTTGCAGCAAGGCATTTTGGAACAGGTGGACAGAAGTCCATGGGAAACCCCCATTGTCATGCCACTTAAGGCCAATGGAGAAGTCCGCATTTGTGCTGACTATAAATGCACGTTAAACAAAGCTCTCCAGCAGCACTCCTATGCAGTGCCTGTAGTTAGCCATATTTTGGCGTCTCTACAGGGAGGGCGCATTTTCGCCAAATTAGATTTGGCTCAGGCCTATCAGTAGTTGCCGGTGGACGACGCAACGGCAGAGGCCCAAACAATTGTGACCCACCGGGGAGCTTTCAAGGTCCAAAGGCTACAGTTCGGGGTGAATGTAGCCCCTGGCATCTTCCAAAGCGTGATGGAGCGCACACTGCGCAATATTTTGGGTGTATGCCCGTATTTCGATGATGTCCGCATCACTGGGGAATCAGTCAAAAACCTGTCTGATAGGCTTCGGGCCGTTTTGCGGCGTTTCCGCAAAGCGGGGCTGAAACTCAAACAGGAGAAATGCAAAAGAGGAGTCACCTCCACAGATTTCTTGGGGTTTCGTATAGATTCCGCAGGCATCCACCCTGCTGAATCCAAGCTCAAAGCGATTCAGCAGGCACCCAGTCCCAAAACGAAGGCAGAGCTTCAAGCCTTCTTGGGACTCCTTAATTTCCATCATGCTTTCCTTCCCCACAAGGCCACAGTGGCAGAGCCGTTACACCAGCTCTTGGACAAACAGGCCCCATGGAAGTGGATGAGTGTCCATGAAAAGAGTTTTGCTGCAGTTAAAGCTTTGTTGTCTTCTAATGCAGTGTTGGCTCATTTTAATGAGCAGTTGCTAGTCAGCATAGCTTGCGATGCATCCCCTTATGGAATAGGGGCTGTCTTAAGTCACCTCAGGGCTGATGGGACACAAGTCCCTATTGCCTATTATTCCAGGACTCTGTCTGCTGCTGAGCGTAATTATGCGCAAATAGATAGGGAGGCATTGGCCATTGTGGCTGGTATCAAGAAGTTTCATGACTTTTTGTATGGCCGCCATTTCATGGTCTTCATGGACCACAAGCCACTTTTGGAGTTGTTCACTACCCACAAACAGATACCCCAAATCATCTCCCCCAGAATGTTAAGGTGGTCAATCTTTCTTTCTGCTTATGACTATTACCTGGTTCACAAACCGGGTAGAGAAATGGGCCACGCAGATGGCCTTAGTAGATTGCCTTTAAAGCAAGTAGAGCCAGATCCTGCACCGGCCAACCACATCCTGTCTATCCAGGATTTGCCAGAGTCTCCCCTCCATGCAGGGGATGTAGCTGCAGAAACAGCTACCGACAACACGCTAACACGCTAACACGTGTGTTGAATTGGGTGCTCACAGGATGGCCTGACACGTGTTCTGGCACTGACTTCCAGAGTTTCTGGAAAAGGAAGCATGAGTTATCCACCTTTAAGGGTTGTATACTGTGGGGAAGTAGGGTAGTAATACCGACCTCACTGAGGACTAGAGTCCTTGTTTCTCTGCATGAGGGACATCCGGGAATAGTCTGGATGAAGGCGCTTGTGCGCAGCTACCTTTGGTGGCCTGGGCTCGATAAAGAGATTGAGGCCCAGGTCCAAGGGTACCACATTTGCCAGCAGTCCTGGCCAGAAATGCCACAGGCTCCCGTCCATAGATGGGAGACCACACATGCTCCTTGGTTGAGGGTTCATATCGACTACGCCAGCCCCTTTCAGGGGTAGCTCTTCCTCATTGTTGTGGACAGTCACTCTAAGTGGCTGGAAGTCATTCCAGTGTCCACTATGATGACTGCCAGAACCATCCAGGTTCTGAGGGGCATTTTCGCCTCTCATGGGCTTCCAGACATTATCGTCTCCAATAATGGACCTCAGTTTACTTCATCGGAGTTCCAGTCCTTTTTAAGGGCAAATATGATTAGGCATGCTACGTCGGCACCATTTCACCCAGCCTCAAACGGTCAAGCGGAACGCATGGTTCGCACCACAAAAGAAGCCTTGAAAAGAATAACCAAGGGAAACTGGCACCACAGGTTGGCAAACTTTCTCCTCTGCCACTGCACAACTCCGTGCACATCTACAGGCAAGAGCCCAGCTGAGCTCCGCTGGGGTCGCTGTCTTATCACCAAGTTGGATAGATTACACCCAGATCGGGTTGCATCGCAGGTGTCACAGCCGAGGGCACCGAGGCAATTGAAAGTGGGTGATCCAGTTTGGGCATGTAATTATGGACCAGGACAACTGTGGGTGATAGCTGTGGTTTGCAAGGCTACTGGGCCACTTTCCTACGAAGTGGCATTGGAGGATGGTCGTGTGCTATGTAGGCACATTGACCAGCTGCGATGGAGGTTGCCTAGCCACTCTTCCGCTCCTTACTCTGATCTCGGGGGGGAGGAGGACCACGATCCCAATCATGAATCTCAGCCGCTCAGTGAAAGCGGGACATTGCATTCACTGAACGGGGGTTTTGCCAACGAGGTGGCTCCTGACTCGGGCACCACGTCCATGGGACATTGCGCTCAATTAGCTTTTCACGCCGCTGCTACCTCAGGCCTTGCGCCAACGGGACAGTGCTCCCAACCGGTTTCTTACGCCGATCAGGGGAATTCCACCCCACCGCGGAACTCTAGTTTGGGCCTACCGGAACAGGCCAGCCAAAGTCAAATGGACAAAGGCTCGGGTCTACCGGAACAGGCCAGCCTTCATGATCCGGGTTCACCCGTATCGAACGGGTCCCAAAGTCCCGGTCTGCCGAGCCTGGCAGGCGAGCTTGCAGACCGGGCGCTTGCAGCAGCTCCGAGACAATCGGAGCGGGCCAAAGGCCCACCGAAGTTTTTAAGGGACTATGTGAGGTTTCTGTCATTGCAAGTGTAAATGCTTATGTATTTTATTGCAATTGTGATGCTTATGTATGTTCCTTTGAAATAGAAAGACCTATAATGTTGTCTATTATTGACTGTTGTAATGTGCATTGTGGGAACGCATGTAGTATTGTAAAATAGTACGTATGTGCTAAAGAACCAGGAGGGGAGGGGTATTATGTACTGAGCTCAATTGGGAACAGGTGCAGGGAGCTGCACTGAAACAGTCAGCAGACCACGTGGCCTGCTGGGCCAGACTTGCTGTCTGCAAGGACTGACTAGGATGTATTTGAGCGGGAAAATACGTTGCATTTATTGGCTGACAACACCCCAGGGTGAATGTATAAAAAGGGGCGGAGCCATTTTGTTCTGAGTTCTGTTTAGCTGCAAATAAAGAAGTACCTGTTTGTGAGTCCTGCCTCTTCAGTGCCTACCAACGCAAGAAACAGAACACCTTCCTGAAACAAGGAAGGTTGGAAACTGGAGGAAAGTCAGGACTTGAGGGGGGCATACCACTTCTTCCTCAAAAACAGGCAGAATCATCCCACAAATCAAAGAGGCTGACATTACAACATACACCCAACCATATGTCAGCTCCTGAGCAAGGTAGGAGGAAAATGAATCTGATAAACACTTGGTCAGGTTCACAGTCCTAGAATCGTTTTAACTTCTCTGAGTGCTAGATTTTATTTATTTATAAAATGTATTGCCCGCCTTGCCATAGGGTAACTCTGGACAGCTTGCAGTCATAAAAATATGTCTATACATATACAGTTAAAACATAAATAATTAAAATCAAATATTAAAATCTAAGGACACATGACGAGGGGCTGGGGGAGTTGGGGGAGGTGGGATCTATTGTTACTCGATCAACCACCTTCATAGCGTTGTTTCCCCACTGGGGCCCCAAGCCAATGAAAGGATAGGAGGCTTGGGGCCAACCTCACATGAGGAGGCAAGATGTTCTAGAGAGCAGGAGCAACAGCAGAGAAGGCCTCTTCCTGGACCACGCCAGCCAGAATAATCGGGTTAACAGGATCCACAGCATGCCTCTTCTGCCAGCACCAGTTGGACAGGCAATCCCAGTAGGGGGAGACGATCCCTCAAATAAGCTGGATCCATGCCATGAAGGGCTTTAAAGGTGATCACCAACACCTTGAATTGCACCCAGAAGCAGATCGGTAACCAATGCAGTTTATGGAGCAGTGGTGTTACAGGGGGCATTCTTGGGGGGGGGGGGCAAAACTTCCCATGCTGCCGCACTCTGCACCAGCTGTAGCTTCCGAATGCTACAGATAATTACAGTATTTCTCACAGGATAGAAATAGCCCAAGATGAATAGAACTTCCTAAGAAAGGAATGTTTTCAGTACAGTGACAAAAAATTCCAGTGATAAGAAAAATAGAGAATAGCAAAAACATGCCAATTAGGCTACTTAAGAAGGTTACTGAAAATCTGTTACAATAAAAGGACATATTTAGGAAATAGAGAAAGGGGCAGAAGCTCAGAACGAACTGAAATTAGCAAAGAAAGGCTAAGAATATCCCAGAAGACTTCTTTAGACATGTTCAAAATACAGTTAAAAGAAAGCAGTCAGTATACCAGCCGCTGAATGACAAAGATGTGATTATAGCAGATAATAGGCAGCTACTCAGCTCTTATTTCGGTTCAGTCTTCTCTTATATCACACTATATATTCCATCAGGAAATGTCAAAGGGCAAGGTGAAAGCCCAGCCCTGAAGCTTGACACAGAGAAACATGGTCAGATAATATCTATTTACTTTGAATGAAGTTATATCTCCAGAAACAGATTAATTGTTATTCCTGGCATATTGAAGGAATTAGTTGATGGTCTGACCAAACTTTTTGAGAATTCCTGGAGAATGAGTAACATGCCACATGACCATAGGACAGCAAATAACTGATCTTCAGAAAGGAGAAAAAAGGTCCAATGAAGTACAGAACAAATGGACACAATAATTAAGTACGATACGTAGCTGGTTCAAAAATCATATTCAGAGAGTGTTCATCAGTGGTTTGAGTTGAGGAAACTCAAATGGGGGAAAGGATTGTCTTCCACAAGAATCTGCTCTGAGTTCCCTCCTTTCAACATTTTTATTTATGATTTGGTTGAGAAGATGGAAGGCATGGCAAAAAAAATTACAGTTGATAAAAATTAAGAGGTCAGCTGATACAATGGAAGCTGGCAATGAAATTAAAATTTATCCACATAGCTTGGAGAAATAGTTTGAAACTAAGATTGAAATTTGGCAGACATAAGTGTAAAGTCTTTCACTTAAGAAGCAAGCTTCAAATGCACAGATGAGTGGTAATAGCACCTGCAAAAAAAAAATCTCTTGAAATAGTGGTTGATTGCAAAGTGTATCTAAGGGTGTGATGGGATTTGGCGGCAAAGAAAGCACATGAAATTTTCAGCGTACATCAGCGGAAGTCTAATTTCCAAATCAAGGAATTCCATACAGGCCTCTTCCTTGAATTTTGGGTTGGCATTTGGACATCACCACCTTTAAGGACTTAATAAATACAGAACAGGTTCCGAGATAACAAAATAACAATAATAAAAATTATTAAAGGACTCTTCAAATACCTGAATAAATGTCACATAAAAGAAAGATCTGTTCTCTCTCATTTCACAGTGCAAGTCATAGAATATTTATTTATTTTGCTTATATAGCTTACAATTTATATACCAGGTTTATGTGCATAATTTATATGCTTGTCAACTCCACAGACTCTGGGCAGCTGGAATAATGGCTCTGACTGTGAGACGTTTTTTTTCCAAATGCATTGTGTGTGTGTGTGTGTGTGTGTGTGTATCTGTGTAAAGCTTCCTAACAATAAGAACAGTTGGTCCCTATAAATAATTACTCATAGAGGTGGTGGCACTTTTTCCTTGGATATATTGGAATGGCACTGAAGCAACCACCCATTTGAGATGTTTTAATTTGGATCCTAGATTGAACATGATTATACTTTGTGGTATCAATGAGCAGTTCTAACTTTATGGTTCAGTTTCTAAAGAGGCTTCCAAACAAACACACTTGAGGCACAGTGGTATCAATTTTCCAACTTCTGCAATACCATTCTTGCTCTGAAAGCACACAAGAATTTGGCGGGAGGTTGAAAGGAGGGCTAATGCCACTGGGCAATAGAGGTTAGAAGAATGTAGCATTTCCTAACTGGGCAATAGGTTAGGAGAATGTTTCTACTGAGGTATTCCAATATTCACTTCACACAAAGTGTTACTATTATACAGTATACCTTAACAACTGGGAAAAGTTTACAGATAAGATAGAAAGCATTATGGTATCATTTTACTGATAGATAGATTAAATTTTCATATATTTTACCTATGTTAAAGATATTGGTCTTGATTAACAAGATTATGGAAATAAATGAATTGAAACAGTTTTTTTCTGTTTGTTCATTAGTGCTTCATTTAGATTATTTACTGCACATTTTTTAAGTGTGTCTAAGAAAAGCAAAATACACTAATAATTTTATAGGTTTGTCCATTTATATTGTTCTGATGGTTTTTCCTTGTTTTATTTGGAGATAATTTTTCATTAAAAAAAAATATATTTTAGATGAATTCTATATTTTATCTTCACATTCTCTCATTGTAATACATCAAAATCTGGGAGAAACAGATAAAAAATGTCCAGAGTCTTTGAAATATATTGATTACATCTCCCACTAACAAAATGTAGATTTAAAAGTAGATTTACATACAAATACACAATCTATTAATTATAATTAATGAATCAATCAATAGCTGCATATAACCACACTGGAATATAAGAAACATTTGGAAAGAAAATATGTCTTTTTCTTTTCATTTGACAGATGCATATGTCTCTAGTAATGCCACTTTAACAGAGGACCTCTTTCTTGTATGGTCAAGAAGAAACATCTCTTTTGTGGTAGGACCAACTAATCTTTTGTAAATTTTGATATTAGAAGCATGTTTGTTCCCCAGTTAAACATACGTACATTTAAACAGATTAGAATCTTTTTACTTACTATTCTATCCCATCAGTCAGGGAAATAACACAGTTCTAAAAATGATAAAACAGAAGGAATTTTCTTGATAGAGATGATATACAAATTTGAGACAAGAACCCAACGAGATGGTGTCTTTCTAATGATCTCAGTCGATCTAATTAATGTATTCTGCTGCATTACATTTTAAGAAGTGACCATTGTGTAATACACTTTGAAATATGCACAAGCTAATGGGATAAGATACAAAAAATTATTATGCTGACAGTAAATCATATTACATTCCTAATAAGCATTAACTAGATAACTAGGTCAAAGCAGTATTATCTTAATTGATTTTTCAAAAGAAACCTGACAGAAAAATGTCAATGCCGAAGTATTTCTTCATGCATCATTAAAACAAGATTGGCTTTTAACAAAAGAAGAATCCTTCACAGAATTGATTCTTGCTTCAGGCTGCCTGCAAGTAAGTGTATTACATAAAAATCTATACAGGATATTAAAACAACACCATTCTGCAAGACAGTTACAATTAAAAGCTGACACCCCACCCCACCTCCATCCCTGTTCCCCCATGCATCCAGCACACTGCCCTGCCAGCAAATGTATTTAAATCTAAATTCACCAATGTATGAAAAGTCATTTCAGCCTCTTCTTCATGAAAGAGTCAGCAATGATTGGACTTCCACTGAAATTGTGACACTAATAACAAACCCATTTCAGAACAGCCCAGCAGTTAAGTAAACATGCAGGAAGACAATCAAAAGGTTAACTTTATCTTGAAGTTACATTCAAAAGAACCATCCCTTGTGTAATACCATGGGAGGTAAGTTCATATGCCAGCTAATGGGAAATGTAGCAATACGTCTTTCATATGAGTCAACCCTAGGTGAGTCTGGCAGAACTTAATCCAACCTGAAACATTTTATAATCTATATACTTAAAACTAATTTCAAGTGACCACAATAGAATGAACTTGTCCATAAAACTGTAAGATTAAGTTGCAGTTCTCTGAGAATCATGCCTTTTGCATTCAATGGAATTTACTATTGAGTGGATATTTATAGGATTGTATGTAGGGTAATTTAGTATACTCATAACATTGTTCATCCCAAAATATGTGTGAATGTGGATGTCTCCTTCCACTCTTATTAGTCTGCCTCATTGTGGTGGTGCAGTGTTTCTTGGGAGTTATGAGCGAAGAACACTAGGAGTGTATGTCAAGAGTATATACTCCCAACAGAGTCACCCAAGGCATGAAGGTTGTAGCAACTAAAGCAAGAAAGCATCTATATCCAGCAGCAGCAATTTAGGAAGGTGCTGGAGGCAGATGATCATTTTAGTGACAACAGCTAAGGCATTGTTTCATACTGTGCAGGAGAAGTCAATAGCAAACCACTTCTGCATTTTACCAAGAAAACCACATGGATAGACAATATAAAGTGATTGACAATAGAGTGCTGGATAATGCACCCCTCAGGGCAAATGGCTCTCAACATACTACGGAAGAAGAGCTGAGGATCTTTCAGACTGCTTATGATATTTCTGGCATGGCTAGATTAAAGCCTTCAGGACATCTAGTTGCTGATGTTGCCATGCAGGAAAAGCAAAGCCAAAGCTGCAAATACAGAATTACATTAGGAATGAGGAACATGGGGAGCATGAAAGCTCAACACAGTGAAAGATGAAATGAACTGGCTACACATTGACATCTTGGGCAACAGCAAATTGAAACGGACTTGAACGGATCATACTATTTACCACTCAGGATGCAAAAAAGTAGGAATGGTACTTAGGATACTCAGGAAGGATGTAAGAAAGACAGTATCAGTGTACAATGAAGACAATGATTGAATAATATCAGTTAGGTTTTGCAGAAAACTCTTTAATATGACAGTTATTCAAATTTATGCTCCAATAAATGCAGAGAAAGAGGTGGTAGATGAGTGTTATGGTCACATTCAATATAATCAAAAATTATATGAAATGAAGCAGGAAAATAACTTATTAGTTTTTGCAATCCATTAATTTCTTAACTGCTAACACAGACAACTTCAGATAACTAAACAATGACTATGTATGTAGACAGCACCAGAGGAGTACACAGAAATCAAATTTACTACATTTTTGACACAAGAGATAAATAGCTCTGTTACAACCACAAAGACACGGCCAGGGTTAGATTATGGAACACATCATGAACTTCATATGTGTAAGCTAATGAATAAGAAAACTAACCATTTTCCAGGATATGATCTTGTACAGAGTAAGGAAGATGACCTTAGCAAAGATACATAGAAACAGTTGCCTAGGCAAACAGCTTAAACACTTTTGAACTCCAAAATGGCCAAATAATATTGGGAAGCAGCGCAAACAGAACTGAGCTATTAGAAGAAGGTGGAGTTATAAGTAGAAAGAGGTACAGCACAAGCGGACAGGCAAGATTCTTGTCTGATTGTGCCAATTTCAGTAAAAGTAGATTTGTCTTTAACTGTGAAAGTGATCTGGTCTACCTAGAGGGGCTGACAGATCATAGCCATATAACCACTGTTTTCAAGGAGAACATCAGGAATAGTTTTGAATTCTCAGAATTTATGGGTAAGGTACTAGATGAACTGTAGAATGAAATCCAAGAAGTTGGTAAGAATAAATGTGAAAAGAGACTGCTAAGGACCAAGAAGCAGATGTAAGCAAACTGTATGTCAGAACAAATTGTGGAGACTGCCAAAAAGAGAAGTGAAGCAAAAGCCAAAAATGACATAATTTACAGGAAGGAACTTAAAGAATTTTGGAGAGCTGTTAGAAGAGTCAAGAAACAGTATTACAATCTGAAATTCTGTACAACAGAACTGTAAACCCTTGACATAACTTAGAAGATATTCCAATTTACCTGCAGCTAAAATTATATTTGATCAACACTTCAGTCATATTCAAGTCAGAAGGCTAAGTAAGCAATGGAATATCTATAGAAATATGGCAAGCAACAGAAGAATCAGTGGCTTCCAAAGAAGTAGACAATGTTCTCAAGTGTTAGCTTGACCACTTGCTTGTTAGACTGATGCTTGATAGGATTGCACTTCCCATTGTGCACAATCTGTTGGACTCTGAGCACCTGCTTAAAGAGTAAGTGGAAGCTGTGTCCAAAAGGGTCTTTGAACAGGTACATGCACCAGTTAAATCATTTTTAGGTTTGGGAATCCCTTCAGACAGTCACCCATGCCCTAGTCGCTAGTAAGATTACTAAAATGTCCTCTATTTGGTCTATGTGAGGATGATATGGAAGCTACACCTGATCCATAATGCAGCAGCACAGGCAGTGATGCAGGTGCCACATTATATATATGTCATTCTGTTGCTTTGCAAGTTGCACTACTTACCAGTTAAGCTTCTGGGTGCAATTCAAGATGATGGTTGTCAAACTTAAAGTGTCAACTCTACAACAAACCTGGCTGCAGCCATCTTGCTCGTTCTAGGTTGCCACATGAATGGGAGGGGGTGCGGAGTATCTTTGCTAGTCTAAACAATTCTGTGTCCTGTGGGAACCAAGGTCATATTATAGGATATGTTAGAGGGTTAGAAAACCTGCCAAACTATTTTATTGGGGAACGTGGATGGTTGCATAGCACTGGGGTGGGAAGTTTGACTTTGTAATAGTGTAACTCTTTGGGATGCATTTCAGACTTGGTTTCACTTTTGATTGTGCTGATATTTTGTATCCAATAAACATGTTCTTTGAGGAAGCTTCTAGCCTCAGAATTATGATTTATTTGGCTCTGTCTATTGGAACCATGACATAAAGTCCTTCAAGTCATAGAGCATGGCTATCTGAGGAACTGCCTAAATCTCCATTGGTCCTATTTAGTAAAACCTGGTGGGTGCATTAAACATCTGTCCATTAAAGAATGTCATCTTGCAACACATGGAAACCATGCCAATTCCTGTAGAGTGATCTCTCCCCAGAGAAATCCCTTGGTTGTTCTCTTAAGCCTTGAGAACAGGATTGTGATTATGTAGCCCCATTTTTGTTCTTTTGCTTGTTTTGTTTTGTCTGTCTTGTTTTGAATCATATGGGAGTCTGGCAGCCTATATATTGGATAAATGAATAAAAAAAAACAAATCAGTAAAATTCTAATCAAACTACATCAGCAAATCTAGAAAAGGACAGTCTACATATTAATAATGGGATGTAACACAGTGTATAAACAATTGTATAATATCCTCAATTTTATTGCTAGCAAAATGATGCTTGGATTGTACAACACAGATTAGGGGTCTATATGGAAAGGGAGATGCCAGATGTTCAAGCTGGTTTTAGAAAAGTCTGGAGAACAAGAGCCTTTATTACTCATACATGCTGAATAATTGAGAAAGCCAAGAATATAAAAAACAAGTCAATTAGTGGTTCTAGACCATTAATTTTATTTTCAAATAATGTCCTTGGAAATGTTTTAAGGTTCAAAAGACATTAACAATAATGCTGAAAGTTGATATTTTACTTTGCAACAAGTCAACTCCCTTTCTAATTTTCTTTTAAATTATTAGTATATAGTTTTTAAAGTCCAAAACAAAAAGGACCTAAAAAATACATTTGGATTCCCATTGCCCTAATGGGCGGAGCCAAAGGCGCTTATATTAGCAAGTCCAAGTCTGATTCCAGCAAATGGCAGTGGTAAGAAAGATCCAGATTGTGGACTACCACTTTCTATCAAACTACACAGTGCAGATATGAATTTCTACTGATAAAGAAAATTCCTTATCAAAAATCAGAGATTGGTATATAATAATATAACTGAAAATGTTTTAGATGTTGAAGTGTTCAGAGAATTTTGTAAATTCATAACTATTTCATATTGTTGGAACCAGATATGGCTTCATCAAAGTGCCTTAGGATAAGAACAACTAATGAGAGCTGACTTTGATTTTCTGTCCTTCAATCAGTTTTGTTTCTCAAGAGAAATTGAACTATGATGGGTTAGCAAACATGAGAATGGGAAGAATCATCCATTCCTAAATGTAAAATGGAAGTTAATGGTAAATCAGAATGTGATCCAAGCTATTTCAGATTATCTCACAGCTTTCTCACAGTTAAATCTTTGGTTTTGTTTCTGTTTACATTTGCTTAAACTAAGATCATTCATCTTAATAAATTAATGTTCTGACTCTCAAAAGCTGTTGATAAAGGGGAACATGTGGTCAGTCTACACCACTGCATCCTTTATCATTCCATCCCTTCAGCTTCTCAGTTGTGGGACTCAGATTTTGGAGCATCTTGATGACAACAATTTTCCTTCTTTGCTTGGAAAATCTTTCTTTTTTACGTTTCCTTTCTTGGCAACCAAGTCTTTCCTTTCAGTAAATTTTAAGAGATGGACAATTGTTATGCCTAAAACTATAGTGCATTATACTGTATAAGTATTTATTTTATTGCATTTTTATTTTTGTACTTTCACTCTGCTTCATTAATTTTTAAAAAACATCCTATTTCTTGTTAAACTGCTTTGTGGAATGTTGTGAGAAAGAAAAGAGAAATCTCACTTATTTGAATAATGTAGGGCTCCTTCCCGTTAGGCCTTTCCCCTGTCAATGAAAGACAACTTCTAGTGGTTACAGCATGAGGCTAGAAGTGGGAGATTGTGAGCTCTAGTCCTGCCTTAAGCACAAAGCCGGCAGGTAACTTGGGCCAGTCACTCTTTCTCAGCCCTAGGAAGAAGACAGTGGCAGACCACAACTGAAAACCTTGCCAAGAAAACTGCAGGGACTTATCCAGGCAGTCCCTGAAAACCAGACATAATTGAACAGAAGAAGAAGGGGGGGAAAGGACAAAAAGCTGTTTTCTGTCTCTATTATGGCTATATATCTGGGATTGGGCATTCTGGGTATGTATTAGATAGCAGCAAGAAAGGAAATTCAGAGCTGTCACCCAGAGTTTTGCGCATATGGTAGCCCTAAGCTAAATGTATAATTTAGTAGTACTATAGAAGTCTAGTGATAAATAAGGGACATTTTAAATTTATTATCAATTTAGTTTTGAATCATCATATTTATTAAGCTTGCAGTGATTAATTTTTAAGAAGAAGCTTTTCATTGTTTAATGGCATAAAAGTAATAAGTGCAATCAGAACATTCATTTTCAAAATCCAAGATATTTTGCAAAATCCTTATGATTCACTAGATAATCAAAAGAATGTTCAGTTATTTATATGCCCAGAGGCAAGGAAAAGTTCAGTATTGAAAAAAAATATGTATACCATTTGTACACGAAAATCAGAACCATGAAACAAGGGAAAGCAAAACTGTGAATACTGTATTTTGACATACTGGGAACCAGTAACTGAAATGGACTGGAATGAGTCAGTGCATATCAGAACACAACAGATTTTCCCCAAAAGACAAAAAAAGTATAAAATAAATAAGTAGCTATCATTATTAACAAAAAGCTGTCAAATTCAGGTCAATCTCAAAATAATAGAATGATCTCAATTCAGGTCCAAAGCACCCAGACCAATCAGCAATCAACAAGCACATAGAGATAAACAACATCTACATGCCATTCAAAAGAGACCATCAAAAAGCTAAAAAGGAAACAAAAAGTCCAAAACACCTCCTTACCAGCAATCAACAACCAGATAAACAGAAATTAACACCAGGATTAATACCAGACCAACAATCAAGCAATAATCAATACTCCAACTCAGACAAATAATCAAACAGTAAACAGCCTAATCAAGGAATTACCAAGAATACTCCAACACTTACAGAGCAAGCACCTTGGTATATAAACAGAGAATCAATTCCCTTCTAGCACTGATCATGTTATCTAGTTAGGTAAGGAAACGTTTGCAAGAAAATCACCAAGCTCAAAGAGCACCAAAGACCGAAGATAAGTTTGTATTACGATACCACAAAAGGAGAGCACTTAAAAACACTTAAACACTCACCCTTACCTGCTAATCTAAATATTGCTGAGAAAAATATTGGTAAGAGTTTTACAGTAGAAAGTAGAAATTTATGCAGTGGCAATGTTCTGACTGTTCATTTATTTCTGCTTTTTTTTTCCTGCTTTCTGACATGTCCAGAACACACAACTCTCTTTGTTTTGGTTGGATGTTGACAGCTTCCTCTGTTTTCAGCATTAACAGTTCACCCAGTTGCTGATCCTAAGTAGCTAAAAATGAGAATGAAAATTTCCTTATAAACAAAACATTATAACACAATGTATCTTAAACCATAGTACACTGAATAATCCTCTTTTTCAGCTTTATGTACCAAACATACTTCTTTTGCAAACCAAGGTATGCATTTTATAAAATAGCCAACTGACTTCATATCTGTGAAGAGTTTTAACAATTAACTATTATATATACTCCAATGTTCCCTAATTTGTGTTTCCCCTCCACTTGCCTCAAGTTTTTGCAAAGTTGTTGGA
Source organism: Azemiops feae (assembly GCA_023970755.1). Lineage (NCBI taxonomy): Eukaryota > Metazoa > Chordata > Lepidosauria > Squamata > Viperidae > Azemiops > Azemiops feae. The sequence goes on along the minus strand of JALGBA010000239.1, from coordinate 910,251 downwards.
AGCTTTTGTTCACCCAAACTTAACTAGTTTTGAGAAAATTGTAACCTATAAAGATATTTTGAATATTGAAGGGAAATTAAAATCTAAACAAGAGTTGGAAGATCAGGGTATTGATTTGTCATGGTGGCCTCAATTGCAAATACAATTGAGATATGAGAAAGATGCTAAAATACATGGTTTTTATAAAGACCAGACAATGTTTGATCAGATATTGTTGACTTCAGAAGAAAATCTGATTAAGAAACTGTATAATTTTCTATTAAATTTAAAAATGGAAGATGAACAACTGAAAGAAACATTGATAACATGGGCAAAAATATTTGGGCACAATATAGAATTAGAAAAATGGCAAAATCTTTGGGAAATAAATTATAAATTGACAATGGCAACTGCTTATAAAGAAAATGTATATAAAATGTTTTATAGATGGCACTTACCACCTGTGAGATTAGCAAAAATGTTTAAAAACATGTCTAGTAACTGTTGGAAGTACAATCAAAAACTAGGCATATACTATCATCTTTGGTGGACGTGCCCTAAAGCAAAAATATTTTGGACAAAAATACATATCTGGCTAGAAAAGATGTAAAGAAAACATGTCGATTTTAAATCGGAACTATTTTTATTAGGTATATTATCAGGAAAATATGATAAAGAAAGTGTATATTTAATGTTGCATATATTAATAGCAGCAAGAATTGTATTTGCTCGGTATTGGAAAAATGAAGAAACACCATCTGAAGAAGAGATAATCAAGAAAATATTGGACTGTGCAGAACCAGGGCTAGGCAACCTTGGCTCTTTTATGACTCGTGGACTTCAACTCCCAGAATTCCTGAGCCAGCCACGAGTCATAAAAGAGCCAAGGCTGCCTACCCCTGGGATAGACTAACACTGAAGATTAAAAAAAAAGAAGACACAGAATATTTTCAAATATGGGATGTATTTTATCAATGGCTGGAAAAATGGGATAGAGATTAGGAATTTAATGTGTACTATTAAGTAAAACAAATGGACCCAGACTACACATTGTTTACTAAGCACTTATGAACTGTAAATGTAGAAAACTAATAAAATATTATTTAAAAAAAAGGTTTTTGCTATATATAGTTTACTGATCAGAAGGTTTTGACCATTGCTCACTAATACAATATCATATTGCTACATGGAATAATCATTTCAATTCTATCTCTTGCTCATTGTTGAAAGTCTATGGCTTAAGAAACACATAATGACTTCACTGTGAAAACAACTCGGTTAGCATGCAAAGGCAGTAAGATGATTATACACCTAATATTTATATTTCTACATACTTCATTTCTCAGAACCTGCCACATTTTTTCACTACAGCCATTTGTCAAGACTAGATATTTTCAAGGAAAACAAATTAAAGATGGTGTAGTGTCCACCTAATCTAGAATGCTGGAAATGACATGAGCTAATCTGGATCACTCTATAAATGAATTCTAATTTGATACTAGGATCCATGGTATTCACCACAAAAGTGGAAGATGCTCCATTTCTTAATAATCTAGAATGGGGAAAATGAAAACACCTCCATTTTCTTTTCAACGGATGGTGATGAAATTTGCAAGAAAATTATAATGTGTAAGGCTGTGATGAATTCTTCTTCTACATCATGGAATGAATAATACTAATACTCATAAAAATTGATGCAACGGTTAGCTGCACTCCATATCTTTAAATCTTACTATACAAATTGCTGACCAATGTGTTAATTGAGGAAAAAACTGATTAAATTTGCAACAATGGTAGTCTCTATACTAGGAAACAATTCTGTCAAATATCAGATCTATAGCTGATGGTGTTCTGGGTAAAGTGAAGGGGTTCATAAGGATCTATTATGTCCTTTCTTGAACATCATGAGGGGAGATACTGGGAGATTAAGGGACTAGCACAGGGGTAGGCAACCTTGGCTCTTTTATGACTTGTGGACTTCAACTCCCAGAATTCCTGAGCCAGCCATGCTGGCTCAGGAATTCTGGGAGTTGAAGTCCATGAATCATAAAAGAGCCAAGGTTGCCTACCCCTGGACTAGCATAAAGGATTAATTATTTTGTAATTTTCAAAAAAACAAAATAAAACCATCACTTGCCTGGACGAGATCAATCAAAGCAGTTTTAGGACATTTTGGGTAATGGTAAAACTAAGAATCATTTTCAATTCTTCTGCCTCTTGAAATATTATCACTTGGGTAATCTATTGGTCACTGAATCTAAGTTTTTTTTTTCCTTCCTATTTTTGCACGCATGCGGATGCCCAAATCAAAGTATATGATTAAGTTGTGTATATACTGTAAGTTTAAAAAATCCATAAATAATTAAATAGCACATTAAAATATAAAAGAGCAAATAGAACTGAAAACTTCTACAGCTCACCATTAAAGACTTCATCTGACAAAGCCCTAGGAAAGATGCTGGGTTTCAACTGTAGGATGGAGCTATCTCCAGAAGATTATTCCAAAGGCATATAGACTCAATTTTTATGGCTTTGTTTCCACTTCATTCCATACTGTATTTCAAGGGCTGTTTTAAAGATTTTGACATATTGTGTTTTGACTTTGACTTGTCTTCAATCTATATCCATCCATCCATCCTTTCAAAAAGGCAGCTTTAGCCTGGAAGAGCCCACAATTTTCACACCCAAAAAAAATGGTTTGTAAACATTTGTCACAATGTTAAAATTATCCCCAAATCTGAATGAGTGTTCTCCAGTCTGGTGCCCTTCTTCCCAGATATTTGCACTATGACTCAGGTAATTCTATCAAGATGAACACGTATGCACACTCATCACTATACCCATTCCGTAACACCAGATACGAAGACTTGAAAATAAGGAAAATGATTCACCAATTTTTCCCCCCCTGGTATTTTACAATAAGAGTACATCAGCTTGAATAAAAGGAATAGTTCCAAACATGGTTTTGCATCTTAGCGATGTTCTTTTCAAGGAATTTGAATAATCAATAAAACTGGAAAAAATAGGTTATTTATGCCTTTCAAATATCATAATCTCAAGAGCAAAGAGGCAGAATACTGTGCAGAGACCAGTCCCCTGACATCAACTGTGTTTGGCAGATGGTGCTGTCAGTTCAGTTCTGTGTTTATTCTATTGTGCATGCAGTAGCATATTTTAAAATGTACAAGCTCATGTATTATCTATGGGTTAAAAGCATGCAACACAAGCGGGACTATATCACAGGAGTTAAACTTCTGTAAACAACTTGCAGCGGTTGTGTAAATGCTATTTTCTTGACATAAATAAAAGAAACATATGGCCAGAGACAGGAAGTGGGTGATACCTAGATAGATTGATATCTTGCTCGACAAGTCACTCTATTTATGACATGATGCTGCCTGACAGTGAAAGAGGAGGGGAGGCAAGCTAATGACTTTTTCATGAACTCTCCGATGGTGTGCAATTGACCACTGAATAGCTTTGCGCTACAAACTGATTCACTGCTCCTCTATTTAATGGTTTCCTCAATAATGAGTAAATATTGCACATTAGATACAAAGGATTCATTTGATCTTTCCCATGTCCCTTGAAGTAAATCTTTTAACATTTCAATGAAAATAATCCAGTTGCAGTCTGCCACAATCTTTCTTGAAGCAGAGCCATGAAAGCGGAGCCTACATCCCTTTATATAAACCTAACTCTATGTTTCATGCACTTTTCTGTATGTGTCCACTATCCTGCATGATAAAAAGAAACAATGCTGACAGAAATTAGTATATGGGCATCAATGAATGTCCGTGCAGGTGTGACTGTGCTGTTTAATTCAGCTTGGGCTCTAAGTATGAACCATATAACTGCATTTTTTTTTCTGGAAGGAAAAACATGTCCATTAAATTCAAATATCCATTAAATCCATATTTACATTTTATGATTTGCGTAATTTGTATAAATATGTAAGTAATCTTTTTACATCATTTGTGCCAATTTATTTCTGCATGATGTAAAAATGTCAATTATGACTCAGTGTGAGTTTGGGAGCTTCCTGTTGTTGAGGCTGGAGGAACGGCAATGCTGCAGTGAAAAAAATCCAAGAGAATTTTACTAAAATTTGTAAAATGTCTACGTATGTGTGCCTTGGGACATGCTGTTGACATTTCACTAAAACTAAACAAACACTGAGGGCACAGTAGGAGTCTCAGCCTGGGCCAAAATTTGAAGATTTTGTATGGAAGTGAATACTGTAGGAGTTTCAGTACAGCTCACAAAATTTCTGACGGACATTTCTATTTTCTCTAATCTACTTCAGATTGCTTTTATACCAAATTTATTCACATGTGTCACCAGGGGGTGTAGTTTATTATTATCATGCTTTGTCACAGTTATTTATAACAGTTGCACATGGAGGCTGGATTTCTTCCACATAAAAAGGGAGGAAGCTGCTTGAAGAGTAGTGCTCCATCAAAACCATGCCATTTTTGCCAACCTTTGGCCTCATAATTACTCATCTTGTACTGAAGTAAAAGAGAGCCAAGTCTTGGAAATCATCCTTCACAAATGTAATCAGCCTGTTTCTATTCCTAAGTTTATTAGTTAATTCTTCTTATTTCAGCCTCAGAATATTGGTTCCAGGGGTGAGTTAAAAATGTTAAAAATGAGTTGTTTTAACCATTTTACCTGAATGATTCACCAACTTGAGAAAACAGTATTATTATGTTGCAACTACATTTCAAAAATGATGGGCAATTTCTTTTCATTTCAAATATTTTGTATCAATAATCATATTGTGTGTTCTTCTTGCATTTTCCTGCTCTTTCATTTTCCACATATTGTATTCCATTTACATAATGGAGAAATAGCACAAACCCACCTTCACCACCCATAAAACATGGTTTTATGGTTCTTAGAAGGAGCCAAGAATGAATATGATTTCTTTAACTTTTGGCTTGCATGCCTGTGAACCCACCAGATACTGTTTGTAAAACATGGTTTAGAGTTTAATCTGTTACTGTATTAAGACAGATGTCTTATTCACCAAACCACTATTAAAGAAAACTGGGTTTAATGTGTATAAACCTAGTCTTAATCTGTATGAGGTATACAAATGAGGCCAAATTAGCTATATTTTCCGATCAGTTCAGCTTTTAATCAGGAAGAATAATAAAAAGAATGAATATATAACATAATAGGCTACTTTTCAGTGCAACAATCATCAAAAGAAATGAAAATATCTGAAGAAGATTTCTGTGAATCCTCTGTACTGCTAGAAAAGATGTATCTTGCTTAATCAGTATCAAAGTACAGTATGAAGAACTTTGAATCCTTTGGACAGATTGAGAAAGTTATCAAATCAATTAATATGCAAATAAAAATTATCAGAGAACACAATAATATTAAGGATATTTTTCTCGGGTATTCATTTGTATCATATAATATATTGACTTACATTGTTCAAGATACAATAACATTAATTATTCTATTAGTCAAGGGTATTAGCTAGAGCTTAAATGAATTTTTCACAAATTTTGATCTGAAAATAAAAATACTCAGTACATTGCAAACCTATCAACTGGGTATATAATGCATTGAAAATAACAGCTATCCATATTGTTGGATAAAGCTTTTAATTGTATTTTCTGAAAAAATGGAGGCTGCTGGGGTTTTGTTGTTGTTGTTTTTATTGCTGTTTTTAAGGAATAAGCAAAACTTACTTTATTCCCCAGTCTGATGCTTGCAAATACAATAGACTACAATTTCCATCACTTTCAGTTAACAAGACCAACTGATGTATTGTTTTTAAATAATGATCTGGTACACAAGGATATATTGAGAGAAACTGGAGAAGAACAGATAGGATGATCAATAGCAGTGAAAAGCATTTGTGAAGGATTTTATTCAGGCATAGTAAGATGGCTTGGTGATACAATCCCAGCATAATTAATGAAAAATAAAGAATTAAATTAATTTGGCTGCTCATATCAAGGAGAAAAATAATTCTAGAAATGACCATTCCATTGATATTTGAAATATCACTGCAATTGCTTGCTTTAGGGACTATAGTGCCTTATTAAAGGTCATTAGTGGCTATTATTATATAGAAATTCCCATTTTTTCACTCTTTCTTGAAACTCAGAACATACCTAACAAGAAAAGAAACAGCACCGTTCAAGCAAAGTTATACATATATGCATTCCATTAGTCTGAAAGATGAACACGTGTATATTTTCCTCATCTTGTTGATATCCATAGGATTTGAACCTAACTCAGATTGCTCATGTCCTTATAAGATGATATATCTCAGACCACATTCCACTGGAAACATCTCCTGGGCAAGCCTCACTAAAAAAATATCAATTGAAATGTCAATTGCACCACTGAACTTTCCAGCAGCTCTTACTCAGTATGAAATCTCAGCTCCCCTTCCCCCTTCACTTTAATATTAAATCTTTGTCAGCTAAGCAAATCTTATGTATAGCATGAGCTCTAATTATCCACAAGGAAATTTGTCTATATAAACTCCATTAATATAAAAGGGAGTTGGAAAAACAGTTGCTATACACAAATGGCAATATGCACATTTCTTCACAATTGTCATTTTGTTTTTAATTTTATGATGCAACCCATCCCTGCCCCGACAATATTCCATTGTTTTCTGTGGTAGAAAAGCAGATGTTAAATCCTTTCCCGCTGAAATCAATGGAACGCTGGCTAATGAAGTATGCCCTAGCTTATATTATTTTTTGGTTTACTCTTCTAAAAATTGCATTGCTCATCAGGTCAAATGTTTGTAGAACATACATTTTAATGCCTTTTTCAACACTTTGAAAAAATTGTCTACGGTATGCACAAAAATAAGAGCACTCGGAAGCCATTAGCAGAAACCTGTTTTGTATTAATGGATTTGGCTGCTGTACAAAATGCTTCATGTCACAACCATTTCTAAAGTAAATATGCAGTAGGTGCTGTAAATTTAGGAGGGAGAGGGAGTGAATAGGAAGAGGGGGAAAAATGAAGTCATTTGTAGTGTAAACAATTTGCTAAGTTCTATGCCAATTATATAATATCTTAGCCATGAGTGCTACTAGTGAGTCCTTGCATCATCATCACCACCACTATGTCCCAGTGCCTTGGTTAGCAAAGCAAAACAAAACAAAAAAAATATGGAGGAAATAAACTGTCTCTTTTTCAGTGCTTTCCCATATGTCACTCCCTAGAACAAGGCAATATTAATGTACAAGTGGTCAGTTCCTTTCATATACTACTAATGTACTGGAAAGTCTTCCGCACACTGCTTTTCCTTCATGTCTCAGGACATTCTACAGCTAGAGCATTTTTCCTGAACTGAACAATATGGCCTTCTCTTAAGAAAAGCCCAGTGGGCTGATCATTGTCAGGTTATGTTATGTTTGAACGAGAGATACTTCAATGCTAGTTTTGTGAAGCAGAGTTGTAGTCGAAACAAGAGGTCTAAACAAATCGTCCAGCCATGAGAGCCCTTTCATTTATCACAGTGCTCTGACAGAAATTTCTCTCTGCTGCCTGCCCTGGCTGAATTTTATACAGTTCTTTTCAAACTGCTGCCCTTTTTCCTTTATTTTTAAGAAATGAAAAGCAATCTAGCCCTGCCCCAGCTCCTTCTAGACAAATGTTTTATTCCCAGCTGTTTGTATAAGTCAGAGAAATTGGGGCAAGGATGTCAAGTTGTATGGAAAAGTTCAAAGATGTTGGCCCTCAGCCAAAGACTCTTGCATAGAATAGGCTGATTTTGCACTGCTACATGAGAGGAACATCCGTTCTCCCACCTCCCCCCCCCCACTCCTATTCTGGAAACAGATGGCTGATATGTCAGATCTGATAACACTTGGCGCCTGTTTGGAGAGGGACTCATTTCAAGTGACTTCTGTTCCATTCTCAGACAGGTGACCAGACTTATAAAACATGGTAGCTAGACCTGTGTCATCCTTGCTTCATTAGGAGAAAAACACTTTCCATTTATAGTTAAATGACAGATGCTCAATCTAGAAGCTGAAGTAATTTAGGCTGGAGTCACACTTAACCAGGTCAGTGCCAAGAATGGGAAGTCGTTCAAACACCAAAACCCACTCAGCTGTAGGATAGTATTTAAGTTCCTCCCAATCCACCTTTCAACTAAACAATCTGGATAGAGTGACTGAAGCTGATCCATTACAGACTATACTGTTGCAACTTGAAAGAACCTTCCTCCCAAATATTGACCAGATTACATCATGGCTTCCTTCCTTGATCATGGGGAAAGAATTATTGATCTAAGGCAGTGGTTCTTAAATAGTTTAACCCAGTTACACCTTTTCCTGATCTCAAATAATGTCAACAATCCTATCCCTGCCTCCAAAACAAAGACTCTGTCTTGGCAACAACAGTTCCAAACTAGAAGAAAAATAACAGCTTTCAAAAGAAACCAGCATGGCTTCATAAAGAACTCTCTGATAAATTGAAAGACAAAAAGGACAAGGGTAAAAAGTGGAAAGAGGGGGACATAACTAAGGCAGACTATCAGCAAATAGCCCAAGCCTGCAAAGATGAAGTGAGGAAAGCTAAGGCTCAAAATGAATGAAGGCTTGCGACAAAAGTAAAAAAATAACAAAAAAGCTTCTTTCAACATGTAAAAAACAAGAAAAAAAGTTAAGGAAATTATTGGTCCATTAGTGGGAGAAGGTGGCAAGAAGGTGACAAGCAACAGGAAGAAAGCAGAACTATTTAACTCATTTTTTGCATCCGTCTTTACACAAAGAAAAAGAACAGTCCAACTTATCAAAAACAGTCCCATAAAAAACAGATTAGAAACACGAGTTAAGATAGGCAAGAAAATGGTAAGTGAGCACCTGTCCACTCTAGATGAGTTCAAATCACCAGGACCAGATGGATTACACCCCAAGGTTCTCAAGGAACTGGCAGATGTGATCTCAGAGCCATTGAACTATATCTTTCAAAGATCCTGGAGCACTGGGAAACTACCAGAGGACTAGAAAAGAGCTGATGTAGTTCCCATCTTCAAAAAAGGGGAAAAAATGGATCCAGGAAACTGGATCTCAATACCTGACCTCAGTACCTGGGAAAATTCTGGAAAAGATAATCAAGCAATGAATCAGTGAACACCTAGAGGCAAGTCATTACCAAAAGCCAACATGGGTTTGTCAAAAACAGATCATGCCAGACAAACCTTATTGCATTCTTTGACCAGGTGACAAAATTAGTGGACCAGAGGAATGCTGTAGATATAATTTACTTGGACTTCAGTAAGGCATTTGATAAAGTAGACCACAACCTACTACTTGATAAGATAGAAAAATGTGGGTTAGACAGCATCACCACCAGATGCATTCGTAGCTGGCTGACCAGCCATACTCAGTATGTGGTCCTCAATGGAACTGCATCTACATGGAGGGACGTGTGTAGTGGGGTGCCCAGGGCTCTGTTCTGGGCCCAGTGCTCTTCAACATCTTCATCAATGATTTAAATGAGAGGATAGATGGAGAACTCATCAAATATGTAGACAACACCAAGCTGGAAGGAATAGCCAACACTCCAGAAGATAGAAGGATCTTGAAAGACTTGAACATTCGGCACTATCTAACAAAATGAAATTCAATGGGGAATTTAGGCAAGAAAAACCAAATGCACAGGTATAGTTTAGGAGGTACCTTGCTCAATAGTAGTAACTGTGAGAGGAATCTCGGAGTCCCAGTGGACAATCACTTAAATATGAGCCAGCAGTGTACTGCAGCTGCCAAAAAAGCCAACACAGTGCTAGGCTGCATTAACAGAGGGATAGAATCAAGATCACGTGAAGTTAATACCACTTTACAATGCCTTGGTAAGGCCACACTTGGAATACTGCATCCAGTTTTGGTCACCATGATTTAAAAAAGATGTTGAGACTCTAGAAAGAGTACAGAGAAGAGCAACAAAGGTGATTAGGGGACTGGAGGCTAAAACATATAAGGAACAGTTGCTGGAATTGGGTATGTCTAGTTTAATGAAGAGAAGGGCTAGGGGTGACATGATAGCAGTGTTCCAATATCTCAGGGGTAGCCACAAAGAAGAGTGAGTCAAGCTATTCTACAAAGAACCTGAAGGCAAGACAAGAAGCAATGGATGGAAACTAACCAGAGAGAGAAACAACCTAGAACTAAGGAGAAATTTCCTGACAGTTAGTACAATTAATCAATGGAACAATTTGCCTCCAGAAGTTGTGAATGCTCCAACACTGGAAGTTTTTAAGAAGAGATTGGGCAGCCATTTGTCTGAAATGGTATAGGATTTCCTGCCTGAGCAGGGGCTTGGACTAGATGATCTCCGAGGTACCTTCCAATTATTATTATTATTATTATTATTATTATTATTATTATTATTATTATTATTATTATTATTATTATTATTATTATTATTATTATTATTATTATTATTATTATTATTATTATTATTATTATTATTATTATTATTATCTGGATCTCTGGATACTGAATGTGGTTCATGTATTTGTGTTATTAGAGGTTGACGGGTTAAGCACATGTGTGAACCCATCTTTTATGGACATTGGACAAACTTTGAAGAGAAAATACATATGTACCAAATGATTTTTTTGTTTTTCTTTCCCTGATTGGACTTCCTCCATTACTGGAAGAGCTGGAAGAGAGTTTTAAAAAGGATTAAGGATGGAGGGGGGAGGTTGGAAAAAGTCCGTTCTTTGTAGTTTTCTGTTAGAATTTATCATCTCTTTAAGTTAAAGAAGCTTAAGAATCTGATTAAAGAATTAACATGAGGTATTGATTAATAGACACAGTTAAATGTCATCCTGAAATGTTGAAATATTATGTGTTCAGAAGTTTCAGTCTGGCTGCTTACTTGTCACATCTCATTATAATAAAAAAATATAATGTATAAATCATAAGTGATCAATTCAGAAAGACAACATTTAGTTAATTCCTTGGGGGTGTATACCATGTAACTGGCATAACTTTTGACAGTGTATATCCCATATGTCTAGAATATGTTATTCATTTATTTTATTTGGTTATTAATACCCTGCCTTTATTATTTTTACAATTAACCTAAGGCAGTAAACACATCCAACATGCCTTCTTCTTCCTATTTTCTTCACAACAACAACTCTGTGAGGTTAAACTAAAGTATTTCCATTATTTTTTTTTAAAGTATATGAATAAACAAAGCATGATCTTAAGTCCCTTTTGTAAAATAGTACTATCAGTCAGCTTCCATGGAAATCATTCTGGTGATAATACTGGTGCTATAATAAAAAGAAAAAATATATAAAAAAACACTTTAGATTACATACATGTAACTAGTAAGTTAGCAATGAAATATCTTTACCTACTGATGTTGAGAGAAGTCAGAATTGAAGTTTGAGTTCATATATGGAGCTTTTCTGCAAAAACAAAAAAGGGCTATAAAATAAGTTGCAAATAGTAATATAAAAAAATTCTAACTCTTTGTTCTCTGGGTTTTACAGACCAGGTCTGGCAGTATAATTATTTGGCTGAAGCCATTTAAGTAAAACAAACAACAATTGCTAATGAATTTAACTTCACTGAACGAAAAATATATATAGCAAAATTAGTTCCATTTTATACCTCTACATTCTACCCTAGTTCCAGTTGTGCAGAATAAGACATGATTCCATTTATGTCATATAATTTTAGTTTAAAAAACTGGAATATAAATCTTCAAATTATATTATTCAAGTCTCATAATCTTAAGTTCAGAGTACTTTAGCTTGTTGAACAGCAATAAGAAACTTCCAGTGATACATTATACAAGTGCTCGTATCTTAATTGGATGAAACTGTTATTGTCGTATTGTTTCAGAATTCCAGGAAATACATTTGTTTCAGGGTATGTTCAAGTGGCTACTTAAGCCCCCACCCTTAGGGTGTGATGGTTGGGAACTTTAGAAGTGTACATTCCACTGGAGAAGTTCTCTTGTATGGAATAGCTTGTTCTCTAAAATTAAGACAGAAACTTAATTAGAAACTTAATTAGAAACTTGTAAAAACTTAGCTGTTTTGAAGATGAAGAAGTGGAGGAGAAATGTTAGTACATCAGCTTCAGACAAGTGATGGGGCCAAACATGAAGTTTTGTTGCAGTTATTGTAAAAGTTTGCACTTTAATTAATTTTAAAATTATTTGGTTTTTTTAAATTAATGTGATACTATTGTTACACTGTAGAACTTGTAAACTGCTTAGATTCATTTGATGGAAGTGGCAAAGCAAGTATTTAAAAAATCAAAGCAATGTTAAAATTTGGTATGTTTAATTAGCATATAGTGGGTCTAATCTACAGTGAACACTGTATTCAGACCAATCACCTAGTATGATAATTATTAGTACTATAGACTAAAGTAATGGATTTTTAAATGTAACTCGACATCAATTGAAATAAAAATAGTCGAAAGAAATACAAAACATTATCACAGCCTTAAAATCAATTCCATGGAGATTTAGAAATTTAAAAGATTGCATGCCAATTCTTATTGGAAGGGGCTCAGGGTCCTCCTATCTGCTATTTTTTGCTATGACAAGAAAACATTCAGAATCTTCCATGAGGGAAAATGTGTGCTATGGCTCAAAGGTGTGGCTGATGTGTGGTAAATATCTCTGTGAGTGTGAGAAACTGTGGGAATCAGGCAGAGAAGGAAGAACTCAGTGAGTTTGAAAAGAGGCACAGAACTCAGGGGAAGGGCTACAGGAAGGAAATGTTTCAAACAGACTATGCTTTAATAGGTTTGCTGTAAATCTGGGAACTTACCGTTTTTACAATTAAGTCTTGACCTAACTAGCATTTCTTAAATCTATGTAATTCTTGAGCTTGGTGCTGTATGGGATTTGCCAGTGATACAGGAAAATATTTATTTAAACAAAAACAAAAAAGATATGATGGACATCTTTGTGTATATTAATTAATTACAAATATATAGATATGAATTTCTAGGACAATGTAAGCCACACAAATTGTAGGTACAGTATGTGAGATATGTCTCTCATCTATTAATTATGTGGGAGATCGTGTGTATTCAGGTGCTTTCCTAATAATGGACAGGAAAGATTGAAAAATCAAATGTATTCTTCCTCCTCACATGTTGTCCTCCCCAGTGTTTGAATTCTAAATTCAGAACGTTTTTATAGTATAGACCATTGTTTTTTTTAATCTTGGCAACTTTAAAAGGTGTGGAGGTCAACTCCCAGAATGCTTCTTGGGAATTCTGAGATTTGAAGTCCACACAACTTAAAGTTGCTAAGCCTGAGCAACACGGGTATATAAAAATGGATTTGAGGCACTGTTCCTTTCTGAGGGTGGCCTTCTCTCTCTGCTATCAGAGGAGATTAAACAAACAGTGCTAGAGATTTTGTTTTCTAGTGATTGTTCTCTACCTCTTTCTTTCTTTCTTTCCTTCTTTCTCTTCAGGAGAAAGAAAGAAAGAAAGAAAGAAAGAAAGAAAGAAAGAAAGAAAGAAAGAAAGAAAGAAAGAAAGAAAGAAAGAAAGAAAGAAAGAAAGAAAGAAAGAAAGAAAGAAAGAAAGAAAGAAAGAAAGATTTGATGCAGCAAATGCACCAGGTTTTATCCTTCTTGACACTATGCAATTACAGCAACGTGAAGAACAATTAATGAAGAAAACATATGTAGAAACAAAGAAGCTGTCTTCTACTGAAAAAGTTAGAAAGATTGTTATAGCACCTATTGTTTTATTATAATTACCCATAATGTGTCTCCACAGGTATGATGCATACTTTTGACATTAGAAGTTTTTTTAAGTGCATCATTAAGTATTTTACTGTATATTTATGTGGTTTCTCTTTGCCTCCTGTACTTGACTATCCCATTTAAAGGAATGCAAGCCAACTTACTGAGGGGGGGGGACATGCCCATTAAAGTTAATAAAATGATTACAGTGAATTGACATTAAGATGTCACAGCTGTATAACTCATTCCTTTTATGTACTCCCAAGCTGAATTGTTTTATGACCGATCATAAACCTATTAAACTACTGGTAATAAAGGATTGTAATTAGTGATAAAATCTGGTTGCTTAGTGAGCCAAGACAGTCATCCTTACTTTCAATTTTTATTGGAAATAATCAAGACAAAACCTTCAGCAATGTCAAAAAGCAGTTGGTGAAGAAGATATTACTATTTTTTTAAAGCTCTGGTAACATTTAATTTATAGGCCTAAATGACAACAGTGGGGGGAAATCCAGGTGTGTCCCAAACTCCATTAAAGAAGAGACAAGTATGGGCATCTAAACAAGTACTATTTTTTTCCTTACTTTTTTTCCGCTAGCCTTTTTCTGTGTGTGTCCAATCCTGATCAAGAAGGATCAGATCCAGGGCCTGATAGAAAGATGCAAATGGGCAACAGACTGTGAGGGCGTAAATTATTTATCTACTAACAACTCTTTAATTCCTCTTAGTGGCTTACCAAAGTGAATATTAAATACACTTCTAAAATAAAAATAATCGATATAGAATTGTTACATCACCCTAGCATCCGAACCAAACATACCAAAGATGTGTTAAAAGTAATTAAAAGTCCTGTGAAAAAGCTGAGTTTTTCTTTTTAATTTATTTGATTGCTTTTAAAATTATGATAGAAAAACAAAACACAGGATACAAATACATGCATTGTCAAAGAAAACAAAAAGATAAAAAGTGTTGTTTTTTTTAAAGTAAAAACAGAGTCCAATAAATTCTAAATATTATTTTTGTTGTGTAAGTCATAGTTTGCAGTCCATTGGCACTCTTGTTTTGAAATTAAAATATTCTCCCATTGTTGGGCAGAAACCTCTAATTCTTTATTCCACTCATTTCGTAGCATGTCCATATCAAATTGATTTATTGGTAAAAGAAATCTATAGGAACTAATAGGTTTTTTTTAGTTTCAAAGGATTTAACAAGTTGTTCTAGTATCTCAAGTATCTCAGAAGCGGAGAATGTTGCTGACAGAAACATATTGTTAACAAATGTTGTTACTGTAAATATTGCCTTTGGATTATATCTGGTAGAAAATATCTGTCTATTAAAACAGAGTATGTTAAAAAATCATCTTCATTATCTACCAAGGAATTATCTGGGTTTCTTTTTACTTGGAAATTCCCAAGTTTAATTTGGAATTGTGGGGAACAGTGTTAGTCCCTTCTTTTCTCAGCCTCAGGTTCAGCAACCTCTTTTGTTCTCTCCCCAGATATGAACCAACCAAAGCTTTCCTTTACCTTCAGGAAGAGGGAGGGGCCAGGGCAATCTGATTTTATGCGTACCACATCTCTAATTTGAGGGTGTATAATGCGATTGTCTACAGTTTCCCTAAGAGGATAGATATTAGGAATATTTGAGTTCTACTCGCTGACAAGGGAAAGTTTTGCCAAAATGAATGGGAGATCTCCAAGAATGCAACAATAATTCCTGCTTCTCTTATAGTGAGTTACTTGACAAGTGATACTCAAGCCAGTGTGACATGTACAACACACTTTCCATATGGCTTAAAGTTTTTCGGGTTTTTGCTGTTATATGGGACAGAGAGTATGTGAGCTCTTTGTTTTGATGAAAAAAAATCCACATTTGGGCCCAGCCGCAATATTTTAGTAATTCCTCTGGGGGGAAAAACTAGGTTAAAAAAAAAAAATAGCAGAGCTTGTTGATAGGTGATAGTTTAACTTTCTTAATGTAAATAAGCTTTCACTAGCTAGATTTCTCTTTCTTGGAGGAGATAAAAACAACTATCTAATTTTATTTCGTCCTATGCAAAATGTATATGTAGGGTGAGATGGTGTGGGGTAATGGATATGTTGTTAGAATAATAGCATGCAAAACATTTTAGCTTATTTTTATGTAACAGGTGACTAGCCATTAAATCTGGCTAGCAGGACAGGAGGGGAAAGGGAGGTTGAATTAAATAACAGCCATTGCCTTCATTGCAACATATTTCACTCTGTGGTAATTGAGAGAGACAGAGCCTTAAGTACCAAACAATTAACCCACGGCTAATTCCCTTTCTATCATGCAACTTAAAGGAAACATCAAAGACACAACTCAGGTATCTTCTCTGTCATTCTTCACAACACTGACTTCTTGTCTGAACTGAACTTTTAAACCTATTATAATGGGCTTTCTACAACAAATATCATGCAGTAGGGAAACTATAGTAACCAATAATCTGTTTCACTTCAATGAAAACTATGTATCTGAATGGACAAGACTGGTGTTAAACATAGGACTAAAAATAAAAAAACGGCATCTGGATTTGGAAAAAAGTGGTGGGGAAGTTAAATGCCACAAACATTCAAACTTCCTAAGGAATAATGGCACGATAGGAGCAATTTGGCATCCTTTTCACCACATATGTAAAAACATAATTTAACCTTGTATCCTAGGAAGAAGGCAATGGAAAACCACTTCTGAAAAACCTTGCCAAGAAAACTGAAGGGATTTGTCGAGGCAATTCTTTGGGGATCAGACACAACTGAAGGGAAGAAAAACAAAAATCCACATCTATAATGTTAATCCTTTTTTTGCGTGGATATAAAGTTTGAGGGAATGTATTCACAACTTCACATTTCAGATCTTCATGAGAAGATTTCAGACTTTCATGGATTTTTCACACAAGATGATTCACACAATTACTTTAGAAGTGAGAATATATTAAACTTCCATGAGGTAAATGAACTTAGGTAAAATATTTCATTTGGCAATTATATAAAATTGACCGTTTTTAGGATTGGGAGCCTAATCTATACATGCATCTTATCTTATTTGTTGTGACCTTTGGCGATGACCTAATTTCTACATGCATGAATATCTCAAAACAGCAGAAATTTTAAGAATATAAACCACTGACTCATACATAAATCAATTAATATTAATCAGTCATTAACTCTTGATTTGTGTATGCTTAACTCATCCCTTCATTAAAAATGGGCAAATATTTCAATAAATAGTCCAATGTTTTGCCAAAGATGTATTAAACGTTATATTTGTTTATTTTATGTAATTGAGATTTGGGACATTTTAAGCACCTAAGAATAGCCCTGCTGAATCAGACTAAGATTTATCTTGTAGCTGTCCTACATTAAGGTGGCCCTCACCTCATCTTATGGAAATGGATTCCTCAAGTTAACTATGCTATTTCTCTGTTGTAAATCTCTCTCCAGTCAGTTTTAGTGGGCAGCTTCTGATCCAAGTATCCACTTTCTTCCCATTGTGCATAATTTTATACACTTTGATCATGTTTCCCTTCATAGAGATATTATGTCTTTGCTGCAAAAATGCAGATGACCACCAGCAACAAAGATACAGAAAACCTACCATGTACATTTGCTTCCATCTAGTGGGTGTCAACCTTTTTGCAGCTCAGGTACATCTACAATGTAATTTTCTGATACAATTTTCTAAGATAACTATGCTAACTTCTCTCCTAAAGAGGCTTTTCAGCCCCTCAATGATCTTGGTTGTTGCCTCCTTCTGTATATTTTCTAGCTCTATTATATTCTTTCAAAGATGGCAAATAGAAGGTAGCACCTGGACAATATTGGATTTCTGAAAGATTTATATAAGAGCAATACAATGTTGGCCGTTTTATTTCAAGCCCCTTCTTTAGTGATCCCTAGCATGGAATTTTCTCTTTCCACAAGCTAACATATTTATAAAGCTTTCCAGTATAACTCTTGTATGACTCCTTTGCTAGTAAAGATGGTTCAGTCCCATCACGGTATATGTGAAGTTGGGTTTGTTTGCTCCAGAGCATCATTTTACATTTATATAAATTGAATCCTGCTTGGCCATTTTAATTTTAAAGAGATCTTTCCAGAGTTCCTCGTTGTTTCTTCTGGATTTCAATACCCTGAAGGTCAGCTCACTGATTTCTCTTGATGCCCTAAATATCTTAAATCGCATTACCATCACATTGATATTCATTTTCTTTATTAAACTCTTCATGATTGATGATAAGATACATCTAAATTTGAATCTAATTATTGTGCACACTCACTGGAAGATGTATATACCGTATTTTTCTGTGTATAAGACGCTATTTTTTCCTGCAAACACAAAAATCAGGTGCGTCTTATACAAGTGCAGCATCTTATACACAAAAAAATAATGGTAACTTCCGCAGCCCAGGGCATGCCTGTGTGGGTTCTTTACATGCTGCTGCCATGCCACCTGGTGCAGGAGGATATCGCTGGCCCGAGATGCCACCTGGATGGAGAGAAAGCCGCCCCAAGATGCCGCCTGGTGCTGGAAGATCGCACTGCCCCAAGAATGCCGCCGGTCCCACTGAAGCTGCTTTCTATGACCGGTTTTTCATCGGCACAGCTCAGGCTGAAGCTGCAAGAGGCCCCAGAAGCCGCCTCAGTACAGTGATTGACAGCCGAGGGGGTGGGCGGGACTAAACCCGCAGAGCGCCATCTGATTGGAGGAAGTCACTTCCCTTGTGTGATGGTACCGAGAAGTACCAGTAAGCGAACATCTTACTCTGCTAAATTTAAACTGAATGTAATCAGTTATGCAAAAGAGCATGGAAACAGAGCTGCAGAGAAACAGTTTGGACCACCTCCCACTGATAGTAAATGCTGTGCATGACTACTTGTTTTACTGCCACTAAAGATGTGGTCTGTTTTCATTGTTTTGATTACCAATAAAATAGAAAATATGTGCAAAACTAAAGATGTGGTTTGTTTAATATTTAAAATGTTGATTTCTGAATTTTTGTTTAGAAAATTGGGGGGCGTCTTATACAAGGGTGGGTCTTATAGACGGAAAAATACGGTATGAACTTCAAGTATGTACTAAGTAATGTTTCATTAGAGCTAATGTGAGAAAATATGAATGTTTTATTGATGAAGTTACATCTGCGATGGCCATTCACATTTTGGAGTCTTATTTTCGTGGCCAAATGAGCAGTAATACTACAGTATAATGCAAACAGAATAGTATTAAAAGTAGTGTGGTGTCATGGTTAAAATATTGAACTAGCACTGGGAAAAAACCATATTCAGTTCTTAGACATTGATGATCTTTGGGAAACTTTGGGTCAGTCCTAATCTTTTAGAAATTCCTACCCCGCACACACAAATTGTTATTATAGAGCAAATTGGAGGAGGTGTAACCACCAGCTTCTAAAGGAAAGGTAGAGCATAAACCTAATGAAGGAATGCAGAAATAAATGCCGTTCAGATTACTTGCAAATTCATCCAAAAATCAGGACTCTGTTAGTATCCTTTCAGATTGATAAATATTATCAGAAGCTATAAGCTTTCATGAGATACAGTTCACTATGTACTCCATGCATTTGATGAAGTTAGCTGTAGCTCATGAAAATTTAGATCTATTAATAGAATGTTTTAGTCTGGAAAAAAGCTATCTGACTCCTGATTTATGTATGTATGTATGTATGTATGTATGTATGTATGTATGTATGTATGTATTTATTTACTTACTTACTTACTTACTTACTTACTTACTTACTTACTTACTTACTTACTTACTTACTTACTTATTTATTTATTTATCATTTGTTTTTCTGATTCCAGCTTACATAGGCAGAAAGCTGGTAGTGGAGCCAAAGGGACAAAAGGATCTACAAAAAATGGATATGTTTTCCTCCCTCCACAAAAAAAAAGTAGGAGGGGGAAGAATCTCTATTTTAAAGCAATGTAATAGTTATTTTTCATTTATTATTTTTGCTCAAAGAATGCAAGTTCACAATAGTTGCCAAGGTAATTAACCAAAAAAGAAAAAAAGAAAAAAAAGTATGATCCCCACTTCAATATCAATGTTACTCCCTCATTTCAAGTGACAAAAAGATCTGTACAAAATCATGAGTGGGAGAAGATTATCTTTTTTTTCCTCCCCAAGAGATCAAAAGAGCTGTTTATTTTATTATTTTTTATCTTAAATGTATCCAGAGTTTTATGGGTAAATATTAAAGCACTTGCAGTTGGTCATGCTATAAGCTACTAGAAGAAAGTTAAGCTTTTGACGTTGGCTAGCTGAGATATCGGCTCTAAGCTGACAAGTAATTAAACCAGCATATCTGTAACAACTGTCATCTCTTATTTCTGTGCAACTTGGATGTAAACCAAAGGAAGGGAAGCCAAGCATGGGGCGGGGGGGGGGTGTGAAGAGGAGAAGAAGAAAGAGAGAAAGAAAGACTTTATATTACTGGGCAACTGCTGAGTATCTCCTGCTGAACAGTTTAGCAGACCTGGGCATTTAAAGGATTGTGAGAAAGATCAAAAGGGTCAAAGATCCCTTTACCAATTAACAGCAGTCAGAAGCACATCAAATAAGGTGTAAATTTGGACTTTGCAGTTTTGAGTAAGCCAGGCATAAAATGCATTCTAATGCTCTTGAGTAGATGCAGCTTTGAGCCATGAGTGATGTCACCACTGTGCTAAAAGAAGCTTAATCACATTTAGACTGGCATGATGGAGCAGTCCTGGGCACCGAGCTGTGAATGCTTGCTGCTCTTTTCACTCCTGATAACACCAGGAATTGCTATCCTTTCTGCCTGCTCCAAAAGCATTGGGTTCTCTCTCTCTCTCTCTCTCTCTCTCTCTCTCTCTCTGTGTGTGTGTGTGTGTGTGTGTGTGTGTGTGTGTGTGTGTGTGTGTGAGAGAGAGAGAGAGAGAGAGAGAGAGAGAGAGAGAGAGAGAGAGAGAGAGAGAGAAGATAGGTTTAGATTCAGATTCAGGTTTAGTTACTTACAAACATTCATACATGCGTGCACATAAATACAGACCCAGAACATTTCTTTGAAATTCTACTGCTTTCATTCTTAACAATTTAGAAAAGGAGCTTCAGCAGGTTTCTCATTCTCTCTGGTTAATTGTGTCAAGTAAAGGGGAGAAATAATTAATACAGCTTGAGGTGGATGCACTATTTAATTCAGAATTATGTAAATTGTGGAAGAAAAGGAGGTGTGAATGGAGTAGTTTTCCTATAGACAAAGTTTCTTTTACAAACATCTTTCAAAAGGATTGTACAGTCCAACTAAATAGGCAGTTACCACAGTATCCCATTTATCTTGATAGCCTACAGATGAACAACAACAATAATAAGGACAAACTATATATGGCTATGGGGGCTATGTGGAGAACGAGTGAATTGTGAACTCCGGTAACGGAAGGTTTATGTATGTATGTTGAATGGCTGAATCTACTGTCTGGTTGAAAATTCCCCTTTGAAAGAAATATAAAAATCATAATAAAATCTTAACAACTGTGATCGTAGTCATTTCTTTATAAAGGGTAAATAGGTTTCATACTTGTTTCCTCATATATGAAATTAGGTTTGCATAAAGTAGGGCTACCAGGTTTGGACTACAAAAATTCTGATGAACACTAGATGGCAGAAACAAAATATAAAATTATTACTCTGTGCTGCCATTTAATGATGACTCTGAGTTTTGCAGCCCATTTAAGAGGTATGGGGTGAGAAGGATGGTCAGCATGGAAACAATGGCACTTTTATTTGGAAGTTCAGTTCAGTTTCTTTTTTTTTTTGGTTTGAAATGTTTCACTGCTTATCAGTATTCAACTTATTGAGAATGACTAAATAAACCTGCATATACCACTCAGTGACTTTGCTTTGTTACTTCTACTCGTGGAAGTGTCTAAAGATAACAGGAGGTTCCATTCATGAATCCGTTTAATATTTTGCGAGTCCCCTGGACTGCAAGGCGATCAAACCGGTCAGTCCTAGAATAGATCAACCCCGACTGCTCTTTAGAAGGCCAGATCCTGAAGTTGAAACTCAAGTACTTTGGCCACCTAATGAGAAGGAAGGACTCACTGGAGAAGAGCCTAATGCTGGGAAAGATTGAGGGTAATAGAAGAAGGGGACGACAGAGAATGAGGTGGCTGGATGGAGTCACTGAAGCAGTAGGAATGAGCTTAAATGGACTCCAGAAGATGGTAGAGGACAGGAAGACCTGCAGGAACATTGTCCATGGGGTCGCGATGGGTCGGACACGACTTCGCAACTAACAACAACAACAAATGAATTGGCCCACAAGCAAATACACAGCCACATATACACGAAGGTATGGATGCTGTATACTTACAAAGCATCATTCCTCTGTATTCCATCAAAGAGTTTTTCAGGCAATGTAGACTAGAAGCCAAGTTGTTTATCCTGAATATTAAGAGCACATGTTGTAAGATCAGTTTTTGCCAAGTTAGTACCCTGCTGATCTTTTGGAAATATAATAGCCACTAATTCCAACAATTACTGCTCTAACATTTTTGAAGGACACCAGTTTGGTGAATATTACTAAAGTCCCACTGGGAAAAGAAAAGAGCAATCTAATAGCTCCATGTGTTCATTTCAATGTGGTGTGTAAAAATAATAATTTCCCAGTGATTCATGCCCTTAAGAGGCATTCTTGGTGGCTGTTTAAATTATTTCTAGAGTAATATAACATACTAAATACTAACTTAACTTAGTATAAATATACTAACTTAACTTGGTATAACTTAAATACTAAACCCATTCTCTTCCAGCACTGATGATGTTACCTAGTTGGGTAATGAAATATCTGCAAGAAAGCAACCAAGGTCAGAGAGCACCAAGGACTCCACAATTCAATCCTGAGCTACAATTATTATCTTATATTGATATACTAAGTATCTTGAGCTAATACGTGAAATGTTTGCATGCATAGATGATTCCTAAATTGTATATATGACTCCACAGATGCAACTCTTACTATATTCAACTGGCTTTCTTAATCTACCAGTATTGTATGCATATTGCATTATGAATTATTTTAAGATTCAGTACATTGAGAACTAGGTTGACAATCCTTAGATCCTTACCCAGCTGAGAGGATCGCTATCATCAGGGATTTGGGGGAAGTTTTATCACTTAGCCAAAGCAGAATTATCCTAGGTATCTGCCCTGAGCTTCTTGGAAGATGGATATAAAAACTGAAACTAAAAAAAATGAAAATTGTACATATTTTTTAAAAATTTGGAAACAATTAATTCTTTCTTGTATTGGTTTAGTTTGTTTGTAATACCCTTTTTAGGATATGATATTATGTGTACTTTCAGTTCAAATGTTAATAAATATATTTGTCTCTGAACTTCAGGGCAATATTTTTCTCCTCATTTTATCCTTACCATAGCCCTGTAAAATTGCTACAGCAGTAAGATTAGGATCAGAGTCACCCAGATCTCATGACAGCTAAACAAGAATTTCCTATGTTGTAAAATTCTAGAGATTTGTGGTGTAGATAATGATACAGACAACTATACCTGCATTGAGAACAAATAAACCATTATTAACGAAATGAAATTTAGCCATAACTGCAATGTATTTATAAGATTTCAACAAGATTTGGGTTGTCACCAATTTTTTTGCTATCTTGTTTCATCTATAAGACATCTCTGTTGAAAAGAAAAGCTTATATATTTTATTTGCAGAATAACACAGTTGGAAGGGACCTTGGAGGTGTTCTAGTCCAACACCCTGCTCAGGCAGGAAACCCTATACCATTTCAGACAAATGGTTGTCCAGTCTCTTCTTTAAAATTCCAGTGTTAGAGCATTCACAACTTCTGGAGGAAAGTTGTTCCAATGATTGATTGTTCTAACTGTCAGGAAATTTCTCCTTAGTTCTAGGTTGCTTCTCTCCTTGATTAGTTTCCATCCATTGCTTCTTGTCCTGCCTTCTGGTTCTTTGGAGAATAGTTTGACTCACTCTTCTTTGTGGCTACCCCTGAGATATTGGAACACTGCTATCATGTCACCCCTAGCCCTTCTCTTCATTAAACTAGACATACCCAATTCCAGCAACTGTTCCTTATATGTTTTAGCCTCCAGTCCCCTAATCATCTTTGTTGCTCTTCTCTGCACTCTTTCTCAAAATCTTTTTTACATTGTGGCACCCAAAACTGGATGCAGTATTCCAGGTGTGGCCCTACTAAGGCTTTATAAAGCCTTTATAAAGCAGTACTTTCCGGAAGGCCTCTGCAGCCGAGAACCGAGTTATGGATTGAATCCATTGCTCAGTTATCGGCTGCAGAGGCCTTCCGGAAAGTCCTGACTGCAAAATGCAGGCCTGAGCTCCATTCTCATCTGCAGAATGAAGCTGTTCTTTTGGACGCAGAAGAAGTGGGCCGATTGGGCGGGGCTGTCGGTGCCGGAAGTGAGTGGAAAAGACACCCCTCCCCAAAATAAGACCTGGTGCCTCATTTGGAGGCAAAAAAAAAAAAGTCTGAGTCTTATTTTCGGGGAAACACGGTAGTTGTAGGATGTTGTTTGATGGACATGCTTTTCAGAGGGATGCTTATCCATGTCACTTTCAAATGACATTTTGAAAAGAAGCAACCTGGATACTTTTGATGCAGACTAATGTGTGATACTGCAAATCCTTAGATTTTAGGATGCAGCTCAAAACAGTACCAAATGTTTATATTAGGATAAAAATAGTTTAAAAATTGCATTCTTATATATTACTTAATTTCACATTTAGGTATTTTTTTATTACAGATTAATTTAAAAACAAAACAGAAAGGCTTTATAAAGGAATTCTAAACTAAGAGAAATGGCGAGCAGTCTAATGTCCCTTTTCTCACCCATTGGATTATGCATCTCCATAAATTTTGGTAAAAATAACATCACCAGGAAGTGAGTTCAAAATCTCAGTTAGATACCATTCTCACAGAGAATGAGGAAAACCTCCCGAATTGAAAAACAACTCTTTCCAGAGCAAGATGGGGAAAAGCAGTAATTAAAATCTTAATGGAGCTATTGTCTTTGGAAATCTCAGCTTTCATTTGAATTCATCAACATACCAATGGTTACCAGGCACCTACATAAAGGACTTCCCCATAAGTGGCATGTTTCACATAACTGAGATGTGTAACATAATTGTGCTGGTTTGAGGGAAATAATTCTATTGGTTCTCTTACAAGAGTGTTGTGTGTATGTTTGTGTTTACTAAAATATTGTGTGTGGGGGGGATGGAATAGCTTGATCTGTGAGACTGTTATAACCACAAAAAAACAAAAACAAAAAGACAAGCTAGTGGCCGGCATAGCTACATTGTCTTTTGAACAACAAGTCAATGCAGACAGAAGTAAATGACAGTTAATTACAAATTACATTCTGGATGGGGCTGTGAAGGCCTCGTGGCTTGAATAATAAATAGGCCCTCAGGCACTCACCTGCCTGCAAAGGAGCATACAGAGGCACAGGCCGGGGTGCAAGACAAGTTTCAAACAAGCTGCTAAACACAAAAGCTTATTGGATTACAGAGCTTTAGGAGAAAGCATTCAGATCTCCAGCAGCAACTGGGGTTGAAGGGATTTCTAAAGGATGAATTGCTATTCACTGTAAAAAATTTTGAATACTGTTCTTTGGGTGCAGGAAAGAAAACAAATTCACTTTCGCACCCCCCTCCCCAATATTAGAAGGGGAAGCCTAATTCTATTACAAATGCCCTTTAGAATACATGACTTGAAGAAGGGGGAGGCAGCAGGGTCCTGGAAATCTAATCTCTTTGCAAATTAGAAAGATTAGGTGGAGTGTTTCTAGTTCCTCTTTTCAACATTCGGTTGACAAATCAGGATGTCACATGTCCTAAAGATACTATTTTAAAAAAAATAAAGCAATTTTTTTAAAAAAAAAAAGTTACTGACTGGCTATACGAAATTTTAGCTTTGATTAGACAAGTCTGCTTCTTTGATTTTGGGGATATTTGCTAATTTTGTGTTCAGGGTTTTAGAACTTTAATTCTAAACTTACTATAATTGCAAAAAAAATTAGACAGTGTCTGAAATAATTAATGTTAGAATTAGAGCATTGAAAAGACCTTGGCTTTTCTAATTCACTAAAGCAATTTCTATTCATTTAGTTGAGCTAAGTGCTTATTGTTAAAGACAAAAGGCCCAACAGTTTGACATTGAGCTCATTATGTATGTTTGAAACATTCTGCAATTCAAGGCCACACCACATGCTATAAAGCACAGGCTGATGGATTAAAATTCAGACCACACAATTTCCCTGAATAGCTTTCCTTTTAAACCTGATTAAAACTTCAAAACAAAAGCACATCAGTAGGGCCTGGATGTGTCTGTGTTCTATGCACACATCATTTGAGAGTATTTTCTTGCACTCATTACAGCAAAAGTGATCCAAATATTCTTATGCTCTCTGCCTGGAGTGACTGCATAGAGGTAAGTCCTATTGATTTCTGCAAAACTTGAAAGGCATTTTAGAACTAGAATCTTTCAGTAACAATCCATCATCCAGTGACATACATTTAAGTGGCATTGATTTCAATAGGAGTTTAATTCATATAGCTGGACATAAGATGTTGCCATTGAGCTTAAATAAACAAGACTGCAAGCTTTAAATGAGGCTTCTCAACAGTAGAACACATGATAAAGCTCCTGGCATGTTCCACTTTACGCAGCAGGTGGAAGATTGGCTAAATACTCTTCCATGACATCCATGTAACAAATCCTTATAAAGAAAGGAAACATGTCAGAGATATGCAGGAAGTGGATTTTTATATATGACAACCTTAAAAGACTCAGACCAAGAAGAGTTTTTTAATTGGATGCTCACTTTGTGCAGACAGAGCCTTTATTGAAAAATCAGTCGCATATGATTTTAATTAGGGTCTAAAAGTGAAGGAAATTTCCTTATATTTTCTGCTGTTTATGAAATGCTGTAATTCTGGTATTTTGCTGGGGGGGGGATGAAAAATGGCATTTTTCAGAACAGATGGCACTTGTTTTAAAAGGTATTATACACAGTAGTTCCTATAACCATTGAATTGACCTTTATGTAAGGTATGGCCAATGTGGTGTAGTTATTAAGATGCTGGATTAAGAATGAAAAAGTACCTACCCTCATCCATGTTAGCTGACTTTGGACTCCCTCTTTCTTTTAACTGCAACTACCTCACAAGATTGTTGTTGTGAGGAAAAAAATTAGAAGGAAACATGTATGTTCCTGAATGTAAACATATGATAAATACAATAATTTACACTTAATTAATTTAGTTATTCTAAATGATTGTGCCACTTGGATCCTGATGAGTTACTTGTAATGAGAAGTACAAGAAAACAATTGTAGTTTCCCCCCCCCAGCAAATCTGAATACAAATTGAATCAAAAGATCTTTTAAGATACATGTGATACCTCATTAAGACATTGTCACTGCAATGAGGATTGCATTTAGATCCATGCAGTGGCACAATGCTTATTTCTGAGTAAAAATGACTGAAAACAAACTAAAACAAAACTTCAAAATGATAGATAGCACAAGAGACTGAAATCAACTCCCCAAAATAATTGTTTTAGTGTGAGAGATGCTCTTGAGAAACATATACCAAAGACTTAAAAAACATCAACTTGGGTCAAGTACTGTATATGCACATAACATAGAAATACTCCTTGTATTTGATCATAAGCATCTTCAGATATTTCAGTTCAATTCTCTGGTAGCATTTTTTTTTTGTTTCTTGCCAGCCTTATCAAGCTCCAGCCAGGATAATGGTAGCCTTTTTAAAAAGTACCCTAAACTCAAAGCTTTATAGATTGTAATATATTAACCAATCAGTTCAACAGTAGGTTGATTCATCTCTGAATTAAATATTAGCTTATGGGTTTTACTTGCTACCAAAATCCTAAGTGTTATCTCTTAAAAGATACCTCTTTGATAGTGGTGAGAATTACTGCCAGATGAGTATAATTATGACTGTAACCTAAGCTTATCTAAATTATTGGCCCATATAGTAATCTCACACTTATATTTCTTCCTTGTGTTAGAGATTTCTGGAGAGCCATCACATGAGTGTTTGTCCAATATTATTCCTGTATCAGTCATTTTTAGATATTTAACTTTTATCAGGTTTAATAATTAATCTTAATAATTAAGATATTCCTTATAATTTGAATCCTTTTTAAAAATATTCATTATCCCTATTTTATGAAGAACTACTTTTTATCTTGCATGTAATAAACAAAACTTGAAAATGTTATTGTGTTATTTTTCTTCACTATATAGAAGATACCTGATCAGGATTTTCCAATAGCTAAAACATATTGAACAAGTAGTGAACATGGCACCACTTCATAACCAAGCAAGGAAAAGAAGCCAAGATTTCTTGATCCAAGTCCAATATTTGATCCATTATACCCTCTGGCTAGCCAAGAGTAATCCCAGAGGTCATAATTACTCATAATAAACTCATTTTGAGCAGACAAGAGCTTTAGCATATTGCATTAAAGATCTGAAAAGGAGCATTTCTCATGTACAACTCCATGTGTAGATGGGACTGGTACTCTTGAGAGACTGGGGTTCCTGTCCACATGGAGAAGCTACACAGAGATAATCATGTACAACTCCATGTGTAGATGGGACTGATAATCTTGAGAGACTGGGGTTCCTGTCCACATGGAGAAGCTACACAGAGATAATCATGTACAACTCCATGTGTAGATGGGACTGGCAATCTTGAGAGACTGGGGTTCCTGTCCACATGGAGAAGCTGCATGGAGATAATAAGATATGTGTGCATGTCCCTTTTCAGATCTTTGGGCATGGGCCCACTTCTTCTTTCTCCTACACTTCCACTGTACAAGAAGAAGATCTGAAAGAGGCAGATTGAGTATGAATATATACTAAAGATCTTTTTTTTAAAGAAAAATGGATAGAAGTTGACTTCCTAGCCTTCAGTGAGTCATATTATGGCCTAATGATCTCAAAGATAATATTAGCACTAGCAACCATCTGGGAATTCCCAGAAGTCAAAGGACTGTTTCCTGTTTTGATTTTGGGAGCAATAAGATGGGTAGAAATAGTTTCTACCTAAGAAGAAAAAAAAGAGACTATCTTCACCACAGCAGAATAATTCTGAATTTACTGACAATGAGACGGGTAATCCATCATGTCATCAGTCCTGTGACAGATGTACCCTGTACCTTGTCTCTGTATGTGTGCATAGAGGATACTTCAGAGGCCAGGAGGCAAGGGACACTTAACCCCTACAAGCTTCATGTTCCTGCTGTGCTTCAGACAACCTCTGTCATGTATGAAAAGCCTAAAGAATGACAGTAAATCTATACAAACCTGTGCAATCTACTATCATGACAACCACACACCATGTAGCCTTATAACACTATTAAACTGCATCATGACAGCCATGTAAGACAAGACCTTTATTATGTGCCTTGTTGAGCTACTTAAGGGAGAGTTGGAAATAACAGCATGGGTAGCTTTTCAAAGTCAGGGAAATTAACAGAAGGATGCAGCTTAAACTCTCTTGCTAGAATGATTATTTCACTTCCATGTCCACCACAGGCAATCTATAAAAGAATTACATAATTAAAATTCCATTCAGACCTACATCCTACATCTTTTGGGGGAGAGTCAAAAAGCACCTCCTTCTTGCCATTTATACACAGATTGCTAAAATATCACCCTTGTTTCAAAGCAGCTCTTTTATGACCACTTGGGGTTTTTTGTCATTACTGCCTCTAGCCTCACTTACTTTCAGCAACAAAGGCAAGTGATGGTGATAAAATTCTGTGGAGAAGACTCTCCTAAGCCTTGGTAGTTGTGGGCAAAGCTGGAGATGGGGAATGGAAGAGAGCAGCTGTGTGGAGAATTGGATTTCTTGAGCTGCCCAGTTTTAAACATTTTGGACATGGGTATACCAATTCAGGACAGCTGGACTTTGGAATGTTTCTGGAGATGTGCTGTTTTCAAGGGCTTTAGATTCATCACTGACTCTTCCTGGAACATAATATTATGCACATCCTCTGCAAAACCTCATGGGCTGTACAGCAGTGAGAATGCAGCTTTTCACAGGAAGATCTCTAACCCTTTTCCTATAGAGGTAGATGCTTGCAGCACCCAATGGCCTTGGTGCAGCATTTCCAAAGAGTTTAGACTTGCTCCATGGCTCTGAGTATTTAGATTTTGCTACTGATATCAAGCTACTCTTTTCAAGACAATTACATTTCTTTCATTTTAACCCTTGCAAGCTACTTTCAATGCTTTCTCAAGACAGCTCATGTTATCTTGGACCAGGGACCATCCTATAAAACAAACAGTGTGCAATACAAAAATAAATATATTTTTTTTTAAAAAAAACCACAGGGTTTTATGCTAAACATTAAAGCAATTAAATAGCACCAGCTTAAAGCAATAGAGAGCAATACATGTGTTAATTAAAAGTAACTAAAACAAAGGATTAGGACAACAATAGTTTCATATATTAATATCAATCTGAAAACCAGCCAAGAAGATGGGATCACCACCATCAAAAAGTTCTCTCTCTCTCTCTCTCTCTCTCTCTCTCTCTCTCTCTGTGTGTGTGTGTGTGTGTGTGTGTGTGTGTGTGTGTGTGTGTTTCTTTTTCTCCTATGCCTATTGGCTGCCATGATGATAGGTATCAAAAGAATATTTTGTTCCAACAAACCTAGAGAGAAAACAGATTGGAAGGTATCCAAATCATCTGCATCATGTAAGATTCCCTGGTTGCAAAGCCATCACTCTGCCCCATGTCTTATCTCAGAATGCGAGACTGAATAGTAGATAGCTCAAGATAGCTTGCTCTAAATTGTTTATTCTTTTAGTTAGTCTTATCTGCCATCTTTTATACCTCCACCCGGGGAAGCATTAATCACTACTGGCTCCATACAGCACGTCCACATGTAAATTGCTAATATTTTCAAGCTATATATGTTGAAAAGTATCAATTGCAACTTAGCTGCTGCCCCTTCCCCTTCCCCTCCTCTTCCTCCTATGCTGCTCCAATCATTATAATTTATACACCCTGTTCCTTAATATATATACATATACATATATATATATACATATATATATATATATATACATATACATATATATATATATATATATATATATATATATATATATATATATATATATATATATATATATATATATATATATATATATATATATATATATATATATAGATATATATATATATATATATATATATATATATATATATATATATATATATATATATATCTGTTCAATGACACAGTCCTCGATCTCCGGGAGAAATATAAACCAGCTGTTTATTGTTAAAAAGTTTAAAACAATAAAAACAACTATTTACAATATTAAAACAACTTAGCTTTCGCTGGTCCCCTGCCAGCATCACTCTGAGGACGCTGGCAGGGGACCAGCGAAAGCTAAGTTGTTTTAATATTGTAAATAGTTGTTTTTATTGTTTTAAACTTTTTAACAATAAACAGCTGGTTTATATTTCTCCCGGAGATCGAGGACTGTGTCATTGAACAGATATGCCCGGGATTCGTATTTATATATATATATATATATATATATATATGTAGGTCTTTGGTAATTCGGGTTTTCTCCCGTGTAAAATTGAAAGCGTCTTGGCAACGTTTCGACGAAGTCCCATTCGTCATCTTCAGGCTGGTGTCTTCGGCTTCGTGCTTCTAGGAGCAATGTGTGATCGCAGCTGTTTCTTCCTTTTAACTGCCAGTGGAGGTATGAACTGATTGGATGGGAGCTTGGCTGTGTTCTGATTGGGTGGAGGTGTGTTCTGATTGGTTGGGGGGTTGGCTGTGCTCTGATTGGATGGGGGGTTGGCTGTGCTCTGATTGGATGGGGGTGTGCTCTGCTTGGGTGGGGGCCCTGTTGTGCTAGGATTAGTCTGAGTTGCAGGGGAATTTGAGATGGAGAGCTGCATTGCTGTAGTTTGGCTTCGCGTTCGTGGTCGTGCCACATCTTCAAGGTGGGTGTCAGTTTGCTTCACGTATGGAATGGAGGGGTTTAAAATGGCCAATGATGCAGCTGTGGTCTGGTTTCTGGTCCGCGGTCGTGCCTCATCATCGGTGCGGGTTTGAGTCTGCTTTTTGCGTGGATGTGTGGTGGTGACATCATGTGTGGTCTTCGTGAGTGTGGGTCCAGTGTCGCTCCTTGTGCTAGGGATTCGTCTGTCAATAAGGCTGGGTTTCCAAATGGCTGGTAGGCGGGAGGTATCATCTCGTTTATTCATGCTGTGTGGGCGTTTTTCTATCTCGATGGCTTCTCTGATTATTCTGTTGTTAAAGTGTTCAGTTTTGGCAATAGTTCTGGTATTTTTAAAGTCAATTTTATGTCCTGTGGCTTTGAGGTGTTGGACCAGGGAGGAAGTTGGTTCCTCTTTTCTGACTGAGTTCTTGTGTTCTTCAATGCGTGCGCTTATTCTTCTGTTGGTTTGTCCGATGTATGTGGTGGGGCAGGCGGTGCATGGGATTTCATATACTCCTTGATTTTCTAACTCAATTTTGTCTTTGGGGTTTCTTAGGATGGTAGATATTTTTCGGTTTGTGCAGAATGCTGTCTTGATGTTGTGTTTGTGGAGGATCTTGCTGATTTTGTCTGTGGTGCCTTTTATGTATGGGAGGAGGGCTTTGCCGTTTTCTTGTTCTATGTCTTGGATTTTAGTGGGGGTTTCTTTTTGGATTAAGTTGGTAATCTTATTTCTTTGGAATCCGTTGGATGTTAGTACATTAGTGAGAGTGTGTAGTTCGGTTTGTTAGGTGTTGTTCGTCAGCTAAGCGTTTTGTTCTCGAGATGAGTGTCTTGGCTACGGAGTTGATCTGTGCTGGGTGGTGGTGTGAGAGTGCGTGCAGATAGCGGTTTGTGTGTGTTTTCTTCTGGTAGATGGTGTGTCCTAGGGAGCCATTGGATTTCTTGTAGACTAAGACATCCAGGAAGGGAAGTTGCTTGTTAGCTTCTGTTTCCATGGTGAACTGTATTTTGGGGTGTAGGCTGTTGAGGTGTGTGAGGAAGTTGTCTAGTTTTTCTTTCCCATGTGGCCAGATTATGAAGGTGTCGTCTACGTATCTGAGCCAGAGTTTGGGTTTGTGATCAGATTTTTCTAGAGCTTGGGTTTCAAAGTGTTCCATGTAGAGGTTTGCAATGACAGGTGAGAGGGGTGACCCCATGGGTGCTCCTTCTATTTGTTTGTATTTTTGTCCGTTATAGATGAAGTATGTGTTGGATAGGCAATGGTTGGTCAGATCTAGGATGTGCTTGGGGGGGTTATATTTGTTTTGGATAGCTGTCAAGGCTTCTTGGATTGGCACTTGGGTGAAGAGGGAAATGACATCAAAGCTCACGAGTAGGTCGCTGGGCTGTAAGTTGTTTTAATATTGTAAATAGTTGTTTTTATTGTTTTAAACTTTTTAACAATAAACAGCTGGTTTATATTTCTCCCGGAGATCGAGGACTGTGTCATTGAACAGATATGCCCGGGATTCGTATTTATATATATATAAGCCCCTAACCAATCAGAACACACCTCCACCCAATCAGAACACAGCCAAGCTCCCATCCAATCAGTTCATACCTCCACTGGCAGTTAAAAGGAAGAAACAGCTGCGATCACACATTGCTCCTAGAAGCACGAAGCCGAAGACACCAGCCTGAAGATGACGAATGGGACTTCGTCGAAACGTTGCCAAGACGCTTTCAATTTTACACGGGAGAAAACCCGAATTACCAAAGACCTACATACAAACACCCGTGAAAACCTCAGAAAACACATATATATATATATATATATATATATATAATATCTAACAATCACTGAGGACGAAAGAACTACTTCAATCCTGAAGGCAGAATTAAAACGAACAAACAGGCACCCCACCACACAACAACAAAAATCACAACCCCCACAAGAAGCTGGAACGTATCTCAACAACAACAGCCAGCCAGCCAGCCAAACAACCCAAATGAACAAACACCATTTGCATCACACAGACAATACTTAAACACCAAAAACTATGGCCTGGCAACAACAACCAGCCAATCAGCCAGAAACCAGACAATGATTCAGAAACATCCGGACAAATAACACCTACACCAATTTACATCACACAAAAAGATATTTAAAGGCCAGTGCTCTGACAGATGAGAACAATTCAAAGCGCACTGAAGATGTCCCCACGAATGGAGACGAAACGTTTGCAGCCAAGCTCGAAAGGCCCCTAGAGATGACATTCCTTGAGAGAAGATATGTCAAGGGAGGTCCTTTACCTGATCTTATTGGTCCAGCAGAACCAATTGGGAAAAGGTAGCCCTGAAGACATACAGGTGCTGAACCATGGAGAATTTTAAAGGTGATAACAACTTGGATTTCATCTGGAAGATGTTGCTCTGACTCTATTATCTCTGATCTGCCTCACTACTAACCTTCAAACCAGCAGAGATGAGAATATGTGCTAACTTTTCCAAAATATATTACAAATGTCTAATACAAATTCACCCTGATGATTGCAATCAGAGTAAATGATTCCATCCACAAATGAGACCAGGTAATGAGTGAGAAACTAAAAACATGCCTTCAAGTAGAATAGCAGCCAAAACGACAATAAATATGAGATATATTGACTCGATTGAGTTTTTTATAGTCGTTTGTTCCAGTGCATCCAAGTAAGCCAATTTTGAGGTTGCTATAGGCCAGGGCTACCTTATCTGGCTGGTAAAAGATGACCACTATGCAACAGCATAATGATACAGAAAAGTTTTGCTGCTGCCATCTAGTGGGCATCTGGATCTTTTCAGCCCAGATACAAGGGACAGTTCCAGTCAAACCAGTAACTATTTCTTGAGAAAAATTGGTTGGGTACAACTCCAATACACACTCTCTTAAAATCACTTGCTTTTACTTTTGCCCAGAAAGGTTCTCTTCGATAAACAAAGACAAAAGCACTAGTTGAATAGTAATAAAGTTAGTTCATGTATATGCAAGGAAAAGATCTTTCTGCACCTTGATAAAATTAACATATATTTAAATAGTAATGAAGTGACAGAGACCAGAGAAGAATATCAAGGACCACATGCAAACTGAGCTGCGGCCCTCTGAAAGGGATTCATTTCCAGGGACACATGACATAATTTTGCCAGACACATCTCAAAAAAAGTAAAAATTGGAGAGCTTTTATCAGTGTAATAATATCTTGTAAAGAATAATGTATTCCCTTTAGGGGATGAAACTAACTCATTCTAGATAGCTCTTCTGTGCCCAAAGCTACAAATGGCAAGTATTTGGTTTAATGTAATTTTAGAAATTTGATTTCCATATACAGTAACTATTTTCTGTGAGAAAATGGTGTCTCAATTATTAGTAGAAACGCTGTTTACCACACCCTATTCTATTTAGGGTTTTGGATTAGAATGTCACCATACAGATTTTTAGATAGGTAGGTAGATAGATAACAATAATTTCTCTGACTATGTCTAACATGTCTATCATGTCATTCATCAATGCTAAAAAGAGAGCCTTGTTTTGCTTATTTCTTCCTACTAGGATCTCTCTTTCAAGTTATCTTTTAGAATGATGCCTAGCAAACAGCAACAATGCTACCGGTAGTTCTTCCTTAATGACCACTTGCTCAGCAACCATTCAAAGTTACAATGGCACTGAAAAATGGGACTTACTACTGGTCCTCATAGTTGCAGCTGCTACAGCATCCCTGGAGTGATTTGATCACAATTTGAGTGCTTGCTCACAATTACAAAATCACAGCATCCTGTGGATCATGATTTTCAACTTTCCCTGGACAAGCAAAATTGGAAAAAACAACAGGAAGGCAGAAATCACACTCTCATAAAATTCTCTCTTAATGACTCATGATGATCCGTTTGCTTAATAATGGCAACTGATCTTGCTGGAACTGCTGTTGCTAACTGGTTCAGTCATCTGATGTGCTTAAAGACCCTGTTACTTATTGATAAGAATTTCCAGTTCCAATTACTATCTTCAAGTGAGGACTACCTGTATATTAATAAATTGCATTAAAGCATGGTATCAATTAGCCAGCATTGTTGGATACATCAGCTTAAATAAACAGAAGAAGCTACATGGATAAGTAGTGAAATGTTTCAAAGCAAAAAAGAAAAGAAATTGCCATGACTTAACTTTTCCGGAGAGACCGGCTATGCCAGGGATAGTCAACCTCGTCTATTTTATGACTCGTGGACTTCAACTCCCAGAATTCCTGAGTCAGCTATGACTCAGGAATTCTGGGAGTTGAAGTCCACGAGTCATAAAAGAGACGAGATTGACTAACCCCTGCAATCTGAGGATTCTCACAACTCCTGCTCAAGACCTTGTGGCAGTTGAGACCAGTTGGGCCTTTGCACTGCTTCATATTATGCATCAATTGCGCCCACGGAGATGTTTTTTGAGGTTGATTTGTGAGTTGAATAGTTGTGAGTCAAGGTATTCCAAGTGTGCTCACAACCACAATGGCAGCCTGCAATGGACATAAGGTTTGCAAAAACCTCACTTTTTAAATCACTATCGGATACAATCATTTTAAAATTAAAGAAAGATCTTCTGATTGGCAGGATAAGGGAAAACTATTCTTTCTGGACCAAAGAAAAAAGTATTAAAGAATTGTAAATTACTAGCAAAAAGTTTAACAAGGATTTAATGTAAGAACATTTAAATTGATAAAGGGGGCAGTAATTTTGAAAGATTAATTTTTGGCCAAAGTGCTTTTGAAAATATTGGAAAAACAGATTGGATTTTCATGGAAATGTTGTTTATCAATAAGGAACATAGAAAATTAGTGGACTTTACAAAACAAAGAAGATAAAAGTAATATGAGAACTTACTGTATGTATGATAATAATTATAGAGTGTCAAAATACATTTAAGTATTAAGGACATGGAAAGGCAAAAGAGGAAAAAAGGGGAAAGTTTGTCTTCCATTTGTTTCCCTTGGAATTGAGACATTTTTATTTTGGGACTACAATATTAGAATGACAAACCTCCAGAAACGGGGCAAAGTGGGAGAAGAGAGAGGAGAGGATCATTAGAGCACCTGACTGGAAGAGAATTATCCCTGAGATGTTTTTATTGGCTCAGACCACAGTGTTGTTGCATAGAAAGAAGTCATGGAAATGGCTACTATACAAGACTACTCTACAGAATACCTCTGGTAGCCCTCATTATATCTTACGGGGATTATGTTTGCTGTTCTCATAGGGATAAACGAGACTAGGATGATGACTTTGATTTTGATTTCCTGTTTCAAAGCAACAGTAGATCAGTTTACCCTGAAATTGTAATTGGGTTCTCAGATTCAGCTACTAGAGCCCAGTGAGCCCATGCATGTGCCACATGTAAGCCCAGGAACTAACCCAGATCTAGTCTCAGTGCCAGGCCCTGACACTATAAACCTGATCTCACACCACTGCTGGTAACCAGAGATTGAATCTTGTTATTTTGTTTGAAATCAAGGCTTTTATTACAGATTTCCTATATTTCCTCATACTGCTTGGAGGTTCCTGAGGAGGAAATTCTCATGGATGCATTTTAGTAAAAGAACAAACTGTAATATATACCTAGGTCAGTGTTATACTGTCTTCTGAACTGAGCATTTAACAGAATGGTTTGGGGTTTTTTATGCCATAGTCAACTAAATATTTAAATAAGATTATATATTAGAAATATACTATATTTCATCCCATTTCCCCCCAACAACATATGCCATGTATGTCGAGCTGCACCACAGCAACTAGAACAAAGCAGCAGATGGTAATATATCATGCGTGTCGAAGCAATTGTAATGCTTTGCATGGAGAAATTTCCTTTCCACACAATTAGCACCTTTTGTCTGAGTCAGGACAGTGATGCCACTATTAATTTGCCTGCTTACAGTAAGTAACCTTGGGCACCACCCTGTCCCTTTAGCTCCTCCTCACAAATAAATTGTTGTTTGTTGCAGATCTATTCAGGGACGATCCTTAATTTCTGCTACCTGGCCCTGTTCAAACACTGAACTTATTTAGCATTTAGGAGGTATACTTGGAATGTTTTAAATATACTGTATGTTTGGGTAGGTATCGGTTCTCTTGCAGTTTTGCAGATTCGCTTTCTCTCTCATCTGCAAAAGTGAAATTGGCTTCCTGATGAACAAATATGTAAGAAAATAAGTGCATGGAACTGCAGATGAGAAATGTACACTGACTTCCTTGTTGTTGTCGTAAGTGCCTAATACAGAAGCAAACGCCACTGCATGTATTTCAGTTGTAGCTGTTTTGCCCTTATATAGGCAGTCTAGTGTGAGATGGAAAACAGACTTAGGAAAGCTAGTTTTAGCAGCCAGAGTGGACCAACAATGCATTGTCAGTCAAGAACAGTTTTTCTCAGTGTGAAAGTATGAAAGGGATAGGAGGCTCAGAGTTCTTGCTTGTGAAGGTCTCCACAAGAGCATAGTCCCATAAAAAGCAGTCTGCAGAAGTATAGGCCCCAGTTTCAATATATATATATATATATATTTTTAAAAAAACATTCTGGCAACTTCTGGAGGTAAGGAGAAAAGAGGAATCTGTGCCACGTGTAGCCCAGCTCAATAGGGAGAAATGGGGTGTTTAGGTGGAGATATGTGCAGAATCGCAGAAGAAGTGCAATGGAAATTTAAGGGCTCTTTGCCCTTTTACACAATGAATAAAAGCCCAGTCTTAAAGTCTGCTTGGATGCTTCTTTCATATAAGATTGGAGAGACAATGAGAAATTGATTCATCATCAAGTAGTAGACCATCTGGAAATCACTGGGGCAACTAAAAAAATAAGAACACATCCTTGCCTTTAACTTCAAAGGTAATACGTACATACCCTAAACGTTTGTCAGGAGTTCATTCAAGGCATGCAACTTTATCCCCATCTCCCTTTTTTTCATTTATAAGGTGTCTCAAAAAGGAATCCTTGTTCATTTGCAAATAGGCATGAGGCCAGCTTGCTGCCTACCTCTGTTAATAAAATGAAGTTGTTCATTCAGGCTTCCAAATATTTTTAAGTAGATTGGCTTTGCCCTGGAATTGCCCTCACTTGCTCTTCTCCTATCTCCTATCTTCTCCTATCCAGGGCTTTGAAATATTATTTTGGTCTAGAAATAGCTGCCATGTGTGGCTGTCACTCTCAGATGGTTGTCCTGGTCATTTGGGGAGCATTTGGGAATAGGATGTACAGTATTTCATTTGTCTATTTGATTTTTGCATAACTGTTGGCAAAGAAAGAGGGAATTTCCCAGGGCTTTTTCTGTTTCTGGTATGCCCAGGAGATACTCAGAGGATAATGGACAAGACAGGGGTCCTTGTCTCTAGAGCAACCTTGCTCAACCTTAGCAACTTTAAGATATGTGGATTTCCCCCATCCTGGCTGAGAAATTCTGGAAGTTGAAGTCCATTTATCTTAAAGTTGTTAGCTCTAGAGGAACTTGAATACTGTAACTACAACTGGATCTGATTCCTGAGACACAGAGAGATTGGGAGGTGTGGTAGAAGAAGACCAAGAATGACAAAGGTTGTAAAATTCGTTGTTATGGAAAAAGTGGCATACAAAGAAATTTAAAGAGGAATATGTCCTTAGCAATTGACATGCATTCAGAGAGCCTGCTAATGTGGTCTCTCTGTCTCTCTCTCTCTCTCTCTCTGTCTCTGTCTCTGTCTCTCTCTCTCTCTCTCTCTCTTTCTCACACTCACTCACCCCAGTGTTCAATAAACCTTTTTTGCATTTAATTTCTCTAATAAAGTATCTCTTTATACAATCATTAATATATGTGTATGTATTTTTGAATGACGACTATACCACAAAATATTGCTGCATTTTGATTTAAGAATTACGAACTTTAAAAAGTTTGCATCACAGAATGGACTAAACAAATGTTCTTATTCACATACAATTCTGGAAAATATAGCCAGAATCATAGAGTTGGAAAGGGGCATTTAAGTCATTGAATTCAACTCACTGCAGGAATCCAAATTAACACATTGTCAACATAGGGCTGTCCCACTTCCACTCGAACACATTCAGTAAATGGGAGCCCACCACAGCTCTTGGTAATTAGTTTCACTGTTGAACTGTCCTTACAGTAAGGAAATTGGCTCTAACATTCACTCAGAATCTACTTTTCTGTGCCTTGAATTTTGGAACATAAAATTTGGTTGATTGTGAGCTCTCCCCAAGATGATTAATAAAGTCAAACAATAATATAAAAGTAATTTAGAAACAGTGAAAATATATTTTAAAAATTAAAAGGCAAATAAATTCTAAATTAAAATCCCTCTGAACAGGCCAACTTTAACATTGCCTGTTGGAAAATATAATTTCCAAAATCATCTAATTCACCTGATATATTGAAAAAAAGTTTTAGATATATCAAATCACAGCATTTCTTAACTTTTCAGCGCTATATAGGATTATTAACTATCTGATGTTGTCATATCAGTGTATAGGATGGCAAAGGATTTCAAACTAGTGCAGATATACACAATAGTTTACAGTTAGTCCTTGCGTTACAACACTTCATTTAATGACTGTTTGAAATTACAATGGCACTGAAAAAAATGACTTATGACCATTTTTCACACTTACGACCGTTGTATCATCCTCATGGTCATAGGGATCAAAATTCAGATGCTTGGCAAGTGACTCATATTTATGACGGTCGCAGTGTCCCGGGGCCATGTGATCCCCTTTTGCAATCTTCTGATAAGCAAAGTCAATGGGAAAGCCAGATTCCTTTAACAGCCATGTTACTAACTTAACAACTGCAGTGATTCACTTAACAAATGTGGCAAGAAAAGATGTAAAATGAGGCAAAATTCACTTCACAAGTATCTCACTTAGCAGAAGTAATTTTGGGCTCAATTGTGGTCGTACATTGAGGACTATTGTACTTTCTTTTTTATAATCACTATGTGTGTCTCAAGTTTGGAGGCAAATACCATTGGTGATACAGTATCTTCAGTCACTAGGAAATGTACTGATACTGCTTCTTTTTAACATTTTTATGAGTGGTCAATCAATACATCCACAGAACAAGCTTCTTGTGCACTGTCTAAGCCATAGCAATGCATGCAAGGGCATTTTTCCTAATTAAAGAAGGTGGTAACAGCAGTGTTAGAAAAATTATTACACTGCCAGCCAATTTACATCAGATGCAAGTAATAATTAGGTCATTTTCTTTCCATTTGCAAGCTAAAAATCAATTTGGGAATTGAATATCTACTATAATGGTAGAATCACAACAAAACCCCAGTATACTGCAATTCAGAGTGATTTCGAATCGAATACTTTTATTTCATTTCTTCAGTTTTATTAGTGTTATTCAAAATCAAAATATATATTAAGAAAGAACATCAATAATAATAAATTAAAAGCAAGAAGGCGAGATAAAATACTTTGTGATTCCTTACAGCTTTTTTTCAATTGCACTTAAAAATTTTCATGCATCCTTTAAACATTTTAAGATCATTAAGTACAAGAAAGTTAAAAAGAACCTCAATATATTTTCCAGTTTTTATTTTCATATTTCCTTGAGAGGTATCAATGAAATTGATTTTAGTAATCAATTTATTTAAAAAATATTTAGGGTCTCCTGCTTGAGCAGGGGGTTGGACTAGATGGCCTACAAAGTCCCTTCCAACTCAGTTATTCTGTATTCTGTAAAACATCCTACGTAGATAAACCATTTACAGTAGAAATTAAATATATGTACATTTTGTTCAGATCTGAAAAATTTAATAGCAATTCTTATAGAAAAAGGTCCGATTACCTTTCTAGAAAGATTTAATAAGAAATGCATTCTTGTATGTTATGAATAAGTGATTAAGAGAGATTAGTCCCAAACTCCAAGACCAATATGAGGAAATTGAAGAGTATGTGTTAGCTGATTTAATTTCAGTGCTTGAACACACACACACACACACACACAAGCATAGAACACACATGCCAATACATCTACACATATATGCATATATACACAAAAACAGTCTTGGTTGTATATATGTGCTCTGCAAGCATAGAACACACATGCCAATACATCTACATCTACACATATATGCATATATACACACAAAAAGTCTTGGTTTTGTGTGTATGCATATATGCATATATGTGTAGATGTAGATGTAGAACACACATTGGCATGTGTTCTCTGATATATCTCTTTGTATATCAAGGTCTAAGGTTCTCTGGTTGACACTCCAAACTTGATCTAGAACAAGCATGGATCTAGACTGGGGTCTCAATTTACAGTGAACCAGATCAGAAGTGAATTAATCTTTCAAAAGGGAAAGGTGGCCATCTATTCACACAATGTAGGCCAGGGGTAGGCAACCTTGGCTCTTTTATGACTCGTGGACTTCAACTCCCAGAATTCCTGAGCCAGCATGGCTCAGCATGGAAACCTCTCCCTTTCCCCTCAGCATGGCTGGCTCAGGAATTCTGGGAGTTGAAGTCCACGAGTCATAAAAGAGCCAAGGTTGCCTACCCCTGACCTAGGCCAAAGACTGACTCTCCCTCTCTCTCCCTCCCTCCCTCCCTCCCTCCCCCCCCCACTCTCTCTCGCGCACACACACCTCTAATGTGTTTGGTGGCAGAGCCTCAAAAAGAGCTCAACAAACCTCCAACTTCTAACAGAAAGAGTATGTTTGGGAATGGATCTCAGAGCCTGGATCTCAGAAATTTAGACTGAATTGCTTCTCGGGCAAAGATGTTCTTGTAAACGCAACACTATGCATCAATAACTTTGTGCAGGAAAATGCTTCATGTGTTGGCTTTGAATAAGTTGATTACTGATTAATAATTATTTCCTGTTATGGTGTGCGTATTTGGTTATTATGTTACAGGCTTTTTATCCTCATAGCTGAAGTTTTGAAATCTTCTGGGAGATAGAAATAAATGCTTAGATATTTGATGGCTTTCACTTGCTAAATTGGGGTGTTATTAATTTCCCTAGTATGAGGAAGATTGGTAAGGCATCTATTAAATCCAGCCACCTTAGTTTCTGAGTGGTTGATTTCCAATGTTTCATTCTGACAAAATGGTGTAATAAATAAATAAACACTTCATCTCAGTCTACTAGGAATAGCAATGGAGAATGGATTACGAGCCAGAAACAAAGGGCAAAATTCGGCTTTAATAAAAGGAAATTAAATAATATTGAAGTTAGAATCTGGCCAGTTCACTATCATTTATATACCCAAGTTACACGGTGGTATTTTCATGCAGCAACATTATTCATTGAAGAAAAAGGAAGTCAACATTAGAGGCTTCCAATTTCCACTAAAATCACTCACAGGGATTTGAATGAAATGCTGCCTTCAAATCTATAAGGGCTGCATATGACTATGTACTTCACAGACAGGTGATGCAAAGCAGTCCATTAGTCTGCTTGTCCACAGCTAAAATATTTTCTTAGGTCAGCCAATTGGTGAGTTTTGTGTACAAACATGTCATTCCAGATCTGGTCCTTTTTGCCCTAAGGGAACCTAGAAAGCAGAACATGGTTTTGTTTTTCACTCGAACTAGCCAAATTAGCCTCATCCCATTCATCCAGTCAGCTAATCAGCTTTTTGCTTCTCAGGAAGGCCTTGCACTCCTTTGTCAAGAAGTAAAATATTTTCCAAGAGTGAAGATCATTATTACCCCCGACAAGACAGCAAGTACATTACCTGCATCCAATTCATAATCTAAAACATCTATGTGTAATGCAAGGGCTTAAACTACTTAAATACTTTCCAGGATTGTTGGACTGATTAATTTGAACTGAAAGCTACCCAACTCCATAATGATTTGGGGAAGCTTATATTTTAATAACAGAAATATTATGGAGCAATGTAGAACGCAAAAAAAAATCTTAAAGCCAACATCCATGCCTGTTCACAAGTCCTA
This sequence comes from Azemiops feae, assembly GCA_023970755.1. Taxonomy (NCBI): domain Eukaryota; kingdom Metazoa; phylum Chordata; class Lepidosauria; order Squamata; family Viperidae; genus Azemiops; species Azemiops feae. The sequence continues at coordinate 866,522 of JALGBA010000239.1, read as the reverse complement.
CATCCAACTTTCCAAATACAGGTTTCCCAAGGGTTATATTCATGCCAAGGCCTCAATAAATTCAGTAAGCATGGAACTATCAGTTCTGGAACTACCTGTGCTAGTTTGACTAGTTTCACTTATTCCAATTTTATAGGGCAGTTCTACCATGTACATCATGTTCCATACCCTTAATTCTATCCATATCATCTCCATTCAGATGTTTGCAAGAACTTGTTTGACAAGCTGCAGCCATAAAACGCCCCACTAAAGTTGTGGGTTTCCCATTTTCTTTTAATGTTAAATATAGATTTGATAACATCATAATGACTTAATAATGTTTCTTATTGTGTAACTCGCTCAGCATGTTCTCCCCAAAATTTAATTCACAGTTTATTTGATATGGTAGTGTGTTTCTGTAACTTTTAGTACTCTCCAACACAGTGGGTGAATTGTTTTGTTAATATATGTGACTATGACAGAGGCATTATACCACCTAAGGAATATCTTTAAAACGCAATGATTTAGATTTATAAGGGTAATTTTGCCATATTTTATTCCAGTTCTCATATTTATTTCAGTCCCCAAGTCCCCAAAAGCATTTCTGTTTTTCTTTCCTGCATTTCTTTCCCATATTTATTTCCAGCAGGAGTTATATATTTGAAAGACAAATCCTTTTGCTCCTCTATATTTCCAAATCAAACTAAACATTCAAATTATGTTAAAGGTTTAGTACTTAACTTTAGTATTTTCTTATTTTCAAAAAAATGTTTGAATATGGTACCCATCATTTAAAAAATAAAATAAAATTAGCAGTATAGCCTTCAGCTTTTCTTCTGCAGTTGGTTGAACTATCAATTATCTTTCTTTCTTTCTTTCTTTCTTTCTTTCTTTCTTTCTTTCTTTCTTTCTTTCTTTCTTTCTTTCTTTCTTTCTTTTTCTTTCTTTCTTTCTTTCTCTCTCTCTCTCTCTTTCTTTCTTCTTTCTTTCTTTCTTTCTTTCTTTCTGTCTATCTAATCCTATTGCCTTGCATTTCTGAATTGACTTGGATTCCAAATTGGAGAACATTTTAATTTAAAACAGGTATAGACAAAGAGAGAAACAAAGACAATCCCCAGAACACCATTATCCCCAAATCTGCAAACTCCCTTTGCAGTGGACCATCCCAGCTATTCTAAGAAATTTTCTCCTGGCCCTCTGCTATTTCAGAGACAAATATGCAAGTCCAGTGTTGGGATGTTCCACTCAAATGAGAAAAAGCGAACCATTATTGAATAACAGCTGCTGAGTTATCAAATGTCATTTGAAGTCCACTAAAGCGAATAAATAGTATGTTCTCCCTGGAATAGCCTCTCCAGACATCTAAGGAACAATTGCCAGTCAGAAACAGCAATTGATGGATACTAGCTATACTCCATATAATCATATTGCAGAGAGGAGACATTTGAGTTAATATGAAACATTCCTCACAGCCACAAAAGCATTAAATACCAGAGCAACTTCTACTAGAGAAGGAATAAGCAGAAATGACTATGAAACATTGCAGATGATGATGTAGACATTAATGAGACAGTGTAGCTTCCTATAATTTGGTCACTTGGAAAATGTCAAATAATTTTGCTAGGTGAAGAGTCATCAGGTGAGTTAAGGGTGACCAGGGATACTCCACTGGACCAGAGACTTGCAACTGTAGTGAAAAGTAGACAATGCAACACCTTTGTTGTTTATTGGAAAAGACTGTTCCCAGGACTTCACTGTTACAGGACTTCACTAAAGCCACTCATGAGGACTGAAATGTAGAAAGATAAATGAGGTCATGAACAGTCATGAGAAGAAGACCTGTTCTCAACAAATCCCAATGGGATATGCAAGAATACCTTAGGAAATTATATTCTAAGATGACACTATCCCTTATATAACTTGGGCAAAGTTTTCAACAGTAGAGAGCAAAGTCAGAATCTGAATAGAATACTTGATAAGTCCCAAATCAGACTTGGAATTGAAAGAAGAGGGCACTTATATATCAATATAACCGGGAATGGATATATCAATGCAAGTTTCACTTGCTAAAATTATGTGAGTGTGTTCTCCATATAGACATTTCTAAATGGTGGCACTGCAAGAGTAGAACACAATATAGAAAACTTAGAGCAAAATACAAACACACTGTATTTGACACAATGTGATGAGAATAGTCATGACCACACATAGAGTAGTAGGTTTTCACTTGCTAGAGTTTTATATGTTTTGCTTTCTGCTGCCACATTTCATTGTGACTTTATCTATGTTCATTCAATCCAGCCCTGCACATCACAGTCACCTCCTGACAACCCACCCCTGCTAAACCATTGAGAGAACAGACTTCCATAAACAAAGCAGGTTTCTGTTAAAGATAAAATCTACTGATCTCATTATTGATTGCCTGCTTTCCGGGAGGGTTTTTTGTTTCCTGGAAGTTTGAGATGGGGCAGCAAAGGTGACAACAGATTGGCACTGAGACCTGGAAATTAAATGGCCAACTATTAGATCAATGTCATCTAGGGGGAGGCTGAAGTGTTTGGAAAAAACATTAGGTGCTGTCTTGACTTAATCTTTCTTTTTCTTTATCTTGAATCTGTTTGGGTCCCTCCCAGGCAATTTACTCTACCAGTTGCTGATTTCTACCACACAAATGCATCTTCTTGTAGAATTATTGAATGACTCTGCAATTTGAACATTTAGAATCCTTGTGTCCTTAGGGTAAATGAAACAAAGCAATCTGGAAAAAGAAAAATTGTTGGCTGAAATCTCCAATTTTGAGGTTTCTAATTAGTCATACTAAAGTTTCAGCTGATATCTTTAATTTATACTTTATAGTATCTTTAATTAGGAAGATTTTGATCCAGATCCTCATTCTGCCATGAAATTAATTTATTGTCCATAAGACAGTCTACCCTATCTCACTGGTCAATTGTAAATCAGAAAGTCATCCTTCTCATCTTATTTAAGCCAATAAAATATATACCAGCAATATACTATACCCCTGTTTTTCACTGCAATAGGATTCAGACAGGGGAAAAAAATCTAGGGAGTTTTCATGTGTTTTCCACAGATCTGATAGCTTCTTGTTCTCATAACTTTTAATGTGTATCCAAATCCAACATGTCTCCAAATCTGACATTGTAAGATTTTCTCAGATTTTGCTATTTTTCCTCCTGCTCTTAAGAGAACTGAGTAGTCTAACCTTAAATGTCTATCTTGGGTATTGTAGTACAAGCACAATATCAAAACTCTGTTCTAGAGGAATTCAATGCAATTCCTAATGAAATATGCTAATTAAGTAGGAGATATACTAAGGTACTAGACGCTGCAATTCAAGCTTACTGGGTTTTGTTTTGTCTATTTTAAGCATTTAATGAACAGAAAAGTCCAATAAGTGAATCTGTCACTTTTGGTTTTTCTCAGGTTCTCATTTTCCCCCCATCACTTTGAGCTTTTTCTTTGCACGATCCTCTTAACATATGATCACTTAACATTAAACCACAATGTTTTTGAATGTCCTTTTCCCATTTATACATATTTTTGTATGCCTTTTTCCAACAGAGGGCATTGCAAGAATCAGAGAAGCATGAAATTAGGTAAGTTCGCATTAAAATGCAAACTGAATAAATTTCTCACCCATCTCTAGTGTGGAATGATTTAGAAAATGTGTCTTCCTTTTTCTTTGCAAAATGAAGGATTGTAGAAAACTGAAAACGGAGTCCCAAAGCACAAATTGTAGTAGTAAATTTGCAACAAACTCTAATAGGGGGAAGCTATCCAGAGTCACCCTGTAGAAGAGAAATGGCCGCATAAAAATTGATATAGTAAAATAATTGAATTCTCCATTTTGGGGCAATGGATCCAAAGAAACCGATCAAGAGATCTTGTTAGATGTTTCTGGAACATATCAACTTTATCCCCCAACGTTTCACTTAGGAAGACTGGAGTACTTATGTGCATTTCCATGATCTAATTTTCTGTTAACTGTCTATACTCGACCTCCTTCGCATTACTGGGAGTTTTTGTTTTGTGCCAAAAAGCCCCAGTCGTTCACCCTTCAATAGCCTATCCTACTCTCGCTTTCAAAGGAAGGTTGTGTTACATTCAAATTATTAAGTATTTTAATGTGGGGAAGGGAGGAGAAGAATTGTGAATCTGGTTTTGTAGGTCATCCATATTACAATCCCTAATAAAATAAACAACATGCAGACTTTTCTTTAACCTGTCTAAAATGATGGGATTTTTTTTTCAACACAGTATCTAACATATTCGGCACCTCTTTTCCTCCTGCACTTTCTGGTTCCTGGTGCTTGCTTCCGATTGTAGAGTTTTCCTTCTGTTTGAATCTCTTCCTGAAACCACCATCACTATTTATGTTCAAAGAGAAAATACCTTTAACTGCATACATAAAAAAAAACTATACCGATTCACGTTTAAAAGCAGGTAGCATATATCAAAATAAAACATCATCAGAATAGCTACAGTACTAAAGAATTGTTGTTGTTGTTAGTTGCGAAGTCGTGTCCGACCCATCGCGACCCCATGGACAATGTTCCTCCAGGTCTTCCAATAATAATAATAATAATAATAATAATAATAATAATAATAATAATAATAATAATAATAATAATAATAATAATAATAATAATAATAATAATAATAATAATAATAATAATAATAATAAAGTTGGAAGGGACCTTGGAGGTCATCTAGTCCAACCCCCTGCTCAGGCAGGAAACCCTATACCATTTCGGACATGTGGCTGTCCAGTCTCTTCTTAAAAACTTCCAGTGTTGGAGCATTCACAGCCTTTGGAGGCAGGTTGTTCCACTGGTTAATTGTTCTAACTGTCAGGAAGTTTCTCCTCAGTTCTAGGTTGCTTCTCTCCTTGATTAGTTTCCATCCATTGCTTCTTCTCCTGCCCTCAGGCGCCTTGGAGAATAGCTTGACTCCTCTTCTTTGTGGAAACCCCGGAGATATTGGTACATACTGTATCTGTCACCCCTAGTCCTTCTTTTCATTAAACTAGACATACCCAATTCCAGGCACAACGTCCTGATAATGCTTTAGCCTCAGTCCCCTGATCATCTTTGTTGCCCTTCTATGCACTCTTTCTAGAGTCTCAACATCTTTTTTACATCTTGGTGACCAAAAAAATGGATGCAGTATCCAAGTGTGGCCCTACCAAGGCATGTAAAGTGTATTAATACTTCAGTGATCTTGATTCTATACCTTCTGTTAATGCACAGACCCAGCACCTGTGTTTGGCTTTTTTGGAGGCTCGCAGCACACTTGTGGCTCAATTTAAGTGATTGTCCACCTAGGACCCAAGATCCCTCTCACAGTTAATACTATGAGCAAGGTACCCCCTATTATACTAACCTGTACATTTGGGCTTCTCTGCCTAACTGTAGAACCTTTACTTTTTTCACCATTGAATGTCATTTTGTCGATAGCGCCCAATGTTCAAGTCTGTCCAGGTCCCATGTATAGTAAGCCTGTCTTCTGTGCAGTGTTGGATTCCTGCCAGCTTGGTTGTCATCCGCAAATTTGATGAGTTCCCACTCTACCCCTCGTTTCCAAATCGTTGATGAAGTGTTGAAGAGCACTGGCCCCCGAACAGAGCCCTGGGAACACCACTGCACACTTCCCTCCATGTAGATGCGGTTCCATTGAGGACCACACGCTGAGTACGGCCGGTCAGCAGCTACGAATCCATGGTGGTGATGCTGTCTAACCCACATTTTTCTATCTTATCAAGTAGTAGGTTGTGATCTACTTTATCAAATGCCTTACTGAAGTCCAAGTAAATTATATCCACAGCATTCCTCTGATCCACTAATTTTGTCACTTGGTCAAAGAATGCAATAAGGTTTGTCTGGCATTGATCTGTTTTTGACAAACCCATGTTGGCTTTTAGTAGTGATTTTGTTTGCCTCTAGGTGTTCGCTGATTCGTTGTTTGATTATCTTTTCCAGAATCTTCCCAGGTATTGAGGTCAGGCTGATAGGTCTGTAATTTCCTGGATCCATTTTTTTTCCTTTTTTGAAGATGGGAACTACATCAGCTCTTTTCCAGTCCTCCTGTCCTCTACCATCTTCTGGAGTCCATTTAAGTTCACGCCTACTGCTTCAGTGACTCCATCCAGCCACCTCATTCTCTGTCGTCCCCTTCTTCTATTGCCCTCAATCTTTCCCAGCATTAGGCTCTTCTCCAGTGAGTCGTTCCTTCTCATTAGGTGGCCAAAGTACTTGAGTCTCAACTTCAGGATCTGGCCTTCTAAAGAGCACAACAGTGGTAATTGTACAAAAATAGGCTACTCTTCTGGAGATCTGAGAAACTCTGTCCACTAAAAAAAGAGAAAAATACTCTCCTCCTCCAAACTTTCAAGTCTGTTGGTTAGAAGTGACACTATTAGAACTGCCTGACAGGCTGAATAGAAAAGCAACATGGGAGAACCTGAGAAAAGGTCTCTCTTTTTCCCACTGGGCAAAGGCTTAAATGTTCATGCAGAGAAATGTTATTCAATTTTCTTTCCAGTAATGTGGATCATTGAACCTGGTAAGTGCAAAGAGATTTCAGCAAGATGGACATAAAATATTGGTTAAATAAGTGGCATAGAAGCAGTGGTGGAATTCAGCCAGTTCGCACCAGTTCGGCAGAACCGGTAGCTAATATTTTGTTGCCCAGGCCCAAGAATGGACTTCCGGAAGTGGCATCCACACAGAGAACCGGTTGTTCACATATTTGAATCCCACCACTGCATAGAAAGATGGTGTTCCAATCAAATCCATCCCACACAAGAAGAGATTTGAAATTTGGCCTAGTTGAAGACCTTTAGCAGGAGCCTATTGTTCCAGCTCTAGCAGGGCCCTCAAACCCAAGGAAGGTGAAACATTGAGCCAATTGGTCACAAAATATTATTCTCCGATCTATGCCCATCTTTAATTCTGATACGTATCTATCTTGTAAAATTTATTTATTTGTAAAATTTATTGGCCACCCATCTTACTGCACGGTATCTCTGGGTGGCTTACAATCTTATAAAGAGTACAAACCAAGAAAGCTATGATACTATCAGTAAAAAATCAACAAGCCCAAATTTGAGATGACCAAAACACACATTTGTTTTGCTAGGCATTAGTCTAGTTTCCAGATGTAATAAAGAGTTGGAAACACCTCCTGGGATTCACAACAAACTTAACAATTTAAACTGAACCATTTTTAGAAGGCTTGAATCATGGGGATTACAAATCTGTGTGCAGTATAATTGATGGCTAATTACTTTTGCTGTGAAGATTTTACTGTGACAGGTGCAAAACTGTGACCATTGTAGTTGACATAATGCAAAATAGCAGTCACAAGTCTGAACAATAGAAGCAGCCCTTAGTTGTTCTTTTCAGACTACTCAGACCTGAAAGGAAATGACCAGGTATTTATATATCCAGGTTTGCTTAAAACAGAGAGCAGATTAATTTTCTAAGTGTGATGGCAGATGAGAAAACAACTGTTTCTGTTTTATTATGCTTGATGATAGGTCTTTCTACTGCATAATTACAGGTAAGGGTTCAGAGAGTTTGCTGTAAGACCACTTAGTTGTAAAGAGAACACATGAAGAACTGAAATAAATGTGTTGGTTAATTTTGAAGGGTAGAACTCTGGTCAAGTCTAAACCTAAATAAGCATTATACAAATTAAAAAGAAGGGGAGACAGAATACATCTTTGCTTTATCCATTTTTGGAGGGAATTGGCAAGTAAAGAAAAATCACCAGTGCCACAATAGACCTGCACAAATATTTTGTAGTACCATAATCAAGGAGATAAGTGTCAATTAATAGAAAAGGCAGACATATTCAACCCCCCCCCCCATCTTTACTGAAATCCACTTGCTTTCCCGAAACTCTGAAATTCTATTTTGTACCATCTATTCTATTCCACTAGGATTTTCCTGGAATGGTAATTTGCAGATTGATAAATAATACTTCAGAACTGCTGCCTCACTTGGTGTGAAGCCTTTATCGTAAACAAATAGATATTTTCGTTACACCGTAAAGAAAATAGGTAAATGTACTTAATTCTAAACATTTTTCCTTGATTTCTGTTAATATACTGAGAATAGAAATTCATAGTTTGAAAATACACAGAACCACACAAGGACAACAGCATCAGGAAAACATAAACTGCATAAGATCTACATTTATAGATGTATACTCAAAACAGATTTCCAGAAATTATTTCAATAATAGTTTCAGACTTATTGTTTTAGAGAAAGACTGCAAAATAGCAGTTTCTTAGGGCTGATATCAAAAAGGTATTTAAACTGGAAATACTGCCATTCTTCATTTTGACAAATAACAATTATGTTGAATGGTAAAATATCTTTATCTCATTCTATTAATTGATATAAAGTATGCACTACACATTTCACTCATGTTCTACAATAGCAACAAAACAAGACATTGCTTTACACTTTTTAAATTTGGATTTCTCTATATTGTTATCTCAGCACGATTGTTAGAATGAAATGAAATTTTATGTGTTTTGAATACTATATATTCCAGAGTATGTGAAGGCATGGAGTAAGAAACTGAGTGGCTAACACTTCCATGGGCATTTAAAAGTACTTTGGCATCCATAAGTAATTTATCTATAGATTTGAAATAACAGTTAGCAAACAGGTTTTGTATATATTGAGTATCTTTGTGTAGTTTCAGAAAGAAATTGAGGCATTCAGCAATAGTGTGAGATGTGCTGCTCAAAATGCAACTACATTTTTTTTTGTATTTTTAATTTGTAAAATATGAATTATGGTGGCTCCTAGTAAAATGGGATCCAAACAGTTTTTGCTCTTATGCCTACTTATAAGTCACTAAGGTGCTCATTGAATCTTTGCTGTAAGCAATTAGATTTTCCTGTTCAGTTTCCATGATTTCTGCAGATATATGAAGTTCAAATCAATAGGTCAACGTTAGTAGTGATGAATGTAAAACTTTGTTCATAGCAATCAAAGAACTGTAATGAGAATGAGGTGCTAGCTTCATTTTAAAATGAAAATATTTAATGACTGGATGATTTACAATCATGCTCTTTTCCTGATACTCCTCTGGTTACTGTATTCTCATGGGTATAAGAAGGAAAATGAATGAATGCTTCAATTACATATGAAAACACCCACTACAGGTAGTCCTTGATTTACAACAGTTTGTTTAGTGACCGTTCAAAGTTACAACGGCACTGAAAAAAGTGACTTATGACCAGTTTTCCCACTTACTACTGTTTTAACATCCCCATGGTGATGTGATCAAAATTCAGACACTTGGCAATTGATTCATATTTATGACCATTGCAGTGTCCCAGGGTCAGGTGATCTCCTTTTGCGACCTTCTGACAAGAAAGGGAATGAGGAAGCCAGATTCACTTAACAACAATTTGACTAATTTAACAACTACAGTGATTCACTTAACAACTGTGGCAAGAAAGGTCGTAAAATGGGGCAAAACTCACTTAACAAATGTCTCACTTAGCAACATAAATTTTGGGCTCCATTGTGGTCGTAAGTTGAGGACTACCTGTATATTTGACTCACTTCCTATAAACCTGAGTAAGTTAAAAATTAAGATATGATTTATTTGTACCATCCCATGTAATTTTATCAGGGCGTGGGGAACTGGCTTATATACTGGAGTTCTTCTAAGTCAGTACCATTTATAATTGTTGACAAAAGACGTGGGAGGCTTCAGACAGAAATATTTTGTGTCACCATTTGCAGATGCCTAGGCATGAATTTTCTTCATTTTGCTGTGTATTCTATGCCTGAGACTGTCCTTTGGCCTTCAATTTTTAGATATTTTCCTCTTGACCACAATGAATGGGATTTTGAATCCAGATCTTCAAAAATCTCTCTTTCTGGGAAAAAAAAAAGTCCCATTCATTTAAGCCAGCTTCAAGAGGCACATGCACCCAGGATACTGAGCTTGTCAGTTTTTCTCCTGAGCATCAGAAATCCAGAGGAAGCCAACGGGCAGGAGAAAAAAGGGGGAGGGAAGGGGCTACTGTAGTTAATGAGCTTCTTCACCAAAATCATTAATCTGATTTAAAAGGAAAAGAATGCTGATAAGAACCCTATATTTCTCAGGAAGAACAAGGAAGATGGCTGGCCTCAGATCACTGTTGCTATTAGGAGGAGTGCTTTAATGGCCTTTTTTCATATTTATCAAAATGGATGTTGGAGACAAAAGTCTTTTCGATGGCAAGCTGGTGAAATAGAACGACACCTCTCCTTCTATCCATTTTACTTTTGCAAAAATGAAGGAAAGGAAAGAAAAAAGAAAAAAAGGGTACCAGGGACAAATCAACTAATATTAGCAGAAGTTTAACATCACTTTAAAAGAAAGAGATTGACCTACTGAGAAACTACATGAGTAAATGTGTAGCAATACACTGATTATTACTGTTTCCCCTCAGGCAAATACCTCTCTTAAGCATAAGCTGCACTGGAACATTTTGTTTTATTACCTTGTGAGATAAGTGAGGGAAAAAGCCTTTAGTACCTGGGGAATTAAAAAAAAAAAATCAGACTTGTCATATCAGTGTCTGCTCTCAATTTCATGCCGGGTGCATAATTATAACAGTGTTTAAATTGAGCCCAGAAGAAAGATGGGTTCAAGTGCAAATTAATTTTAGATTATCACAACAAAGGCAATCAAATCTCAACAAGCTTGCCAGCAAAATACTTTGCTGAGGTCCCCAGGTCCCTTTCCGCCCCCAACTTACAACAAAGACCTTTCAGCTCAAATTAAGCTAATGATCTAATGTAACACTTCTGCCTACCTTTCGGAGTTTTATTATTGATTTTGATTCAACGTAGCCGGGTGGGGGAGTGAGGGGAAGCCAGGAGGAGGGTGGGGACAGGGAGATGGAAATATCAGTATTTAATGTCAGCCAAGTGACAAAATAAACAGTCAACAGGCTTGACAAGATCTGTGCGGTGTCAGATTGTCTTAGCTGGTAGAAACTATCAGACCGAATTGACAGACCTGAAAGAGACTTGAATTTTATCTGAGCCCCTTTTCCTCATTCAGGCAGAAGTCAAAGCCAGTGGCAACTTCACCTTCCCTACCTATCTTTCAGCACAGCTTTTATAGAAATCCAACATCTCACTCTATCCTATGGGAACCTGCTGGGGGAATGGAGAGAGTCAAGTATGGAGAGGAGTGGGGGGGCGGTCAAGTCAAGCCTCATTACCTCCTCATTACCTTTGCAAAAGTGGAGTGAGAGAAAATTTTATCTAGGGAACACAAGCTTGGGAATCTCATTGAGAATTCGGTCTGGTTATTGCACAGCCAACCATGGAAAGCTGCCTCTGCGGGATTAAAGTTTTCTCCCCATTCCTCTATAGTAATGATCTGCTCATTAAGGTTTTTAGGGGAAATTACTATCACTTATCATTATGCCAGTCACTCAGTAAGCAGCATTAAACTAGGAGTATCAGTCGAAGCTTTTTTTTTTTCCCTTCTCCCTTTGCTTTTCTTTCTCTCTGACAATCATGTGGAATTAAAGAAAACCGAAATTCCAAGGTTGGTTTTTATAATTCCAGATTCATTTATATATAATTTCTGTACACGAGTATTTGGTTACATGCCTCTAGGTCAGACACAGAAGATAAAATTTAAAATTTGTTTGGAAAGAAAGGTGAGATTACATCCTTTGGAAATAAATCCCTAGAATGTTATTGCTCTTACAAACCCTACGTTTTTATAACCAGAAACTGTCTAAGAATTGTTAAGCATGGCTATTGAATGAGAAGGTTATTTATTTGACCAAATGGTGACAAAGATAGAGGGTTTTTTTTTTAAAAAAAAAAAGAAATAATAATTACAGCAAATAGAAATAATTTAACTGTTTCTCATCTGCTGTAGAGAATCTAACTTCAGCTTTGTGGAAAGTTTTGTAAAAAGTCACTGACCCTGTGACTTTCTGCTCTCTATAAGGCAGGCCCAATTCTTTTCTGCATCTATGTTTCTTCAGCTTTTGGATTCAGTGTTATTGTAATAACACATGTTTTTGCTTAAAGACGCTTTCAGTCCAACTTTTGTAATGAGCAACAGTTAACATTTGGTTAAATTAAAAACAAACAAATAAAAATGCTTAATTCATTCATTAGTTATTTCATTAGCTGGCATATTGCGGAAAAAAATATTTCCACGGGGTTATTTTTTTCTTCTTTTTCTTTTGTCCTCCTGGTTTCGACCACATACAGGATCATCTGCAAAAGGGGAAACTATTAATCTCACCTCAGAATTCAGAGTTTCTAAAAATTGTGTTTGGCTTGGAGAATCCCAGCATGTCATGTCCTTGTCCAGAGGCCAAGTCATTTGCAGAAACTGAACAATGCAGACCCACTACTACATTTTTTGGTTTTTTTCTCCACTGGAGGGAGCTGTGACTGAAGGCCACAGGCTTCACTGTGGAAAAGAAGAGTTGTGCTTTTTTTCTTTTGTCTCCTCCCACTTGGCCAGAACATCTACCTTAGAGAGAGAGAGAGAGAGAGAACAACCCCCACACAGCAGCAAAATGTAAATACTAGCAATCATATATGTGAAAGAATTCCTGATGAACGGTTCCTTAGCTGTTGCTCCCAGTAACTTTAAAAGCTTTATTTATTTTTTTATTGTGTGCTGCACACAATACAGTAACTGTTGTGGAAAAGACAATTTTAAGTTTTTGCTTAGCCACCAGACAGTGACGTCTTTTTTCATGCATTTGAGCTGAAAAATCTCATTTTCATACAAAAAAAAGGGAATCGTACGGTTTCTAAATCTGTTTTTCCATTAACCAGTTGGTAAAAGCTAAGACTACCATATCTGAGCTGCAAAATGTCAGAAAAAAGTAGAAGACAACAGAATGTTTTTGCCTTTAGTAGTTTCCTCATTTCTGCAGCTCAACCATGGTCGCCTTATATATAATGAGGGACTGATAAAACAATTGCATTAACAATTAAACCCATTAATCATGTCATGCATGTGCTTTTCAGGGATTAGAGCCAACACATTCAGAGAGGTAATCAGGTTATTTTTTTTTTTTGCAGCAAGCTTAGCAAGAAGCTGTATGATATGTGACAGCTAGAAGGCCAGCAAAGTAATTGTTGCTTTAGTTTTCCTGGTCTACAACTAACAAATGCTTATTGCGTGCCATAATAAATTCACTTCTCTTTGAGATGCAACCAAACACGGAACTCTTAATTTGGTGTGGACATGTAGATAAGTCTCTAGAGCCAGGGGCATATAAATAACAAAAGCAGGAGAGATGGAGCTTTGGGGCAGTGGGGGCCCTGGATACTCTTTCCTTCACACCTTCAAAACATCTAATCATATGACTAGGATCCTAGTAGGAGCCCTAGTGAAGGAAGAGGGAAGTAAGAGAGGAAAAATGCAATCAGTGCTGCTACTACAGATCTTATGTAAATAGATTGGAGTAGAAACAGAATATACAATAGAAGCAGAAACCTAGTAGGCTGTGTCTCTGTTGGTCAGTCTTCCTTTTCTCCTGAGTTCTTGCCTGGGACTGCAGCAATGGCAAGGAAGTAGTTTCTCTGTGACTCTCCTTTTCTCACCTGGCCTCAATTACTGTACTGTATGTAGGAATGACCCTGGGAGACAGAAGAAATGACAAAGATTAGACAACTGTCCTGCAAAAAACATCTCAGCCCACAGAAGCAAAGTGGGTGTGGGAAGCATTTTAGAAGGAACCCTTTCTAGTTTTCAAGAGAGTAGAAAGGAAGGAGGGGAGAAATACTTTGAGACTTGTAAATTTGATCAGGTAGTTCAAACGACAAGCACAAAGTATGAGTACTAACTCTATCTTTATTATAAGATTACATTAACAGAATCTTGTAAGCCTGAAATATTTCTCCCCTTCTTTAGGGAGAGTTCCTTCTGAATTGCTGCCCATCCCCCCTCTGCTTCAGTGGACTGAGATATATTTTGCATGACAGTTGTTTAGTCTGCAGCTCTTCCTCCTGTCTCATTCTCACATATCATTACAATTATTGCCACTGAGGTAGGGTTTAGTGCCTAAATTCTCTTACAAACAGGGGCAGCAATGCCTGGAGCCCAGAAAGCTGTACTCGCACCTCCAGTTAGAGTTTTGTGTCCATCGCTTTGCAATTTCCCCTCTTCCCAACATAAAAATTATTTATTCCAATGAGCTAAGGCTACCACTTTTTAAATCTTCCTGAGGATGTGACAGAAATAACCCTCTCCCTTAGTAAGAATAAATAATGTGAATGAATACTAGAAGAAATAGAGTCAGTGCCTCACTGAAACTGAAGAATCTCTAGATAACTGTGTATTATTTCTGAAATAATAAAATATAGCAAGATCTGAGGGGAGTTGCTGACAGCAAAAGTCCGTCAATCTTCATAGTTTCCTGTTCAGAGATTCCCAAGACTCAAGTGTGAGCAATTAGCATTGCTAACTTTCTAGAAAGCTGTTGAAAGAAAGATAACTGGTATCATTAATTTACTACTAATGCTCTAATATAACTTTCCCTCAAATTTGGTTTTACAGTCTTGATCTAAATAAGTAATTGTCCAAATTAAGACAAAATCTTTCATTTTCACAGAAGAGGGCAAATAATATCTCAATAAAAAAATTGAACAGCTAGGATAGATTTTATTTGACAAAGAGAAACATCATTGTATTGATTCATTTAAAGTAGTATTAATACCTGATGAGTCTTTATACTACGTAAATATTACGTATCTATAAACACTTTTAATCTCACATGCCTGTAATATGCTCCCTAGATTTAATGGTTAACTCTTTTTCCTCAAATTGTACCCAAGTCCTAGTTATTTCATGGACATTTCTGTAATGTTAATTTGGCAATAATAAGGCAGAGTTTGCCATTAACTAATCACTCGAGAGTGATTCTTGAGTTCCAATCTAGTTTTTAGCTTTGGATGCCTGATATTTTCCCACTGGAATACTAACTAGGCCTGACCCTGTTTAGCTTCTGAATTTAGATGAAGTCAACCAGGTTTTACCATTTGCTACAGCTGGTGCTAGTTGTTTAATTCAGGAAAACCTCTACCTGGCTACCAAATTGTATCAAGTGACAATGATATAAACCAAGGTTACCAGAATAATTCTGGGGTGCTGTTGTACTCAATAAATGTCAGAAATAAATGCATTTTTCTAATGTCCTTTAATAATAGCAAATCTGAGGGAATTGTAACTCAGTGAACTTGGAGTAACACATCTTGTCCACCCCAACAAACAATGAAAGTTTGACTGTCACTGCTTCTCCAAAAAACACCATTGCACTAGCAACATCTTCACCTTTTGCTCATTAAATTCAAAGCTCAGAGGCAGAGATGAAAATCCTGTTATATTTCAATGGACTTTAGAGATTATTTATTTGTATCTTTAAATTTAAAGGCTGGGCTGACTTCTGATGACTTGGATACATTACATTTTTTAGAAAGTAAGAAAAAGATTTGTGTGCATCAAAAACAAAGAAACAAACAAACAAACATAAGGCATGTCAGAGAAACAACCAACATCTACCCTACCCCAAAGCCCAGTAAAACAGTCAGGTTTTCAAAGACTTTTCAGAATATCATCAGGGTGGCAGCTATGTGGGTCCTAGTGCCCCTTTTCCTTAGATTAAATCTAAACTCATACCACATCTTGGTTGATTGAATTAAGGAGCAAATGTTCAAGAGCTCAAGACACCACAGTCTAGAGATCACTACCCATTCATTGTGGTCCTTGGCTATTTTCAACTATTTCTACCTGGGACAAGCAGTGGCAGATTCTTCTATTTTGTTTAATTCTTTGTCTGTTTATTCCCTCTTTGTTTATGAATTGGTTTTTATAGGAAAATGAAAAAGGAAAGACAACATCAAAGGTCTTAGATATTCAGCACCAGAGAGGTTAAGTTTAAACAGCATTTTGCCCAAGCTTTTCATTTAGCAGGAGAACATTATACTTTCTTAGTGGTAGGGAGGGAAGCTCCCCAAAATTAAAACAAGATCTTTGGAAACTGAAAAGCCTTTATATAAATGTAAAGAATATGACAATGATTTACACTTCATTTGAAAAGGTCCTCTGTACCACAGTACAAAAAAGATGTTGAGGCCCAAGAGATAGTGCAGAGAAGAGCAACAAAGATGATAAGGAGTCTGGAGGCTTAATCCTATGAAAAATGGCTAAAGGAACTTGGTATATTTAGCTTAACAAAGAGAAGACTGAGGGGAGACATGATAGCAGTCTTCCAGTACTTGAAAAGCTGCCATAACATCCTCCTGATCATGTTCCATAGCAACTAGTACTGAAAAACTTTCTCACTAAAAATAAACAATACTGCAGTCTCCATGGCATGAAGTTATTCACACTCTTCACAAATTTGCCTCTTTTAAAGGCAGTAGTCAATGCTACAGCTGTGATAGCAGCTTTATCGACCTACCTATCCATTTACCTCACTGGAATATCCCATTATTCCTCTTCACTATATTCTATACTATTATTACAGCATGAAAGAAGGAGAAAGAAGAGCTTCCGTTTGCTTGGTCCATACTATGCATCATTTTAGATGCTTTGTGTTGTGTGCCTCTCTCTGCTTACTATTTTTATAAGTTAAAGCACCTTCCCCATATTTATTTATGCATTTATTTGTAGACTGCTCACTTCTGAAATGACCCAAAGTAGTTTATGATCCTTGTTGTCATCATCAGTATCGGGAACATTGGTAAAAATATTTCTAACTAAAACTAAATAATGGGTAGCTCTGGTACTATCAACACCCATAGGCTTGACGTTCCCATTCCCCTCATCTCCTGTGGGGTGAGGACTACCCCTATTCCTTCTCACAAAGTTGACCCGAGATGAGCCACATCTAGAAAAGTGGCCCAGTAGGCATTTACCATATGTCCCTTATTTAAAATTTCATTGTTCATCTTTCCCAGTTTGAAAAAAATCCTTTTGGGGCACTTTGCTTCTTTTCGGATCTCTATTTCTCCTATCTAATTTTGTTACTGATGGCAAATTTGCTAACGATCACTATTATAAACGAACAAGTTAAACAATGGAAAGAAAGACTGCAGACCATTCCTTCCAGCAGTGAGCCCATAACAGAGGTCTGTATTTCCTTTGTAAGAAAGCATGAGGTTTTGTATGTTTGTGCCTCTCTGTGAGTTTCTGGTCTTCTGTCGTGTTGCATCTGTGTTAATGGGACGGATAGGATGGGTTGCATACTCCCTGTGTCTGGAAAGAATAAAAGAAGGCAGAAAAGGAAATCTTTCCAACCCCTTAAAGAGCAGCTCATCTAAGGGTAATCTAACCAGAAGGGAGGAGGGAGGGAAGCATAGCAATGGGGAGGGGGGCCTATGAATGGAACAGCAGGCAGCATTCCAAACAGCTGCCCAGCTGCCTCTCCCATAGAGATACATTGTGGATGGTTTTTCTCCATTTTTGTTCCCAACTCCTAATTCAATCAATTCTGAATGTGTTCCCTCTGCTGCTGCCTTCTCCCACCCTAACCAAATTTGTTCCTGTTCTCTACAGTTTTTGGAAATAAATCCTTTACATGGTTTTCTTTTGTTCAGTTGGAAACAAAAAGACTGGACCCAACGCAGATCCTTGGAAATAACCACTGTTCTTTGCTTTTGTTTTTAGTGGTTCCTAATTCATAAATGGAATCACGTCTTTTAACCCATAATTTTTCAGAGGTCTTTGGTTATGAGCTTTGCTCAAAGCTTTGGAAAATCCAAATAAATAATGCCTATCGAATTACCCTATCCATACCAGTGCTGACACTTTCAAAGAACTTTAAATCAGATCCTTCGATAAATTGGAGAACGTATAGTTAAATATTAATTATTACAGCCTTTACCATTGATCTATGGGCTGGAACTGATGGAATCTGAAATATGATATGTAGAACATCATAGGTCCCTTGACCTCTATTTTGGTCTAGTGGTTAAAGCATCAGGTCAGAAACTGTAAGTTCTTAGGCATGAAAACTGGCTGGGTGACTTTGGGCCAACCTACCTCACAGGGTTGTTGTTATTAAGAAAAGAGTATTAGATATATTCGCTGCCTTGAGTTATTTATAAAAATAATAAAAATGGAATAAAATAACAAAAATAAATAAGGGTTGGTAATTATTTACCTATAGAAGCTACACTGAAGATTGATTCTTCCACCTACTTGTTAATTAATTAATATTTCCAATCATTTTCCTTGAATCAATTTAAATTCCATTTTAAAAATTAAATTAGGCTAACTACTTTCTAATTCTTGACATAGAGGCAGATTTTAGAAAAGTTGTATTATGAGGAACTTCTTTTCCCAATGAATTGTTTTAGATATTTTAGCTGGATATTACTTAGAATTGGTGATTTGCTCATTTAATTTAGCCAAAAGTTGTAGAAAAAGTCCTGGGTCTCCACACATTCTTGGCTTGTAAACGTAGCCAATCCATACAGGATGTTTGAAGCTGTACTTCAACATCCAAGGTCACAGATTCCTCATTCCTTGTCTAGAGCATCTCTTGCTGCAAACATACTTCTCAAGCTCTTTTTGAAAATATTAATTGAAGCAAGTGCCACAAGTCATTCTATACTGAAGATCCATGCAGAAATTTCAGATTCTCCTCAGATATTAAATTCTTCTCTAGGGCTTCTTTTTTTCATGTTGAGTATGTGGATTACTATCGCTCTAGCAAATAAAGCATACCTTTGAAAATGAGTTCCACTCAAGGGAAACAAGAAAATTATGTGAAAGGCTGGGGCTTGTTTTTCTCTAATACAATGAAGAAAAAAGAAAATCCCTCATAATTACATTATTATCTTAAGTTCTAAATTCCATGTAATATATGGAACACTTTGCATTCCTAAGGAAAGCTGGTAATCCCAAAATGGGCTACTTACAATTTAAAAAAAGAATAAAGTGTTCAGGTAACTCTGTTCATTAGTGTAGCTTGGTAGTTTCAGACATGAAACATTTGTTATAATTGTCAAAAAAGTAGTTCTGTTTTTGAGCATTCATCAATGGTTTGTGATTGCTACTTTAAAAAAATCTGCTGGTGAAGGTTGTCATTCTTCCTTGAGTTTTGAGAATTTCAGACAAGTTTAATGAGTTTCTAAAATCACTTTTTTGGGTGAAGCATCTGTGAAATGAATTTACTAAACATTTATTTCAGAGGCAATAATGATGAAACTGACTCCAGTGAAGATGTCAAAAGAATTAAAACAACTCAAAGTTGGTAGAAAGCACTAGCAGATAAATTTGTTCTCCAGGGGACTCCATACATACAACCATACATATGTATGTATGTATGTATGCATGCATGCATGTATATAGAGGGGGAAAGGGTTGGCATTGCCTTTTTCTAAGCAATACCAAACTATTTATAAGTTTATTTCTTAGCTTATCCATAGCACTGGTTTTTCTTGGTGATTGCCTATCCACACATTAACTGGGTTTTTGAGAGTCATTAAGCTTAACTAGGGCTGCCATCTAGCAGAGCAAAGCCATAAGATCTCAATATAATAAAATGTAATATAAACAATAAAATCACTTCTTCACCTCTGCAATAAAAAGTCAAACATGCACAAGAAAAGAAAATAGTGCTTTATATTCATCTTCTACCCACCACATTTTGCAAGTGTTTCTTGTCAACAATTTGGCTGGTTATAATGCATATTTTACTAATGAATGGATTTTTGTACTTTCTATCGGAATATATGTTTTTGTAACCCCCAAATCTTTATGTTTTATTTGGTTATTTAAAAGATTTGTATGGTTGCCCGTTTTAGAGCACACCTGTGGCTCATAACCATAATAAAATTACAACCCATACAAATCATAAGACCATAAAAACAGAAATTAAAAACAAAAAAAAATCTCCTAGGATGCCTCGACAGCCATCCATAGGTTTCCATCACTTTACCCCAGTGCCTGGGTAGAGGTTTTGATGGCCTTTCAAAAAGCTTAACAAATTTCTTGAAAGCCAATGATAATGAATAGGGAACACTCCTCTTGTTTCTCTCTCATGGGAAGTAATGAAATGTGCTTCCTAGCACAATGTGCCTTTAATATTACAATGTTGTCCAGAAGTCAAGTCCTTGTATTTTGATATTCCAGTGCCCATTTAATCACTTAAACTTCTGTGTGGCTAATGTCTCTGCCAGCTTTTTCTTCTGGACTGCTTGCCTCCACACTTAGGTGGCCACAGCTTTCATTTTCCTAAGTCTATCTACACACAGATCATATTCACCTTGGAACTTCAGAGAAATTAGACTTTAAGAGAGGGAAATTCTAGAGTGTAAAGTCATGTATGGTTGAAAATAAAAAAGCAGCTCTCTTGAATGAGAAAGCTTTTACATTACACATCCAGGAAACTTTTTTATTTGAATGCAGCCCTGTTTTCATGAAATAGGCCATGCAAAGATACAGTAGATAAGCATCTAAGAGAGTATGTAAGGTTGAGAAGCACTTCTGAACATCCAGTTTCAAAATAAAATTACACAAGGCTTTCTACGTATATTCCCTCCCTTCTGCTCAACCCTCAGACAGTATGGGAATACTCCCAGCAATTTTATTACTTTTCACTCAGACGGAATTCATTCTAAAATATTCCCAGCAGTGTCTTCAATTTAGGAAGGAAAAAGATTTGCATGCTTTTCCCTACTCATAGCTTCTGCCAGGTGCTATAACACAAGCCTGTTATTGTTGCCGGACACTGGATTTCAAAGTAGAACTTGATATGGTTAATAGCCATTCATTTATATCCAGTGTTGGGCAGCGGGCCAGGTCAGTACAGTTTTGCTGTCTTTAGCGGACAATGGATTTAAAAAAAATGCCTCTAAAGAAATAAGAAATTCTAATCCTCTGGATACCAAACTATTAAACAGTAGTTTGGTTTTCTATAAATAAGCTAAACATCAGGGTTTAGCTGTCTTCTAAACCCGTGAGGTAATGTAGATTGATTTTATTTTGAAATAAGCTAGATGCAAAAGTACTAAAATAATTCCAAAAGCAATGGGAATGGGGATACAGTGGGCAATAACCCTATTCCGGAAATAATCCAGAACCATTCCTTGATATAATAGTTGAAGTCCACACAACTTCAAGTTGCCAACACTAAGGAACACTGTACTACAGTATAGCAAACACAGCAACAATTAAATTATGTGGGTAGAAACGGATAGATGGCTATTTTTGCTACTTTGAATTGTACAAGATGGAATCCGCTGAATTCAAAATCAGCAGCTCTGAAAGAGAGGCCTAAACTAATTTCCTTAACTGGGAAGGGGAGCTCTAAGTCTGTTTGTGAAGAAGGATCTACCTGTGAGTGAATGATCAAGATGGATGATCAAGGACATAACAACTTTAAAGACAGAGGAAAGAAACAGTTGAGAGTATCTGAGAAAGTGGAATGATGTGACAATCATGTCTTCTTCTCTAACTGAGGGGATTGATATTTCTTCCATAAATCCTTCACAAATTATTAATGTGTACCACAAGACATAGAATTTTTGGCATTATTCTGAAAGACTAATCTGAAGTAGGTCCTTAGATCCACAAGTGTGGGTAAAAGAAGCTTTAATCAATTCAGTGGTTAATTCAGAAGGGAAGCGTATTATTTCAGATATTATAACAGGCAACCTTATTTAAATGCTTTTACATGCTTCCCTTAATATTTCTGATAATATTTGGATCTGAATTTCTGTTGTATCATGGACATAGTCATATGAATAGAGCCAAAGGGTTCTTTAAAAAAAGAACCAACCCTATAAACAAATGTAAAATGGAGAGGGTGTCAATTGGAAAACTCAGTCATAATGACTGGTTTTCCCCCCTACATTAACAGGTTTTTGGACATTTGGGATCTCTCTGAAAGGTGGATTCCATCTCATTACTAAGGATTTAGGGATCAGTGGTTTGAGATAACAAAAAGAACACAAAAGTTTGGATAAAGTGATTATTCCTCATTGTTCATCTCTAAGAGCCCCAAGTTGCCAGCAATAAAATAAATTTTTGTTTCAATGACTGAAACTTTCCACCCTAGTTCATTTCTAATGTTGCATGCTTTCATTTTGCTAATTCAGGTATCAAATTTCTGTGGACATGCATTCAATGTTGCAAGTATACAAAGCATTTAATAAATTTAAAAATTATAAACCAAATCCAAATTAACTGAGATGGAAGAAAGTGTTATAGAATCCATAATCCGAATTAATTTTACTCAAATATATTGAAAATCATTGAAGTACAATGATTCTGATTCGGCAAGGGGCCATGATCATAGCATATTGCAGGTTCTCCAAAATATCTCAGGTTTTTGTGATACATCTGGGAGAGTTTCTCATGGAGAGTATCCAAATTCTACCAAACTAAATAGATATGCAATTAATTTAAATCCACTTTGATGTATATTCTGTTGCATGTGAGATTGTCGAATTAGAGGAAGCCATAACTGGCCATCTCTACAATTAATTTCTAGATACCTTTTAATTTGTGCTTAATCTTTTAGTATACTGACGTGGAATTTATGAGACCTTTGTTGAGTCTGTGTATTACCAATATTCATGAAATGTTTGCCTATATTAGCAGAGATAAGAACGACTAAAACATTTTCAAAGAGATAGTGAGAACAAAAAAGACAGATGTCTGAAGTTACTCCTACTCTATGTTTCAATATCTCATTTTCTTTTTGTGGACATGAGAATCAGTTGATCAGTGGTCCTGTTGGACAGTTTACCAACCATTGGCCATATAGCACAATAAAAGATTATCCAAAAAGCAAGTTAATTTGCTTCCTTCCTTGGTCCTTGAGGAAAGGTTTTTTTTCCAAACAAAATTGACATGCATACACTGGAGTATATTTAGCCCAGTTTTGCACTGGTGATTGGTTCTTGGCCAGAGCAGTGAAAAGACATTTCCTGTTTTGTGAGTAGTGTAATAGGAGCCACAGATTTCACCCTAAGCCATGAGTGGAAAAAAGAGGAAATTGGAAGCCTTACAGTAATTAATCATTTACTATGAGACCTGTCAAAACCTTTTGTAAAGCTGATAACTGCTGTCAGTAACCAGCTAGTGCACCACCATCTGTGATTGCTTAAAATATCATCCAATACTTGGCTAAACACATTTTACATTTCTACTTCAGCCCATTTCCAAGGTATTCTCCTGGGAAGTTCTCTTTGCCCAAAAAAAGTGGTGTTGCTGGTATCACCCAGTTATTCTTAGCTTTAATATTTACATGTACCCTTCCCATATATTTGTGTTATTTGGATTTTAGATCAAATACTTGTAGTTTGTAAGAGGAATGTATTACAGAGGCACTCATCACATCACCATGCTGTCCAGGATGAAGAGCAAGTAAACAACTGACAATTGACAATCGATAGAAATTCCTTGAAAATGGAGCTATTGTTTTTAACTAAATATTTTTAAGAGGTTTTCCATTCTCAGGGATTGTCCAGTAAGTTCAGGATTAATGCATAAACCAGAGGTAGAACAAAAGCAATATTTCTCCATCATGATTCACACATAGTTCCTTCTTTTCTTTTCACCGTGATTAGCATCAAAGCAAGAATTAAAACTAGCTATGATATATTATAGTCTTTCCCAAGTTGGTGCACTTCAGATATATTAGATTACAGCTCCCAGAATTTGGAGTCATCACAGTTTTGAATCAGTTTTCAGTGGTTATATTTTTTTCTTCTTTACTTTACATTTAACTTTGGCAATGTATTTTTTTAAAAATCACTTAGAGGAACTGATCAATGTCAATAAGTCCAAAGATGCTTTCTGAATTTAAGTGTGCATAAAATTGCACCCAAAAGCAGAAATAAAGAAGTTTGGTTCTAAGCAGAAACATTCATAGGGTCCAATGCTTTTAGTCAAAATGATGAAGCAGCACTGTACTGTCATGATGCAAGCCCTGCTCCTTTCATACATGTGTGCATTGACACAGGAGAAAAAGAGCAGAGCTTGTGTTGCATCAAATCAATTCAATGCAGCTTTTGTCATTAGTTCCTTCTGTTTGTTTGTGCCCCCAACCCTCAGATGCTAATGATTCCAATTTTCATGTTTTCTAACTTTAGATTTTCATAACTCTTGAATATAAAATTTTCAATGACGTGTGGGAGCAAAATCAGCTCATTAGATAAAATCAGTACATTAGTTTTTTTTCTAGCTCCCATCAGTTTTTACCAAATTATTCCTTTCATACAGCATTGTTAAAATAATAGCAAAGGAGAATATTACTATATTTGAATATTGCTTTAATATCATAGAATTAGCCATTCTCTGCTGAACTCATTTTGTCAAAAGAAGATAATACCTCCAGCCCAGAAGAATGATTGTACTGATGGCTTCATATTTTGTAGGGAACTCTAAAGAAAGTCCAGAAAACAAACTTCTAATTTGAATTCTGTTTTGGTTTGGAATTTACAATGTGTTCTAGTTTTGATCTGTGAATAAAAGAAAACACTTTTATTCATCAAAGCCCCTTTGTCCTGAGCACTTTGAGACTTTACTTACTAATTATCCAGTCCAAGGATAAAAAAATGAATACAATTGGGCCAAAGAGAAATAATTTTACAGGTAGTGTTTCCAAATATATGCATATTCAGAGCTATTAAATATTTCAATGATGCCAGAAACTTACATATTACAGGAGGGGGAGGGGGAGGGGGAGAGGAGGAGGAGGAGGAGGAGGAGGAGGAGGAGGAGGAGGAGGAGAAGGAGAAGGAGACGAAGAAGAAGAGAAGAAGAAGAAGAAGCAGAAGAAGAAGAAGAAGAAGAAGAAGAAGAAGAAGAAGAAGAAGAAGAAGAAGAAGAAGAAGAAGAAGAAGAAGAAGAAGAAGAAGAAGAAGAAGAAGAAGAAGAAGAAGAAGAAGAAGAAGAAGAAGAAGAAACTTCTAAACTGTCCCAATGCCAAGAATTAGTACAGAAATTATCAGTGACTTCAAATTATTATGCACTTTATATTAGCATAATGATTTTTCTACCTTCCATGGTACTTCATTGTTATCTATAAGCTCCCAAATGCCCTTAAGCTTGTTAATAACCATTACAGCTGCTCAATGAAATGAATCAAGACTAAACTAAACTCACCTGAGCCTAAATAGATTAACCCTACTCAAGTATAACACTCTCTGAATTCAGCTGGATCGTTTTGCCTCAACAAAGGATAAACCCAAGTGGAATAAAACACAAGCTGGCTTTTAATCTTTAATGTGCACATTGACCAGATCCAAGCCTGCTTAGTTCTGAGCAGTGTTGTTGTAACATATGCTCTCAGATCATTCCCAAGGACCCAGAACAAATCTTATTGACAACACTTACATTTATTTATTGCTACACAAGTACCTCCTCTTTCAATGAATTTGTAGATAATTAGTTTATGCTTTTACTAGTGGGCTTTCAAGAGAGTCAATTCACTCATTCACCTTCATGGGAAAGTAATAATAATAATAATAAAGTTGGAAGGTACCTTGGAGGTCATCTAGTCCAACCCCCTGCTCAGGCAGGAAACCCTATACCTTTTCAGACAAATGGCTGTCCAGTCTCTTCTTAAAGACTTCCAGTGTTGGAGCATTCACAGCTTCTTGAGGCAGGTTGTTCCACCGATTAATTATTGTTCTAACTGTCAGAAGATTTCTCCTTAGTTCTAGGTTGCTTCTCTCCTTGGTTAGTTTCCATCCGTTGTTTCTTGTCTTGCCTTCAGGTGTTTGGAGAATAGCTTGACTCCCTCTTCTTTGTGGCAACCCCTGAAATATTGGAACATTGCTATCATAGCCCCCCTCATCCTTCTCTTCATTAAACTAGACATACCCAATTCCAGCAACCGTTCCTTGTAGGTTTTAGTCTCCAGTCCCCTAATCATCTTTGTTGCTCTTCTCTGTACTCTTTCTAGAGCAGGGGTGTCAAACTTGCAACGTCATGTGATGTGTCGCGAGGTATTGCGACTTTTTCTCCATTGCCGGCAATGGGTGGGTGCAGTTTCGGCATGACACATCCAGCCCGCGGGCTGGCAGTTTGACACCCTATTCTAGAGTCTCAACATCTTTTTTACATCGTGGTGACCAAAACTGGATGCAGTATTCCAAGTGTGGCCTTACCAAGGCATTATAAAGTGGTATTAACACTTCACATGATTTTGATTCTATCCCTCTATTAATGCAGCCTAGCACTGTGTTGGCTTTTTTGGCAGCTGCAGCACACTGCTGGCTCATATTTAAGTGATTGTCCACTAGGACTCCGAGATCCCTCTCACAGTTACTATTGAGCAAGGTACCTCCTAAACTATACCTGCACATTTGGTTTTTCTTGCCTAAATGTAGAACCTTACTTTTTTCACCATTGAATTTCATTTTGTTAGATAGTGCCCAGTGTTCAAGTCTGTCCAGATCCTCCTGTATCTTAAGCCTGTCTTCTGGAGTGTTGGCTATTCCTGCCAGCTTGGTGTCGTCTGCAAATTTGATGAGTTCCCCATCTATTCCCTCATCCAAATCATTGATGAAGATGTTGAAGAGCACTGGGCCCAGAACAGAGTCCTGGGGCACCCCACTACTCACTTCCCTCCATGCAGATGCAGTTCCATTGAGGACTACATGCTGAGTACGGCTGGTCAGCCAGCTACGGATCCATCTGGTGGTGATGCTGTCTATCCCAAATTAAGAGATAAATTTGCATGTACAAACCAAGTATTTTCAAAATTACAATTACTGCTATTAAATCCACTTTATAAAAATGTTTTAATGGCCCTAGTCTTCCCTATCAAATTGCAAAATAAAAATACTGCATTGCATAATAAAATATTAACTATCAATAGTTTGAAATTAAAGTCTGATAAAGTACAATGTTAAAATAACTCATTTTTGTATTGGAGGGCACACTAGAGCATATTGTAGATAAGCTTTCAAAATATGTAGTGGCAAGTATTGCCTATTCACCCAATGAAAAATGTGATTTATTAGAATGTTACCATCTGTCTCCTCTTGTTCCATTTCCTTGATAACCTTGTTATATAAGCTGATGAAAGGTACTCCTGTCCACTGCCATCAAGTTATGTATCTGATTGTCCATACCAGTTGAATTTCTCTAATATAAATAGCCAACTCCCCATCAAAAGGACTTCCATTTTTTCTAGATAATAATCTTCACTGCCATCATGCAATCCTTTAGCATTTCCTCATTTTCTCTGGAAATATCGGGTTAAAAAAATAGAGAATCATTTGTCATTAGTATTCCAGTTGATGTTGGAATTGAAATCTTTAGATACTCTTCCCAGCATATCCATGTAAATGTAAATTCATGTGAAGCTAAAGAAGTTTCTTGGATGAGAAGTGAAACATCTTCAAAGAAAAACAAGAAAGTCCAGTTGCCTCGTGAAACAGTATGCAGGGGCTGTAATGGAACTTTGGGATACCCCAAAGACTAAAAACAATTTCTGTGGGGGCGTTTATTTGTATTTTGTTTAAGGCCAAAGATAAAAGTCTTCCAGCACTAACTTCAGAAATCAACTGACTGTAGCTACCCAAAACCAATCTAGTGAATGTCTATGGAGATTCTCAGTCATCCATGTCATAGTTGTCCCAAAAGTGCTTTTTTCAAGAGGCAATTGGATTTTCTTGTTTTTCTTTGAAGATGTTTCACTTCTCATCCAAGAACTGAAGAATTAGAACGGATGAGAAGCAAAACGTCTTCAAAGAAAAACAAGAAAGTCCAGTTACCTCGTGAAAAGGCATCTTTGGCAATCTAGTGAATAATCCAGAAAGGTGTTATGGTTAGTGGGAAAACAAACTGCTGAGATTTCCAGGAGAATTAACAGATTACATTCCCTCTGTCAATTCCTTTGCTGTAAAATAATTAAGCTTGTTTCTATTCCAGACACATGTTGTCAACCTAAAGTGGAATAGATCTAAATAATACCTTTGAGGATTAATGGATTTGAGGAAACACCACCTGCCCCGGAACATTGCCCTAAAAACAATAGTTAAAAGGCAATAATTATGATAGATCAGAATCTAGATGTGAGTTTTCAAGAGCCTGCCCAGCACTATCACCTTCTTAAGAGTAGTTGATACCATTTAAGATCAAAATGAATAAAACTATCTAATAAATTACAATAAAGCACACAAAAATTTTAGGGTAAAAATTCAATTTCAGATTAAGTACCATTATGTTGAACCATAGTCTTGGTGATACTTTCCTGGATCAAATGGTTATCTCATCCTACCTATCCCCAGTGACATTATTCCTCATTCAGTTTTGCCACAAGTGTACATCCCACCAAGTGTACTTATTTTTGTAGTCTATCACATCTTTGTGACAAATGCTCCAAATATTTGAGTTTCTGCTAATTAATCATCATCTTGAGTCAGTCTCATCAAGGACAGATTGATTAACTCTTGGTGTGGTTCATAGTATTCTTGATGTCTCTCAAACGATGTTCTTTCTCAATGTCCTTTTTCCTTTCAGCTTTCTGCTGACTCCTGCTAGAGTGAGAATAGAATTGCCTCATGTTGAAGACAAATCTAGTTCCAATTTTCCACCAAAGATGCTGCAATTGGTGCTCCTTGTCTTCTTTAACTGGGCATTGTTGGTTATTACTTGCTCTTTAGGATGGCTTTAGGTTTCCTTCCATTAATGAACTCACAATTCATTTAGCCCTTAGTCTCCTTTCGAACACTTTTTCCCATTCTAATTCCTTTCCAAAAGACTGCATGATGGTAGGACTACAGCATGAAGATTTTTTTCTGAGTTCCCTCTTTTCTAATATCTTGAAACTATAAACATTAGGTGAAACTTCAGGCCTTACTCTATCAAAGTGTATCTCCAGGTCTGGCAGTAACAGTTCTATTTCATAGCATCTGTTTCTATCCTACATCTGATATGGCCTTGTGCTGCCTTTGTTGGCTAGAAAATGGAGATCAGTATATAAGTAAAAGAGGGTTGTTGGTCTCCATCCAGTAGACAGAGTTATCAATCCAAAGCACTTTTTTTAATTCCAGTTAAATGTTGCAGTCCAGCAGTTCAGGAATCAATCAATAACTTTATTACGGTCTTAGACCAGCAATAGATATTATATTTTACAATATATTAAGAAAAGTATAAAATAAAAATAATACTGACATTAATAATAAATAATAACATCCCTGTTAAAAAGATACATGTTCTCAAACTGTTAGGATCACTCCCAAGTTTACGTGAGTGGAAAGTCGATAAGTGTGTGAGTAAATGTAATGTTCCAAAAATTATTAGAGATATCTCCAAAAAGTTGGCACAAGTTGACGGCTATAAATCTGTAACCAATTTTTTCCTTGTGGACATTGCTGCAACACAGTATTTTGCCACTGCATGCGTGATGGAAGGGTTTGAGTCCTGGAGGAGAAAGCCTACATAAAAATTGTCTGCCCTCCCTGGCAATCTCTCTAATAAGGGAAGAATATATGCTGACCTATAAACTCGGTATAACTCACAGTACAATAAAACATGTGAGATGTCTTCGACTTCTCCTTTACCACATATACATACCCGTTCTGCTATTGGTGTTCTCTTATACCTGCCCTGGAGGAGTGCTGAGGGAAGAATGTTAAATCTGGCTCTGAAGAAAGCTATTCTTTGTTTTGGGAAGGTCAGATCATTCAGATATCTTGCCGATTCCCACACACCCTGTTTGATTCTATCCCTAATGTGGCGAGGTAACCTATTTAGTTCTTCTTGGAACTCCATGTCCTTTATTCTATTGGATACTACTTGCTTTGCTTGATCAAAGCCTAGGGACATAAGGAATACCGAAGAGAGCCCATAAGAGCCCAGTTTATGATCTATCGCCTGCTTCCAGGGCGAGGGGAAGTTGTCAGTCAGCACTAATGGGGATAGTCCCTCTGGAAAGAAATACATTTTAAGCCAGTGAATGATCATCATCTTCCAGGCTCTTACCTGAATTTGGGGCATGCCTGTCTCAATTCTTAATTGGGCATTTGGGGTTCCTTTGGGTGCAGCTAAGATGGCTCGCAGGAATTTCGTTTGTATGGTTTCAAGCAAGTTTTTCTTTGCAAGGATTCCTGTTTGTGCCCCATATAGAATTTGCGCCAATGTTTTGGCCTCGAAAAGTTTTAAGGCAGCCGGTACCAATTGACCTCCGCCTGTGTAAAAGTAATGCCTGATTGCATTCAAGGACCTATTGGCTGCTTGCAATGCATGATCCAGGTGTGCCCTCCATGTCCCCTGCGAGTGGGAAACCACCCCAAGGTATCTAAATGTTCTAACCTGTTCCAGACTGTGTCCTTCTATTTTCCAGGAGTATTGGCTGGGTCTTTTAGCAAAAACTAAAATTTTTGATTTATCAAAGTTAAGGACCAACTTATTCTGTTTGCAGTAGCCGAGTGTTGCCCTAATTGCTCTCTTCAGTCCTACAGGAGTTTGAGAAATAATGACCGCATCATCGGCATATAGAAGGATCGAGATTTTACGATGTGCTAAGTTGGGCGGATGCAGATCAGGGTTCTGTAAGAGATCGATCAGGGGGTTGATATAGAAGTTAAAAAGGGAGGGGGACAGGATGCAACCCTGCCGTACCCCTTTTTGTACCCTTACTGAGCCGGTTAAGGTCCCTTGAGGATTACACCTCACTTTCAAGGTGGAATTGGTATACAATTTTTGTATGAGGAAAAGGAGGCGTTTATCGATAGTAGTGCCTTCTAATTTCTCCCATAGGGAGTTCCTAGATATTGAGTCGAAGGCCTGCTTAAAATCAAGGAAGGCCACAAAAAGAGAGGATTTTTTTTTATGTGTGTATTTTTGTACTAGATGGTGAAGTACCAGGATATGATCCACTGTTGATCTTCCTTCTCTAAAACCGGCTTGTTCATCTTTAATTATCCCCCCCGAAATTAGCCAATCCTGAAGTTTATAGTTTAAGTGTTTGGCATACATTTTACTAATAACACTCAGAAGACTAATGGGTCTATAATTGCCAGGGTCATTTCTACTACCTTTTTTATAGATTGGTATGATAATTGCTAATCCCCAATCTCTTGGCATATGGCCCGTTCTATCTATATATGTAAACAGAGATGCTAAAAGTGGAGCCCACCAACTGGGATTATTTTTTATTATTTCTGGCAGGACATTGTCAGCACCAGGTGCCTTATTAGCCTTGAGGGCTCCAATCAATCGGGATATCTCGCCTGGTGTAACAGGGGGCCAATAAGGGGTTTGGTCCAAATTAATTTGGCTCTCATAAGTTACATAGTCGGGATCTGCATAAAGCTTTCTAAAATATTCTTCCCAGGCATGAATCGGTACCTGATTAGTTGGAGGTAGGGGGGATTTCCCCAATCCTCTGGTGATGTGCCAAAAAAGGGATGTATTTTTTGTCCTGACTGATACAATTAGTCTATGCCAAGACTCCATCTGAGCCACCCTTTTCTTTTCTTTTAGAAGAGTCTTATATTGTGCCTTCAACTGCTTTAAGCAATGAGTTTGATCCTCAGAAGGGGCATTTTTACTTTTCCTGTATTCCTTATTATATGTTTTTTTTAGTTGCACGCAATCCCTGTCAAACCATTTTTTATTCTTTAAAACCGGCTTTTGGGGGTGAGCCGGTATTCTATTAGTGAGGACCGATTTCAAATTTAAAATTAAAGTTTCATACCCCTTTAAGTATGATCCTTCAAACTTATTTGTTAATAAAGATGTATGTAGTTCTATGGTTTCTGGGGCTAACATCCATTTAGTAACTTCCATTGCATTTTTCTCTGTCCATTTAATTTTTATCTGGGTATTGTGTTTCTCTAACCTGGGTAGATAGGTTGAGCCAGCCCTTACAGCAGTTCAGGAAAGGAAGCAGAGAGCTGTATTCCTTATCAGAAAGCAGATGGATGAAAACTCACTTTTAATAAGAAGCCTCTGTTTATATTCTGTTACAGAAAAGCATAAGGGCTCAGTTCACTGGGAGTAGCAATCCCCCCCCCTGAAGTGAATGGAAGCTCAGCCCCTCTCAATTATTTCACAGAGAACTGTTCAGAGGAAATTTCTCCGAGATGGTGCCACATACCACAAAACTGAAAGGTAAATCACAGGTATACTGATTGCTTTCTGTACTGAAAATGAACCCATCTCTTTAAGTAATGGAAACTGGTGACATAATCTTTTGACAGCCTTGATCTTTAACCTTATTTGATCTAAAGCAGATTCTTCAGGAATGATATCATTTAGGTAAATCCCCTGAATTGAGAGTGTAGCATATTAATGTAAGCCATTTAAGGATATTATGTTACTAATAATTATTTTCCTCTCATTTGACTTGAGCAGTGCAACTGTCTTAAACTGAACTTTGTAACATTTTGCTGGAAATATCTAGTATCCTGGTTATTAAAAAAATAATTTCAAAAGATGGGCATGAGTAAAAGTTATCAATAGAACAGTTATAAAGGTTGCAACTAATAATAAGAGTTAAAACCTTAACAGAATTGGGTTTGGGTTTTATTTTTTTTAAATGTAAGTTTGTATTTCCTATTTATTCCTATTTATTAATATATTTATAATTCTATATTACAAACTTTTTCATTAAATCTATGATTTAATGGATTTTAAATATTCCTTTCCCCTATGCTACTTATTAATTATATGATAGTAGTTTTGTAATTTATCCAGAGAATATTGAATATTTATTTCAGTAAATCAATTAAAAAAAGAATATTGACTTTATGTTGAAGATTATGATTTTAAATCAAGTGCAAACTGATCTAACAGTGACTTAATTATGCCTCCACTGACACTGTCTATTTCCAGTTGTCCCTATAAATTCTTATATTTACTGTTTATCTCACTTGCCATAAACTGCTTTGGATCACAGTGTCGTGGACAAGCAAAGATGCAATGCTAGCTGACCTGTGTGCCTTTCCAAAGCACTTCTAGTTTTCTATTTTGGAATTAACTCTTGTTTGACATTCCTCCAAGGAAGGGGGCCAATCAGTGGGGATACTGGAGAAGGAATGCAAACAATGGGGTTCGGGGTGGTGAGTCAAAGGCTACTAGATGACCCATTTTGTGACTTTTTGATTATGAAGTTTCAGACAGTTTCTTGCAGATTTGGACCACTCCCTGCAGAAACAAGGGTTAAAGAAGATAGGAAAAGCAATGGAGAGGGAGGGAACTCAACAGAAAAAAGCTGAGAGAGAGAAAGTTTTAGGTGCACTCTTCAGTGTTCTTCTAGGTATGGTAGTAAGGTGTTCATATGATGAAATAAGGATTGCAATGTCACAATGCAAACTTCAACCCTTTTGTATAGGTGTCACGAGGTCTCCCACACATACCTAAGGTGTTGCAATGTTAATTTCATTATTGTAATTAAACCATCCTATTCTGCAGACACCTCTGCTTCCAAGAATGATCAACAAATTATACTTGTTAATCTGACAATAAGAAAATGATTAAATGTGTGGAATAAAATATAAGTAGCTCTTGTTTAGCAACTGCCTCGTGTGGCAACTGTTCACAGTTACAACAGTGATGAAAAGTAACTTTGCAACCAGTCTCCGCATTCCTGACCTTCTCAGTTCTGTAAAGCAAAGGAAAGCTGAAGTAAGAGCATAAGCATAGTTACAGTTCGACATAGTGACCATTTTGCTTAATAATGAAGTTACCAATCCCAGCTGTGTTTACTAAACAAGGCCTAGTTGCAAATCTATCCATTTTAGATTTTGTCCTGGCCTATGGCTTCACCTAGCCATTATTACTTTTGGAGTGGGCAGTTTTCCATACGCCACCTAAAAAGTCAAGTACTTTCTTTTGCTCAAATAAAATATCAAGCCACTTTACTCTAAGGGAAATAAAGGAAAAACCTAAAGGAAAAACATCCTGAAAAAGCATTTTGACTGGCTCAGGTAAAAGGTTTCAGAAATCCAGGCTCAGCCTTGAAACCTATAAAATGGAAGACTACTTTCCAGTGGACATTATTACCTGATTTTTCAGCTCATTGGGTAGACTTGTTGTCAAGACTTTCACCTACATTTTTCCTTTGCTCACAACTTGACAATAACAGTGGGGTGGCGGTGGATGGAGTGCAGAGGTTGGAGAATAGTATTCAAGCATCCATCGGCTTCCGTGAGACATTGCTGTCATCTCAAGGACACACCAAGCAGATGTCCCAGGGTGGCTGACTGTTTCTCATAACAAAATGAACAGAAGAGATTGGTGGACATTTTGGACTGTGGCTGGTCCGGAGGGAAAATTAACTACCCTTGCTTTTGCCTGGGAAACCCAGAGCTGGTTTCACTTCTTCTGTGCCAATGTGGTTTTTTTCAGTAAAGTTTTATACTCTTGGTAAAATAATGTCCCAGGGATTCCTTTTTTTCTGGATTTGCCAACTGGACAGTTGACACTTGTATTATTGTATGTCACCATATCCATTTTATATTGTATTTCAAAATGTATTTCTCAATTTACATGTTATCTGGAGATGCATTGTAGGGCAGACAGCATAGGAACACATTCAATAAAATGAATGTAATACAAAGTGTTCTTCCTCTAGTTCCTTAGGCACATATATAATTGGAGTTACATCTGCACTGATATTTTCATGAACCTAAAATTGAATCACAAACTGGATTCTAATCAAGACTGTAAAATGTGAAAGGTTAACTAGTGCTGCTGTTATTTTTAATTCATATGTTTCCTTGTATATGTCCAAAGTAGTTCCCCACACTAGATCAACCAAAAAACCCTTTCAGAGCCTCTCAATCACTACAGTAAACTCTCTCGCATCTATTACTTTCCAAACATAACAACCCAAGCAAACAATTCATTTCATTAAAACTAACAAATTCCACACAAGATAAGCAATACCAATAATTAAAATACTTCAGTTTACACTATTTATCAATATGACTTAAGCCAGAATCCAATCACTAACATTTTTCTAGCTAATCAGGGTGGTGGTGGTTGTTATTGTTGTTTTAAAAAAAGCAGTGTAACCAATTTCTTATATAACCCAATGCCAGAAACAGCAAACAGATTCCTCAAAACTTTTCTCTCATGTCCTACATTTTCATTCTGGTATGGCTTGTAAAGATTCCAGGGATAACAGAGAGTGAAAGGCACAGAGCTGCTGGCTGTCTGGGAGCCGGTTGTGGACTGGACAGTATATCCACTAAGACTGTGCAGTACTTTGGTTTCATTGTGAAAAAGATGCCCCAGAATGTATAAGTGTGCAAGCATATTATTTGTCTCTAACTCTTTAACAGGCTCAGGATTCTTTGTGCTCGGGGGGCTAAGCGTAATATAACTAAGGCGTTAAACTCATTTTAAAAACTAAAGCTAAGGCATTGCATGACCATAGTGCCTGTGTAAAACAAGAGGGAGGGACAACGAATTATAAGAAGATGTGAAATGCTTCTGGCACATGGCTGACGTTCAATGCAAAAAAAAGACCACAAGATTTCATCATGCCTTATGGGAAATTCTCCAAATATGACCCCTTAGTGCAGGGATCTGCAACCTTGACAACTTTAAGACTTGTGGACTTTAGCTCCCAGAATTCCTCATAGCTGGCTGAGGAATTCTAGGAGCTGAAGTTCACAAGTCTTAAAGTTGTCAAGGTTGCAGACCCCTGCCTTAGTGAACTAGACTTTCTCCATTCTTCCCATCCTATCCTTGATACAATCAAAATATTTCTAAAATGTTTTAAGTGTCCTATCTAGACAGCCAGGTTACCATAACTATATTCTTTTACTTGGCAGTAAGTCTCTGAGCCACTGAATCTTCCAAGTAACATGGCAATGGCAATCATCAATAAATCTTTGTCCCTTTGCAATCGATAATTACCAAACAGATGAAACAAATGACAAATTTAATCAATATGCATTCCAGAAGGTTGCAGTAGAGGTTGACAAGTAAAAAGGATTAAAATCTGGTTCACACTGGCAGGAGCTTGCCAGGAAGAAATAAGGAAGTTAATTTATGTTAAAGGCTGGTTATGCAGATCTGTAATTGGAAGAACTCAGAAACACAGGAAATGGGCTCCTTGGAGAGGCCAGGGCAAATAGAGATAGAGATTAAGATAAGTGATAAAGTAGCCGCTTGTAGACAACTCAAAGTCAGTAAGGAAATCAATATTTGGGGGCTTCTGGCAAGGGAAAGGTTCTGCCTCAAGGAGTAGACATACAAAAATGAAACTGAGTTATAAAAACTGTAGCATTGTGGGTGGAGAGAGAGGGGGAGGGAAGAAATGAGAGGAGCAGCATACGTTTACTCTGGCATCATGAAGAGGACAAGAAGAAAATTGACTTAGATAGACAACAAAGGGAAATAAAAGCAGTGAAGAGATCAGGTGCATGGAGAGGGAAAAACTACTTTCTCTAAGATAAAAAGAAGAGAGCATGAGACATTTCTTCTTGCAGTACTCTGCCTGGCTGTGCCTCCACTTCCACTAACAATGGGAGAAGAATAGCTTGGTGCCAAGAGTTTTGAGTGGTAGAGACTGATAGTGGAAAAAGTTAGAGGTTCCCATCCAGAGAATTGACTGGTGAGGACTGAGGTTTGAAAAACCAGAGGGAGGAAAGGGAACTGGATTCAAAACAGCCAAGATGAGAAGCTTCAGGATGGATCTATCAGGCAAGAGAAGAGTGAGACAATTGCTACATGGAAGTTTTATATCAGCCATTGTTGTTTTAGTCATTTTGCAAGGGAGCTTGTTGAAATACGTACTGCACCTTGACTTTTGTTGGATAGTTTCATCCCTTTAATCAATAGCACATTGTCGATTAATGTTATTTTTGTACTTGTGCGATACCATCTATCCACCTGCATGGCTGTTGTTTTCCAATGGCAAATAGTAAAATTATTCTTGTCTTTCAAAAACTAAATGTTAATATGCAATAGGATGCTTAGGGGTAAGGATTGTCTCTTAGATCCTGGGCTAGAGGAAGATTCCTTGTTTAAAGTAAATTGGAGCTGGAAGGAATCTTGCTTGGGATTCAGTTCCTCATACTGAGAATTTGCCTCTGTTTTTTGACCAGAATTACAAATAGTTCAACAACTGATATTAAAATATTGCAATTTTAATTTGAAATATATTCTATTCTTTCAGCATCTCTACCCAGCAACTTTTAGATAAAAGTGTAATGACTAGATTGGCCTGCCGAATAGCACAAGAATTTAAATTTGATCTGAGGGCATGTTATTCCTTCAGTACAGTACATTCTAGATAACTTTTTAATGACTGGATTAGCCAGTCTTCTCCATTTCAATCCCACATGCTGAAAATGTCAGAAAAGAGATCCCTGTGATTCCACTGCATTTGAAAAAAAAAAAAAGTGAAATCACATTCAGGAGCCAGATGTTTCCACTTTTTTTGTAATGATGAAACAACCTAAATAATGTATTATTACTGTAGCCATTACAGAGGACATAAACTTACTTGTCCTGGTAAAACCATTACAGAGTGCTGGTAGAGATACTAACACTAATTGCTTTGAACAAGAGCAAGATAGAGGCAAGAAGAAAACCAATATTGATTTCTGCCTTGCAAAGAGGAGTAGGCCAATAGAAACATACACATCCCAAATTCAAAGTGTAGAGAGGTAGCACTTTGCGCAGGAAGCATCATCAAACAGTCTGTGTCAGCCCAGTAGTAATTGGCCCTTTGAAGCTGCAAATGTGAGAAGTGAAAAATGTTCACCTTTAAAGCATGCCAGGTTTTTTGAGACACAGCCTTGGTTCAAGGAAGAATGTGCAGCTATGTGAAAGCTGACCTGGAAGGTCTCTAGAAGTTTGGCATAGGTTATACTGGCAGTGACCTTGTAAATTTAGACAGCTGCTAGACGACTGCTAGGAGCAAATTATTACCGCAGTTGTAGTTTTCATGACTAGACTGAAAGCAAAAGAACATTTCCTTCAGTCTTACCGAGTCAACTTTCACCTCAACTGCAGGGCTGTTGAAAATCAGAAACTGCCATGCCTTGAACTTTTAGTTCAAGACAATTATTTCTATCAATTCATATTATAATACTGTAAGTAGTTATAGTACTCTTTATTTATCATATGCTGAACAGAAATGGGGAAGATCAAAAAGGGTGGTAAAATTTAATAAGAATACTCCTTTTTTTAAATTTGGAGGAAGATTTTACAAGAAATTGTTTTTAGAGTCATCTTAACAAGAATAATCAATATAGCTAATCCGGGAAGCACTGACTTTTATCCAAAAGATTTAATTTACCCTGAGTGATGAAATCACAAAGCAAAATCTGATCAGTCATATAGCATTGTCATTTTATCCAGTTGATATATGATCCCTGATTGGCTAGAATAATTTGAGGAAGATGAAACTCAGAAGAGAAAATGCAGAGGAGGCAAATATGTTCCCAAATGTTTGCAGTCACAAAATAATATGGAATTAAAGGAACTTGTGATAAATAATTTAGCTCCAATATTAATTTTGACACACATTGAAATCTCTACATTATTTGTTTTAAGGTTCTGGTTATCTTCTAAAACCTTTAAACAAATGGATCTCAATTTCCTATAATTTCCTCTCACTGAGGTGACTTGTTTCACTTTGAGAGAATGGACCCAATTAAGTTCCCTCAGCAAATATCAGTACAGAATGCAGGATTAGTTACAGCTTTTTTGAAACAAGTAAAGGAACCATATCACTGATAAATTTTTGTTAAGTGAATAACAATAATATAAAAACTGACACTGACAAGGTCAGAAAAATTATGGAAAATGTAATTAAAAAAATGCAAATCAAGAACTGGAATGCACCTGGGAAAATGAGTTGCATAGTTTTGATAGCCAGCCAGTCTACATGAATGGTTAGGTAATCACTTTAATGTTGCACCGAAGAATGGACCAAATGCAAAATTAATGACAACTGGAAGAAACTTTTAAATTATGAAAAGCAAAAAAAAAGGAGCCACACCTCAAAATTACAAAAAATAACTTGAGTGGCCTTTCAAACTGCTTATTGGAAAAATAACTTATTCAATATGTATGTTTATCTGAAGGATTTTCTCTACCTGCTTGAGCAAAAACTGCTAAAATTCACGAGGAACTAAAGCTCAATTACTTAAAGAACTCAAGCCAAACAGAAGTGAATTTAATTTATGGCTTCAGTTGATGACAAGAAAACATGTCTCCCTGGAAATTTTCATCAACATTTCCGAAGTTTTGTAGGAACACCACTTGAAAGTATGGAAGACAAAGTTAATGTTTAATGGCGATAAATTAAAATAAAACAGAGGATATTTCAAGGCCACTCATTATTACCCTTATTATTCCATTTGACAATGGATATCCTGACTAAATAAGTCAAAAAAATTTCAAAGCGAGCTAAAGTAAAAAACAAACCCTCATCTTTTTTTACTGAAAAATAAAAGGATCAAAATTGGATAACCTCGTCCAAAGGTTCAAGAAAGCTGAACCTGAGGCTTTTTACTCAGATCCTTGTTTTTCCTCTCCTTCAGAGAACAAATGCCATTTTCAAAAAAAGAAAAGAAAAAAACAACCCAAAATATAACACCATTCTTCCAGTTGGAGATGGAAGAGTTATAAGACCTCTCCTTTGGCTATATGCCACAGTAACTTTCTCTCTTTAAGAAGGTCCTGCTTGAAACAGGGAGATGGGCACTGCCTGAAAGACACCTATCATTATTGTGACTAGCAGGTGGCATGAAACAGAAATACTCATATATTTCAAGTGAACTATATGTTCATATATGTCTATATGTCTAATGAAGAAGTTTCTGTTTGCATATTCTTAGCTACAGTTACGTAATTGTGTTCAAAACTAAGCTGAAAAGTTTGCTCACTCCTTGTTCTACTTGCTACTACTGGTGGGTGGTGTTTTTTTTACTGTTGGTGGGGTTTTTTTCTATAATTTTAAGCCCTTTAAATGAAGATGAATTCTGTACATTATTAGTTAAAAGTATCCCTCAGACAGCAACAATTGTTCCCTGGCCAGAGGAGAGACAGCTGAGATGGATAAGCCAATATACTCTGCCTCAGAGTAAAACAGTTGAATATGTTGATTGCAACACCAGCTTCTTTAGGCTTGCCCTACACAGTTCAACAATGCTTGTGAATAGAAAGACAGTATTGTATGTTGTCCAGCAACCCTGTTATGCTTCACAGAAGAAAGTTGTTAATAGGGGATAAAACCATTAAATGGGCTATTAGAACATTTCAAATATATTTGCATAGCATGATGCACCAGATTGTGAACAACAGCTGCATATTTCTTTATCTGTGGATGTGTCGGCCACTACTCTCCTCTTGCACAAAGAGGCCGGAAAGGTTATTTGCTTTAACCAGAGTAAACATGATGTCCATTTATGTGCCTGTTTCAACTTTTGGTATCTTGGAATAGGCACACACCACATATCTTTTTTTTAAAAAAAATGACATCATGACTCTCCAAGATGAAAGCCTGCCATATAAAAGCCTATCATGCAGACATGATAAGCAAATAAGGATAGATCCACCCAAATTTAAACTTTTAAGCTTCATTGATTTTAGTGGGAGAGTTATGCCTAGGTTTTTATCTCTCCTACTGATTTTTATTTTTATTTTTTAGGAGGGGAACTTAAAAAAATTAACATTTGTATACCTCCTGTCTTCCTCAAAACTGATAAATAAGTTAAAACAAAACAAAATGGTGAATGTGAAATGTTTGATGCTTCAGATTATGGGCTCCTAACCCAGCCAATCAAAAAACGTCATGCAGCTATTGCATCTTCAGTTTCTTAATAGGTTTTTTTTGTGGGGGGAAAAAACGATGGAAGAAGTGATGGAGAAAATGGAATGGATATAATTAGCCCAATAAGATGTCCTCTTGCCTCTAATACCATAAAATTCTATGAATGAAAAGGACATTATTTGTTTTTTTTTATTTTGCACAATAAAATCTTATCTTGAAGAATTATGTATCTGCACACACATACATTAGTATGTGGCCATTTATTTGTGTAAGGAAATACATAGACATTCCCTCTTACAAACACTGCATATCACTGTGGGGCCTGGGCCTGAATCGTGACTTTTTTCTCAAGGCCTTTCCAACTCTATATGTGATCAGTGACCATCTCTCATATAGCTACACATTGACTAAATTCAGTGTAAATTAACAGAATGGACTATGTATGTATATTGGTTTTGAGTCAGTGTTGATTCCTGGTGACTGCCTGGACACATAAATAATGGGGCTTGAAAATAATGGGGCTTGGTATATATTTATTAAATATTTGTTATTTTCTTTCTCTTGCATTGATTTGATATATTTTTTAAATAATTTCAATATTTTTAAAAAGTCAATCTAAGGAATCATCAAGGAATTATTTTGAAATGTGCTGTTCTTCACACAGAAATTATATGAAAGGAATTTATGAATATTATTTACATTTTGTTGAAAAGACCTGAAAAATTTGCAGCATTAACTTATTACAGTCCTTTTTTGATTGAGCTTGTTTTGAGGGGACAACCCACAACTTAAAAAGAACCAGTTATATAAGAAATAGACAGCTGTGGAGGACAAGACAAATAGAATGATGTAGTAAAAGAACTCATGTATAAATCAAAAATGTATACTAGAGATAATTGCAACAAATAGGATGGCTATATATGGATCCTTCAGAATAGTAAATGTAGAAAAATAAATAAAACTAACAATGGTGAAATGATTTCAGATGAAACTGTTGGAAAGGAATGTTATTTTACAAGGAATATTTAGAGATTTATGTGGGAATTATTATAATGCTGTCATGTTGAACAGTGGCATTAAACCAAAATTGTAAATAGTAGTACTTAAGAAAATAATTGATAAAAAGGAAATAACAGATGCTTTGTGAATGCTTAAAAATATTAAAACTGAAGGCATCAATGTTATTAATTAGACAAATGTTAAAATATGAATGTGGTTTGCTTGGAAAATGGCAATATTTAATGTATACATGAAGCCATCTGTCACTGGTGATTGGAAGGATACTATTATTTTCCCATATATAAAGGGAACAGTGGGAAGAATGATGCAAAAATTACAAGTGGGTCAGCTTAAAAGTGTTGGGAAGGTTTTGACAAAGTCTACTGAAATGATAGAAGAACAAAGTTATACAGACGATTGAGAAAGAATGCTCATTCTATGTTTACTGACTTAGAGAAAATCTATGACATAATGAATAGGCTTGAATTATGGCATGTTTTGTGCAAATATGGTGTTTAAAATTGGTTGCTGAATGTGATAAGGCCAATGTATGACAAAATAAAGCATGAGTGTAAATAAATATTGTAGAATCCTTAACTAATAGTTCAACACTGAATAGGAATTAAGCCAAGTAATGTAATGACTCCTTGGTTGTTCAGCATATTTATGGACAAATGTCTAAGAAATATTTTCTGTACTGTTAAAGAATGATTGGTTGAGGATTTGAATGCACTCGCATTTTGGTATACAGACAATGCTGTGATGTTTGAGAACTCTGTTTGACTTGTCTGATGCATTAAGCATGGAAATAAAAATCATTGTATGTGGGCATTCGGAAAGAATTTTGTTTACTTTTGGACATTTTTTTTCTAATCTTGCATTTCTTGGAGAATTGTTTTACATTCAAAACATTATTTTCAGGTCAATAAAATAAAATGTTCACCCATGAAAGATATGTATTTACAGAGAGAACCAAACATAATGCATAAGAGACAGTGTGTTCCATGCTTTGGCAGCAATGCAGAAGAATCCCTCTCCAGGTTGCCTTAGACTTACTATTTCTTTCTCAGGAATAAATGTCATTTATACATTTAATAAATGTATTTGGTTTAGTTGACAAACCATTCTTCCTGCCAATGGCATGCTCTGTAGCAAGAAATTGTCCACTGAAATATTCACATATTTCTCACCACGACCAATAAGAGTATACGTTCAAATGTAATGCTAGACTCTAAAAACTGGTTCATAGGATAAAGAGATGGACATGCTAATTTGAATTTGTGTGTGTATTAGCACACACTTCTAATGACTTTTGCCTAATTTTGGATTGCAGTTTGAAATAATTCAAGTTGCTACTGGAGTTCATAGTCCAGCATCCTTCAGGACACAAACCTCATGCAAAGTTTCAAACAATATTGGCATTTTTACAATGTTTAGTTTTGAAAAAAGTAAAGAATCTCCTGAATTGAGTTGAACTCCTGAAGACTACATAAGTAAGCTTAGGAGTAGTTGGCTCTCACTTTCTTCAGGGGTGTTTTTAAATATATTTTCATTTAATATAAATAATAAATATATTTTAAAACTTCCAGTCTAGACTAGCATTTCTCAACCTTGATAACTTTAAAATATGTGGAGTTCAATTCCAGAATTTCCCAGCCAGCATGCTGGCTGGGGAATCCTGGGAGCTAAAGTCCTCATATCTTAAAAGTTGTTAAGGTTGAAAATATGAATGTGGTTTGCTAAATTTCTAAAATTTCCTGATACTTTTCCACTCAAGTACAGTGCTGGATGGATGGTTTAGCTTTTAGTCAAACTAGCTAGATGCTCTCAGCTGTTGTGGACCATAATTTTGGACAACACATTTAAGCTGGGTATAAATGGGGTCTGGAAATTCTTCATCCTATCAGTTGGCAGAGAAAATGAGAAATATTATTACTCCTTTTTGTGTTCCAATTTCCTTGCAGCACTGGATCTGTTTTTTCCCCCATGGCTCCTCTCAGTGGTCCAAACAAGGTCCAAATATTGGGCGTGGGGGGACAATTTCCTGCATACATTTATAGATTCAGAAATAGAAATAAAAGACTTAGAAGGAATCTTGCAATTTGGGTTATTTTGAATGGAGGCAAGAAAAAAATAATAGATGATTTCTCCAAAATTATACCAAATTATACCAAGCTGAAACCTGGTGAATGTTGACATGGGGCCAACTCAAAAACTATGGATACTGAATGTTACTTGGCATCCAGTGATTATTAAGCTATTTTAAGAAAATCAAGACACTATGGAACTCTGAATATATCATTCTTCCCCTATAATATGTAGCAACATCTTTTGTATAAAATTCTGGAAACATTTTCCAAAACAATCTTATTTTTTTTAAAAAAAGGATTGGTGTAAATGAAGCCCTTATAGAACTAAATTACATTTAGAGTGATTGACTAAAGTCATTATATGACTCTTCGATGTTATTTT
The DNA here is from genome assembly GCA_023970755.1 of Azemiops feae. Taxonomy (NCBI): domain Eukaryota; kingdom Metazoa; phylum Chordata; class Lepidosauria; order Squamata; family Viperidae; genus Azemiops; species Azemiops feae. The sequence continues at coordinate 822,322 of JALGBA010000239.1, read as the reverse complement.
CTTTTAAAAGCTAATATTGCTCAACCGCATCTAATCAAAATGACACCATCAAGGTTATAGTTAGATTTTATAGACATTTTTCACACTGGTTAAAAAATCCAGTAAGGCTGTTAAACAGAATCCTACCTATTGAACTTTCCTTTTTTTCTTCTCCCCCCTCCTTTTTTTTTTTAAATTGAATGACTAGTGATGAACTGAATCAATGGTATTACCGATTGCTACTTTATATTAGCAGAATCATATTGATGTTAGTATTCTTTTTTATCAGCTACCAGAATTAATGTTTTGTTTTTAAGTAGTTATGATTCTTAACTCAGTTGTTCACATCTCCATTGGCAAATGCAGCAAGATTTCAATTGAGAGTTGATATATAAGAATAGCATGGGGTTTTATACATATTTTTTAATCCCGCCTTTATTATTTTTTTTATAAATAACTCAAGGCAGCAAACATGCCCAATAATCCTATTTCCCCCACAATAACAGCTGTGTGAGGAAGGTTGGGCTGAGAGGGTATGCTACCCAGCTGGCTTTCATACCTATGGCAGGACTAGAACTCATAGTCCTCTGGTTTCTAGGTCAGCAACTTCACCCTTATACCAAACTGACTCTGGTTAAGATGAAGAGTCTGGGGCATCTAATTTCTCTCAAGTTATATACTTTGTACTTACTTTGACATTATGGTGGTGAACTATAATACTCAATACACACCTGAAAGAGTAGATTGTCTGGGCATCTGAAAAGTATATCCCTGCCTAATCCTCTCCAATTGATGGAATACTAGACATATGCTGATTTATTCATTTCTCTTTTTATTTATTTGTCATATATCCCACCTTTTATTCAGGAGTTCATGATAACCTATGTGCCACTTCTTGGTTTTCTCTACAAGGACGATCTAATGAAATAGATTGGACTGAAAGCGACTGGCTCAACATCATTCATTGAGTTTATGGAGGGAGAGACTTTATCTTCTTTGAGAAACTTTGTTCATATTCTGATTGTGAGGATCATGGTTTGGATTCAGATCATGTCTAGAACTGACCCATTCAAATCAATGTGTTTTTGTTTCAAACTCATGGTTTAAGACCCATTGATTTCAGCTAATGATAATCCTGATCTTGATGAGTGAATCCCAACAAACATTAACATCTCAGCCACAATACTGGGCCTCCTAAAATACATTCAAATCCCATTCTTATCCCAGCTTACCCGTGGTATAAGCAATATGTATGCAAATTTGCACAGGATTGTATATGATCAAGATTTCTAGAAGTGCAAGATAATATTAATTTCCTCAGTCATATGTATATGAATGTACTCTGTTCACTATCATGGGAAAAACTAAAATGCTATTCCTGGAAAAATGATTGTGCAGGCAATAAAATCTGCCTTCCACTCTGGACACTGAGTGACCTGACCCTCACTGGGTGGGATTCCCAATTGTCTCAAAATCACCTCTTTGAAATCCCCTCTCAAGTTTTTTGCACAACTGTAAGATCAGTGGGTACATCTGTTAAACAAAAAGTAGACCTTAGGCAAGGTTTGAATGCATTAGTGGAGGCAGAGAACTGTGAGTGAGAAGATGCTGAAGTTTGTCCAACATACATGCCAAGATCACAGTTGTCACAATGGGGATGGTGAAAGAACCTCTGCACAATGACAATATTATTGCACATTATTGTTAAACTTTTCTGGGAGACAATTGCTTGCTTTTCCACAGCACTTTGAAGATTAAACAGTTTAAATTTCCTGTTGAAAACTCTGTATTCAAAGCAACCTTCAATAATTAGTGAACCGTGCCATCTGGCCTGAGGTTAAATGGAAGAAAAAAGGAGACTCCCAGATTTGTGTTTTCTATCTGAAGTGTGTAAATAATTGTTCTTTGATTCTGTGTTTTCCAGGTGACAAAAGGTCCCTTCCAAGAGGTTCATTTTTGTCAGTCGTCTAGGTCAGAGAGGATTGTTTTCCAAGGTTGAAGAAGGGCAGCATCTTGCTGTCTCTCTAGGAAAAGACTGAGGGGAAATATATAATGCCTTTCAGATTGTCCCTTTCTTTCTTTGTCTCACCCAAATAATGTTGAGATGATTAGGTGTTAGGGAGGTGAATCTAAACAAAGATTAGCCACAAACTGCTGTTTACATCACCCTTTCTCAAGACGATGCCTTCTAAATGTATTAAATTAAAATTCCATCATCCGCAGGCATCATATCTACCTGTTAAGGGTAATAGGAGTTCTACAAAAAATTTTTTAAAGAGCTTATCATATTGGGGGATGCTGATCTAGAAGCGTAAAGGTGACTGCAGGAAATTCACCTTCCTGCTTATTCCTCAGCATGTAGTATTAAATTTGTAAACCTGGCTCTTTCCTAATCTATATTTAATTCTTATACGCATGAAATTCAGTCATTTTGTTCTAAAATGTTTCGAACCTACTTCCAACAGGCCTGATGGGGAGAAGGCTCCCAGGCCTATTATGAGAGGAAAAGACCAAACAAAAAATTTTTTTTCTCTTTCTCCACACCTTGCATAATTGTATAAATCTGTCCCCTATAGCTATCTTTGTTTCTAAACCAAGCCACTTGTAGGGAAAGTGTTCCAGGCCTTGATCATTTCAGTTTGCCTTTTCTGCATTTTGCCAGATCTTTTGATATTTCCTTTTGATCAGGAATTGCCTCATTAAGATTCGATTCCAGTCCTTACGACCAATGGCCCTGTTTTATTAGCTAGCTCCTTCATCTAGATCAGAGCTTCCATCAGCTATCATCACCACACATTTTGATTTCTATATGCCGTTGAGGAGGAACCCAATGTAGGACAATCATGCAAGAAGCTTTCAATAGGCTAAAAATCACCCAAGCAAAATGATGAGCCTGCAGTGAATAAAGAACAAAAAAAAACTTGGAGGAAAAGTGAAGCACGGTGCCATTTTTATTTATAGAGCACACATTTCAGCAGCATTATTCCTCTTAGTCCTTGAGGAAGTAATATACTCTCACCCTTAAAACGCTGTAAGTAGTCGATAATCCATTATTACAGTAAGCCGTACACTCTCACAGTAATTATCTAATAACCCCTTATAAAAGACCGTAACTTCCTAATCTGTTTATAATTATCATTTCAATGATCCTGAGCATTAATCTCTGACCTTCAGCAACTCTGACCTGATCTTAATTAGCTCTAATATCAAATCATCTCTATATAAGAAACTAGCCATGACCAAATGAATGAACCTCAGGTACAGTTAATTTCGGGAGCAATTATCTTTCCATGTAGGGAGATTTAAATGATTATCTGCACAATTTCACACAGTTTTATGTAATTCTGCAACATTATAAATTCTGTTTTAAATCATATTTCAAAGGCAGGACTCTGCCGACTGCCTTTGTATCATATACTAAGTAACTAGATTAGTACATCACATTACTGTTGTATAACAGTGGATGAGTTTTGTGTCCTTGTTTTCAATTACATGGGGAAAACAGAATTGTATTTCACCAAAGGAAACTCTTGTGTGATGTGTGTGTGAGTGTATGTGTGTTTCTCTCTCTCTCTCTCTCTCTCTCTCTCTCTCTCTCTCTCTCTCTCTCTGAATATGTGTGTGTGTGTGTGTGTGTGTATAGAATATGAAAACATCACAATAGAGAAGGTCGAGTTTCAATCAAAAGAAGTTTTTTAAAAATTATTCACTAAAAGCCAGTGACCATATTGATTGAAAATAAATGTATGCATGCTCATTATAAAAGCTAAAAAATATCTAAAGCCACTGGCTACTGCAATTACTGATTTTTACATATTTACATACTGTATACAGAGAAACATGTAGATATAAAGATGACATTCCTATGTTGATATAAAGTAACTGGCAAATTCTTGGCTAAAGCAGGTCTTTACAACTAGCTGAGGTGCAATGATATCTGAAGGAGAAATTTATAAAAAGAAGGATACTTTCATGTAACTTATGAAACTTATCATAGATTAACTCTGCCATTTTGAACAAGGTGCAAGAAGCTCCAAACTAGCCTCCAGTCAAAGCTATTTTAAAAAAAAAATGGATAACAGCAGTAAAACCTTTTTTTTTTATTGTGCCAGGTAATAAGAGTCCAGGTAAATCTGTCAGCCAGTCTTTGAGACATTACTTACTGAACGGGATTTGAGAGTATGCAGTACATGCTATTGTTGTACATTAAAACAGCTAACTCCGTGACTTATATCTTAATATGTTTTTTGTTTGCTTATTTTTTGCTTAGTTATTTATTTAGATTTCTAAGGTCGCTCAGCTCAACAGTGACTCTGGGCACTCACAAATTAAAAACACATTCACAGAATATTACCACCTCCCCCCAAAAAAGTTAAAAGTTGATCATATGAATGAACCAACATATACCACAAGCTAATTCAAATAGTTCAGTCCAGTCCAGCTGTCATGGCTGCCTCTCTCCTATCCAAGCTTCATGAGCTGACAGCCTGACACTAGCAATGGGGGGAGGGAAAGATTGGAATATAGGGAGGAAGTGGGGAGGATGGGGGCCCAGCTGAACCATCTGAATTGTGAGAAGCTTCAGCCAGCTAAGGTCAGTCATCAATATGCAGAACTGGGAACCGAGAGACTATTTCCTAAACAATATACAAGCACCTAACTGAACATTTACAGATAACAGGGGGATGGCCAGGTGGAAGAGGAAAATTTACTTTGTATTGTTTGCACGGGAAAACCTCACATTCAGCTTCGCTACTTATGTAATCACAAGGTTCAGTAAAGTATACTCTTGGCAAAAACAATGGGCCAGGAGTCTTTCTTTGCTAGATGACCCAGCCTATCACAGGGTCTGGAAAAAGAATCAGGTCTTCAAGTTCCATTTAAACCATACCAAGTTTGGAGCTGTTCAAATCTCTGTGGGGGATGCTATTCCAAAGGCCAAGTCTACGGCAGAGAAGGCACCCTTCCTATATGCCATCAGATGGTATTTCATGAGAAATGGGATACAGACCAAACCCATTGGGTTGGATTTTAATGGGAGAAAACAATATGAACAACCATGCGGGAAAATGCTATCTCAGATAACTAGGCTCTATATGCCATTAATGTCTTTATATATAGTAGTGCACGTGTAATCTCACTGTTACCCAGTGCAACTTCATAACAGGGGTGTCATAATGCGCATAGTGAAGCATGCCTATCACTGGTCATGCTGCTGCAGTCTGGAGTAGTTTTAGCTTCCAAGTGCTCTTCAAGGGTAGCTCCATATAGAACACATTGCGGTAGCCCACTTGCAAAGTGACTTAGGCATGAGTGACCATGAGAAAAGACTCCCAATCCAGGATAACTGTAAGGTAGCCACCCAAATCGTGGGTTTTTTTTTCTCTCTAAATCTGTTAGGAATTTCCAGTAAAGCAAATCATTCAGAACTTCATTAATTGGAGCCATGTCCAGCCTAACAGACAGACACCATACAATTTTGAATAAAATGCTTACGGAATGCATTTGCTAGAAGAATAAATCTGTATGCTTAACAAAACTGATGGTATGATCCAGCCAAAGTCAAGCACTATTAATTCTTTCTACTTCCAATTGTCTAGTTAAATATATCCGATGTTTCTGTGATTACATTTCAGAGGACAAAGACAAAAAAAATTCATTTGGACATAAGAAAACCAAGAAAGATTGAAGTACAGTAGCTGTGTATATTTAGCATGAAAAAGAAGAAGTTTAAAAATTATAAAAATTATAAAAAAAATAAATCAAATATTTGAAGGGCACCACATGAATAGGCTGGCAAATTAGTTGTTGTTTCAGCAGGTGGGACCTGAAGCAATGCATTTAAATGCTGAAAGAAAGAAAAATATATTCCACCCATGGAGTAATTCCCTTATGCCATGAGCAGTTTGACAGTGAAACACCCTGATTGTCCAGCTCTCTTTCAAAAATGGAATTAGATGTCACCTATTGGGATGGCACTCCGGTAGCATCGGCCCAAATTAAATTAAATTACTTTCCAGTTTTATGATTCATTAATGTTCTCTCTTCCCTTTACGGAAACCAATTGTAAATAAACTCAACATCACTTACAGCTATTGATTCTCCCTTGCTTTTTTCATTCCTTCATTCCTTTGTCTTCCTGATTGTTACATTTAGAACATAACAATTTAAAGACCCAAAGTTAGTTAATTAGCTAGTCAGTTTCATTTATTTCCTCTTTTATTTTCACTAATTTACGTGCTGTCACCTCCTCCTGGGAGACTAGGAAGCGTATAATAAAATCAGCACACACCACCACCACAAGTTCATCAAACAAAGAAAACCCATCCCAGTTTTCAAAGTACTTCCTCCATGATTTTTTCTGGTGTAATTGCATGTTCTGCCCTGAACCCCCATTAGACAAACAGGGTCTTGAATGCTTTTCTGGAAAGGCCAGCAGGGAAGAGGTCATCCTCATTATCATATACAGTAACAGCTTTTGCACTAGTGAAATTGTTTTCCACTTGTACGAGATGAAAATATCTGATCTCTGCATTTCCCACTACTTACAGAAGTCCTCTATCCTCTATCCCACACTGTTCTAGAGGATCTCCCAATTCTTAGATACAGTTTTTCTGAAGTCATAATAGATTGTGATAGTTAGGATACATCTGTGAATATTAAGTTCTTTGGTATGTGCAAGCAAACATGCTTCCTAGTATAAAGACACATTTGGCTATTGGATGGGTGGATGGATGGATGGATGGATGGATGGATGGATGGATGGATGGATGGATGGATGGATGGATGGATGGATGGATGGATGGATGGATGCATGGATGCATGGATGCATGGATGCATGGATATGCAGACATGTTCAGGCATAGCTTTTCTCACCTACAATCCAACACAGAAAGGGTCATGACGTAAACGAAGAGAGGGTTTTCATGCTTATACTGCACTTGTCTGCAGTGGGGAACCTCTCTAAATGTAATTGTTTCCATATGACCTTCAGCCCACAACTATCAGGGTTCCATCTCAGTGACAAGTTTATAGAGCTAAGTTCCTGACTTCCAGGAGTCTTGCTGTAAGCATGAAGACTGGTTCATCTGTGACATTTCAAGCATGACTAAGAAAAGGAAGAGCTCTTCACTATGTTGGCCTGAAGAATGGAAGCTAATAGATATTATTGTTTCTATGGATTCTTCTGGGAATGAACTTGGGTATAGGGGGCAGCATGAACAGTTGTACTAAGTTCAATAATTAATCTATTTTCTATTTTTCCCCCCCAAGAAAAACACCATGAAACACTGTTTCAAATGCAGGTAAAAACAGCAGAAGTTACATTTTAAAAACTGCTTTTATTATGGAAATTTACATCCAAGAAGACTGCATCAAAAAGATGTATATGCCAAAGAATAAAATTCATATTTTAAAAAAAGAGGTTCCCTGACCATTTATATTATTAACATTTGTGCAAATTATAAGAGATAAGATAAGATAAGATAACCTTTATTGTCATTTTTATATTGTGGGCACAATGGCACACATCAAAAATGAAATTTAGTTGCCCGCTCTCAAAGTGAAACACATACATGACACACACCTAAACATACTATGTACAACATATATATAGACCCACATCCCTACATATACATAGCAAATAAATATTAAATACTGTCCATCTTGAATATATAACGCAAGGAGGAAGTTTGAGAGTTCGCAAGGTTAATGCTGTATGGAATGAAACTATGGCTGAATCTGGATGTTCTGCTACGGATACAATGAAGCCTCCTCCCAGAAGGTAACAAGGAAAACAGGTCGTGAAGAGGATGTGTAGTGTCCCAGATAAACTTACGGACCCTGCTCAAGCAACGCTTCTGTGCTATGTCCTGGATGGGAGGGAGGGAACTGCCAATGATCTTTTCAGCCATTCTCACCACTCTCTGCACCGCCTTCCTGTCTGAAGCAGTGATGCCTCCAAACCAGACTGTGATGCTGTATGACAGGATGCTCTCGATTGTCCCCCTATAGGGGGAAATTATGGGAAGATAAATACAAAGTTAGATACTTTGCAAACATAATTAATTCCAAAATTTTCTACTGTTCTCTAAAAATCTGTTAAAGAAGTAGAAATGCTGCCCTAACATTGCAAACAGTGAAGGGAGATCAGATCTGCACATCCATAAAGTAGATGAAACCAAATATTGTTTAATACACAGGATAAAACCTAAATGACATCATAATGCTGCTAATTATATTTCTTCCTCTTAAAAAAAAGATTTTTATTTTGGCTGGATCATGCCCTAGCACTTAGCTTTTTATTTACACTGGAGCGTGTAAGAGAGTATGCATGCAGAAGAAAAATATTGTTAGCTCAATTCCCACACATACATTTATCCAAGGAGAGAAGCAAAAAAGAGTGCTTTAATAAACCCAATTTATCAGACTTAAGTCCTTGAAGCTTTCCATCAGGGTTCTTCCAAAAGAAGAAGCATTTCCTTCTTATAAGTCAAGGCATTTGTTCTGCAACAATCCAATGAAGATAGAGTTCTGATGATTGAGTGATTGATCTGAAAGACAATTTGAATGGAGGATGCTATGTACATCCTCTAAATGATGCCACGCTGACAGTTCCAACAATCTTCTCATGATATATCACTAGAAGCAGTCAAGAACAGTAAATTTAACAAGTGGAATTGTCTCTATCACTCATTTCTCCTAAATGGGCATTCTAAAAAAACAACAACCCACTGCTGTTAGTATTTATTTATTTAAAAATTCTGCATTCAGTCTATCCAAAGCTGAAGGATCCTTTCCAAAAGATTACCGGTACTTTTCAAAAACAGTTGCAGCAAATAAATGTTAATTAAAAACAAGAATGTTTGTTGTCTCTATTATTTCAAGCTGCAATTAATGATTTTAAATTCTCTCTGAATAAAAATTCATATAACATATGAATTCCAATCCTCATAGTACCAAATAATATCAGAGTCTTGATACCTGAACAAAACTCCTCTGGTTCTCCCAGAAATCCTCAAAGGGCCAACCATGACAGGCTCAGATTTTATCAAAGTGGAAAAATCATGTGTCATGACATCACAATACAACTTGTGCCGTTGTATTCTTGCGTGCAATGTTGCAACACAAGAATGAAAGAAACAGTTGGCATTCTGATATTGAAACACACATTTGTGTCCATCGCAAATGCCCATCACTCCTTAGAAGAGCAAATCTGTGCTGCAGAATATAGGCAATATCTAAACTCATGTGGACATATATCATGATAAGAAGTATATACCCCAGTATATACCAGTGTAATTGACACAGAACAGATCGGAGATGTTGCCCATGTCCCTCTACCTTTAAAAAGTGGTGAGTAGTGGTATTCTGCATTATTAAAGATACTACTTTGAGGGAAGCCCATTGCTTGAATCAATGATTGGCTGATATCCTTTCTTCCCCTTAACTGGCACACATTCCTCTTTCTCTTTCCTTCCCCCCTCATCTTGACCTCTGTTTCTATATTTTATTCTACATTCCATATTCCTATGCCACAAATCTGTGAAAGAAATTGGACCGAGAAAGAGGGGCTGAGAGAAATTTACTAAGTATATCTCCATGGCTAAGCACAGACATAGAACATAGAACATAGGATAATAGGGTTGGAAGGGGCCTTGGAGATCTGGGATTGAACTTCAAACTCTTCATATTAGTGCAATTAGTCTAACACTTTGGCCATCACACACCAAATGGCAATGTCAAACTTTTTTCTTTTGGAAGAGATGGGGCCTGTGACAAATGAAACTCTTTGGGCTGCTGTAGGGTCCATGACTACTTTTCCATGCTTAGCATGATCAGATATCATAATAATATTTTTTTCCAGAAAGGCAAGATTAGCCTCTGCCCCCATGTTTTTTTTCTGGATTCAATTTCAATGTGTTTAATCTGACCACAGTTTCTAAATGTGCAGATGTAGAATAACATAGTAATAAATAAATAAATAAATAAATAAATAAATAAATAAATAAATAAATAAATAAATAAATAAATAAATAAATAAATAAATAAATAAATAAATAAATAAATAAATAAATAAATAAAGTTGGAAGGGGTCTTGGAGGTCATCTAGTCCAACCCCCTGCTCAGGCAGGAAACCCTATACCACTTCAGACAAATGGCTGTCCAGTCTCTTCTTAAAAACTTCCAGTGTTGGAGCATTCACTGCTTCTGGAGGCAGGTTGTTCCACTGGTTAATTGTTCTAACTGTCAGGAAATTTCTCCTTAGTTCTAGGTTGCTTCTCTCCTTAATTAGTTTCCATCCGTTGCTTCTTGTCCTGCCTTCAGGCGCTTTGGAGAATAGCTTGACTCCCTCTTCTTTGTGGCAGCCCCTGAGATATTGGAACACTGCTATCATGTCCCCGCTCATCCTTCTCTTCATTAAACTAGACATTCCCAATTCCAGCAACCGTTCCTTATATGTTTTAGCCTCCATAGTCTCTGACTATGTCCCCACATGGACCTAACCAAGGACCAGTCCTACATTGGCAATGCTTAGACTTTCTTTCAACTCCAAAAAGTATGGACAGCATTTTAACTCAGAAATGGAGGAAGGAGCTAAGAATGCTTACATTAATTAAAGAAGTAAAATACTTAGTGTCAAAGTTTGAATCATCTGCCCCATAACTTTAATGCACAAGTATTTAAGGACCACTTAAACAGCCAACCCCATGGAACATACTATGTCTGCTATTCTTGTACTGTTTGGACTATTAAAAATGCTGTAGGAAGAAAAAGTATGATATACATTCATTATTCAACTCATTTAACAGCTAGTTTATGCATTTCAGAGGCATTTCATGAGTAGGCATGTTTGTAAATGCCTGTGGAGGGGAGAAGTCATGGAACATGCACCAATTTCTGTAGTTGGGTCTGACAGAGGGATGCAAATATGAAAGGGTGATGTTTGTACTGTGAGGGCATGGCATTTTTTGTCGTTTTGGGATTTGTATCATGGTGACACTACGTTTATTAGCATGATACAAATAAGGAATTGAAAATTACCATGCTGAATACTTTGTGAAAGCTTATTTGATTTTGATAAATAACGAAATGAAAGTCATAATCTTTATCTCTTCCAAGAATATTTCTTATATGGCATGGCAGTCATCATACATAAAAAGTATATCTGAAGACATCTCTTTGACACTTGATTTCTGGAGTCCAATAATTGGATTGTTTATTAGGTCTGTTGTAACAGAAGGAATATTAACAACAACAACAACAACAAAAAGGCACATTATCTGATAGTCCCCAGTATGGTTCTCCCCCCCACACACACACACACTGCCAATATACATTAAACTAACACTTAGATTGAGCTATGGATTACTAGGGCTACCAGATCTAGGTTGCAAAAATCCAGAAGTCTACTAGAATGAGCAGAGGTTTCTGTATCACTTCTGCCATCCAGTGATCATCTGGATTTCTGCAGCCCAGATCTGGCAGCATTAGTACTACACTGGCAAGATCTCTTTTTTAATTAGTCACCGTTAATTCTACCAAGATACAGGAGCAACTGAGATTCTCCATCCTGTGCATCACTTTACACTTACTTATGTTGCATATCTTTTTTCTTTATTTCTAACTGTTGAGAAATTAATTGCCTATGAAAGGAAAAACAAGCTCACCCACTCGCTACCTAAAGAGATCTGTGGAGTGCAGGCTTCCATATACTTATCAGTTGCTTGATCAGGAACTGCAGACATCAGTCATCTGAGAATTATGCTGTGCATCCAAATGCAGAGACCATTGATCCATACAAAATTACTTTCAACTGGATCCTCATCCAGATATGCATCATAATATGAATCCTTATTCATATACTGGCACCATTAGCCATGCATACCTACAGGAACTCAAGCTAAATCAGGAAAATTTTAAAAACCCTCCTTTGAGAATGAAAATAAGAATATCATCTCTCTCTCTCTGTCTCTCTGTCTCTCTCTCTCTCTCTGTCTCTCTCTCTCTCTCCACACACATACACACACACAAAGAGTATATGCCCATTTTAAATCTATTTTTAATTTATGCCAATGATTAATTATATTTAAACCACCACGCTAATGTGAATTAATAGGAGAAAATCCATACTAAGTGCAAAAGTTACTATTCTGCTGAAATTCCAGAATTAATGTGAACACCAATGTTTAAGGGAAGAAATGAATGGCAAAATTGAAAGCTCTATTTAAACCATCCCTTTTCCTTATTAATTTGAATCACTTTGATTTTAAAAATCAATTCTATAATCCCTGTTAATTCTCCTATTCTTCTCACAATCAAACCCTTTTTTAATTTTATTTTTTGTGGTGAAAGAGAAGATTCTGATCTGCCCTGTTGATGCTATTCATACATTCAACATGTGACTATTATTCCAGTTTCATTTACATGGAGTGCAAAGGGAAGGTTTTCTGTACATGGTATTAATTTGCAATTTAATACGGTTAGCCATCTTTGATGCAAATTGTTTCCCACTCACTCCTACTTTCTAAAATCTGCATGAAGATGTTTTTCTTTGTTCTGAATCTCTTGGCTAAACTACTAGGCAGTTGCTAATGGAATTTCAAGTTTGGTCTGACCCAGCGAGGAGCTTCTTACAGTTTAAAGCAAGACTGTCTACAGGACAACTGAACATATAATCCCCTGCTGGGACCTCAGGAATGGAAAGTACACACCATATGAATACTCCCAACAAGTACTGTGGCCCCACTGCTGAGACTGAAATGAACCAGTCTCTACAGTATATCTAGTTATGCGGTAGGGGATCTGCAAAAGAAAATCCTTCACATGTACAATTGTACTCAGGTTGATTTCTAGGTGAACAAGGGCTTTCATAGTACATGCAGTCTTGTTTGTGTGGGAGCCTGTGCATGTATAATCATGCTTGCAAAGTTTCCACACACACACACACACACACACACTGCCTCCCCTGCATCTCCTACAAGCCATACAAGGATGTTAAAATGTGCATTGGGTATTGTGATGTTATCAAGCAAATGAAGCAGTCCCATAATCTGCAATGGTGTGTCGTCATGATGTCTAGCACCAAAACACTTTTGTGCAATGATGTCATTGATGTATTAGCATGTACACACGCATTACGCATGTGGACACAAATACCCAGAGACATACCGCAGAAGTTGAAATAATTTACACGGTATTCAGATTTGTCCAAGGTTTATCAGAAGCATTTGGAAAGTATGTTTAGATCCAGAGTAATATATGTGTTGTACTTGTTAAGGGCTCTTAAATATATATGAAATCACAGTGTGGGACTCAAGGCATTCAATTACAAAAATGATTACACCCTTTGTCTGGTCTGTTTGCGCCTGCCTTTAAAAGTAATTGGAAACTTAAAGTTTTCAAGCTATATTGTTCATATGATGGTATATGGGAATGATCATGGGATACAGGGGGAAGAACCTCAGACTAGACAATGGTCTAGTTGAGTCTTCAGAAGGAATGTGGGCGTGATTAATGTCTCCGAAGGTACCCTCTCTAGTTTCTTGGATGGTAAAGACAAGTGGGGGAGACATGTACTTCCAGACTTGCAAGATTCTATTAATATAGCCTTACAACCTGGTGTGCTTCTTGTCAGGACTATCTCACAAGGGCGACAGTTCCAAATCTCTTGATAAGCACCACATATCTTCTCACTAGTTATAACTTCACAATAGGTTTCTAGGTATACCAGTACTGGTTATGATCTTAGCCATCTAATATTATTTGGGACCAGGCAGTTTAAAAAAAAACACAAAAAAAAACCCTGTGTGCTCACATATATGATCCTTAGGAAAAGTTGAGGGTTTACTTTATCTCATCACTATGAGAAATAATATCAAAAATAGGGTCTTAATAGTATTTCATGGTTTTGGAATTCCTTGCCAAAGTTATCCACAAAAGATACTTATATCCAAATAGGATTTGGACTTTCGACTTGCAGGCAAAGTTGTATTGAATAAGGTTAGTGTGGATTCTTTTTCTCATTGCTCTGTTGTTTTCAATTTTTACTGATACATTTTACTAGATATATTTTGAGCTGCAACCCTCAGTCATTTATCTGCATTCTTAACAAGAGCAACTCCCATTGAACTCAACAGGGTTACTTCTGAAAAGAAATGTTACAGTAGGACTACACAATGTCCTATACAGGTAATCCTGTATAATTCGGCTCAGAATTTATGTTGCTAAATGAGAAATTTATTAAGTGAGTTTTGCCCCATTTCATGACTTTTCTTGCCACATTTGTTAAGTGAATCACTGCTGTTAAATTAATAACAATAACAATAACAATAACAATAACAATAACAATAACAATAACAATAACAATAACAATAACAATAACAATAACAATAACAATAACAATAACAATAACAATAACAATAACAATAACAATAACAATAACAATAAAGTTGGAAGGGACCTTGGAGGTCATCTAGTCCAACCCCCTGCTCAGGCAGGAAACCCTATACCATTTCAGACAAATGGCTGTCCAGTCTCTTCTTAAAAACTTCCAGTGTTGGAGCATTCACCACTTCTGGAGACAGGTTGTTCCACTGGTTAATTTCTCCTTAGTTCTAGGTTGCTTCTCTCCTTGATTAGTTTCCATCCGTTGCTTCTTGTCCTGCTTTCAAGCGCCTTGGAAAATAGCTTCACTCCCTCTTCTTTGTGGCAGCCCCTGAGATATTGGAACACTGCTATCATGTCCCCCTCATCCTTCTCTTCATTAAACTAGACATACCCAATTCCAGCAACCGTTCCTTATATGCTTTAGCCTCCAGTCCCCTAATCATCTTTGTTGCTCTTCTCTGTACTCTTTCTAGAGTCTCAACGTCTTTTTTTACATGTGGTGACCAAAACTGGATGCAGTATTCCAAGTGTGGCCTTACCAAGGCATTGTAAAGTGGTATTAATACTTCACGTGATCTTGATTCTATCCCTCTGTTAATGCAGCCTAGCACTGTGTTGGCCTTTTTGGCAGCTGCAGCACACTGCTGGCTCATATTTAAGTGATTGTCGACTAGGACTCCGAGGTCCCTCTCACAGTTACTGCTATTGAGCAAGGTACCCCCTATACTATACCTGTACATTTGGTTTTTCTTGCCTAAATGTAGAACCTTGCTTTTTTCACCATTGAATTTTATTTTGTTAGATAACGCCCAGTGTTCAAGTCTGTCCAGATCCTCCTGTATCTTAAGCCTGTCTTCTGGAGTGTTGGCTATTCCTGCCAGCTTGGTGTCGTCTGCAAATTTGATGATTTCCCCATCTATCCCCTCGTCCAAATCGTTGATGAAGATGTTGAAGAGCACTGGGCCCAGAACAGAGCCCTGGGGCACTGTTAAATAACACAGCTGTTAACTGAATCTGGCTTCCCCATTGCCTTTGCTTGTCAGAAGATCGCAAAACATGATCATATGATCCCAGGACACTGCAACCGTCATAAATATGAACCCGTTGTTAAGCATCTGAATGTAAATCATGTGACCATGGGGTTGCTGCAACGGTCATAAGTGTGAAAAATGGTCATGTCACCTTTTCAGTGCCGTTGTAACTTCAAATGGTCACTAGACCAACTGTTGTAAGTCAAGGACTACTAAATGGGTCTTAAAAGATTAAATCATATAACAAATAAAGGTTTATTGGTGTATCTACATTTTATTGCTAGGTATCCCATAGCATCATTTTTACTGAAGTAAATAAGATATAATTGCAATCACTTGTAAAAAAAGAATCATTAAAATTTGTTTCATAATAGAAACAAATTGCCCACAGTTTGTTATTATCAGTAGTCTTGCTTTTTGCCCAATTGGCTTATGGCAAATTGCTCAACATCTATTGATGTTCAAGTACAAATTAATTCAACTGTAAAGACATTGTCCTAATACCTATCATTTCCTAACATCAAACATTTTTCATTAACTTAATGTTTAAAATCTCATCTAATTTGAATTATTCACATTAGTTATCAAGTATACTTTTTACTTGCAATGTATTTTCACCATGTAGCTTTGGTGCAGGGACCTGTATATAATCATTGAAAAAGGTTCTAGATATTTCTGTGCATCAGTGATTGCCTTTCCTTGCCTTGCTTTACCCTTGAAGAAGATGCTACTACCCCATACTAAAGCCAGATATAAAGCCCTGCTATTCGGGAGAGTTGTGATATCAACACATTCCAAGAACAGAAATCAATAATAAATACATGCCAATGGAATTCACTCACATTCCTACAGTTCAGCTACCCTCATGTGGTTCACCTTCCTCTGCAGAGAAATCACAGATCCATTTTTAATGCTTTGAGAACTGCAAGATTAAACTTTTTCCAAAACATTTGCTTAAAATATAGTTAAATTGTTCCATCTGATTTTTTTTTAAGAAAAAGAAATCAAAGGTGGATTTTCATGTAAATGGAAATCAATTAACATCTTTCATTGTTAAGGTCAACTTTTTCTTCTTCTTTAAAATTAAATTAGATGTCATCGTTTCATTTCATGTATGTAAAGTTGTGCGTGTGTGTGTACAAATGTGTATGCGTGCATCTCTCTCTTTGTATACAGATATAATCTATATGGAAAAAGTCATTTTGCTGTCAGTTTAATTCATGCATTATCTAATTCATGCATTATTTTATTACAATATCACATTCAATGTAATTTTTCTAAAAAAGTAAAAACAAAATCTTTAATTATTCACTGTACAAATTTGCTCAATAGAATTTCTCTTTCTTTCTTTCCTTTTTTTTTTTTAATGGCACTTTCTGAACAGGGTTCTTTTGATCTCCTTGACTGCTTCTTATATTGTAAGCCTAATCCTCTACTTAAACATTTTTCCTACATTTCATCAAACATTTGGATTTAATTTTTTTTAATCTAGCTCATCATATTAATCTACTCCATGTTGTAATGCATGTCGCTCCCTTTCAACTGGGGAGGCAGAAAAAAAATAAAAATAAAAAAGCTTAATGAAAGAAAGAAGTAGAAGAGGGAAGAAGCTAAAAGGCACTTGGAAAATGTTTTGCAATTTAGCATCACACAAAAATATGAACATTCAAGGATTTGGCTTTTAAATGCCATCCTAATTAAAAGAACGCTTCCTTTTCAATGTGTAGCTCTCTTTTTTTTTCCCTTGCCTGCAGAAGAGGCCTTATTCAAATGAAGGAGGAGACCTTTCACATACATGAGGCTATAATAGAGAGCTTAGCATAACTTCTACCTGATTTTCAATGCAAATGGCAAAGGAGAAGTTAGTGTGTTGATGCAGATTATGGGTTATCCTTCTCACACACCACAGACTTCTTCACGCTCTGGAAATATTTTGCTTATCAGCGAGAAGCAATGATCACACCTCATAGTCCCAATTCCAGGGAGACTTGAAAACGGAGATCATCAATATTCAGATATAGTCAGATTCTCACAGTACCAGACTATTAATTTGCTTCTGAACTGGAAGATTTACTGTACGTTTTTGTAATATAAACATTTTACTGCCACATATCAAATATTGAAGCAGAGTGATTAAGAGACCACTGAGCAATAATGCAGAGGTGAAAAGAATGTCCTTTATTTCCACACGAGCTTTGATACTTGCTTAATATGGTAAAAATAATTCTTGGCAAAATGCACCAGCATTTTTCAATGAGTACTAAAGAATGGCTGCATTGCTCAGCCCGGCTTAGTGTGTTTGCTTTGTAGATTCAACAGTCGCACTCGGTTGCAACGGCAACAACTTAGCTGGGAGCCTCAGGTTATAAACTGCTCCATCTGAACACATTCCCTTTTCATTTCAAATTAATCTAATGTTTTCCAAATTAGGCTGAGAAGAGTGAGGCGTATTCCCAAATTAGCAAGAGGGCTCAGAACAATGCTGTGTGACTGGCAGTAGCCTGATTAAGCAGAGCTGTATTGGGCAGAGTGTTTCTTATTGACAGACAATGTCAACTTGTTTTATGGGCAAGATCAAGTTGATCGGGAATGTGTGGCCCTGAATGCTTCAGCCTGGTCAGAGGGATAGTGACAAAGAAGGTGAGGAGGGTTTGGCAATGGACACTGGCTCATTTTTTGCTGGATAAAGTCCACCAAGTTTTTATAAGCGGCAGCCCATTTCTTCTTGAGAAAGTGTCCGATGTATTTTATTGCTACTCACAAACTGCCTGAGATCTGCAACATGACCTGGTGGCGAATCCCCTCAGCCATTGTACGTGGTCTTTCAGGAGTCCATGATAGAAAGCAATTATTAATTTTAAAACAGAGGCAGAATAAAAGCCAATTCAAATATAACAACATGAAAAACTGAAGATTGATTACACACTGGCACACATAAGTCTTGTGAGATTTGGAGATCTTCTTAAATTTGGAGTGTTTTAGCTGAAGTAGGCACCATCTAGAAGCACTGAGAAAGCCATGGTGCTTATGGGACTGTCATCAAACTGTGTTTAAAAAACAATGAGACCCCTACAAATGAGGGTTCTCAAAATGTTTGTTGTAGATGAGAGAAAGACCACTTGAACTTTGTCTGGTTTTCTAGATAGTGACCACAAGATTATAGAATGTTAGGAATAAGAATGTTGGCTGTACTTCAGATGTTTCCAGGATACATATGTCAAATATATGATATACAAAATATAACCTTATATTTTGTAGAATTGGATTTCTTACAACTCAAATAACATTTGATTGAATTATAGGGATCAATAAATGGTTTCATAAACTATATTGGCCCACTTTGTCCATTCCATTTGAGATACAGTAATAATGAAGATAGAATGAAGGATTGGGTAAAGATTCCAGTCCAGTCCATTCCAGGATTCCAGTCCAAGGAACTTTGTTTAAACTTAAACATAGCTTTAGGCTCTCCATTTATGATTTAACACAGCTGTTTTTCCTGGTATAACTAAAACAAAAGCAAAATACATTTTTCCCATGAGTTTATGGACTTCAGTTATGAATTCCTGCTCCTCCAAGACACAAGTAAATTGGCGTAATTAGCATAAGAAGGAAACTGTGGCATTATCTCAGTTGCTAGTATTGGATTATTTTTGATTTGGGATTTCAGTTCACTTCAAAATCAAATGGAGGTGGCCTTTTTGCTAGCCCACTAGCTCTCTGAAATAAAGAATATTTTAGAATCAATTATTAATTTAATAATAAATAAATAAATAAAAAAATAAAAAAATAAAGACCAATGGAAAGATTCCATTATTTCTTCTCCGGGCCATGTTAATATCTTTAGAAAATATATAAACCTAATTCATGGGTATTATTTATAAATAAAAGGCATCAATGAGTCTAATGAAGATGCATCTCAATCATTTCTGAGAACATTTCTGAGAAAGGAGGAAGTCTCTTTTTACCTTTATTTCCATCCCTTATTGTAAACAAATGAAATGCTTTATACTTGGTATTTTCTTTTAATATTCTGTAGCTAAATGTTCATCTGAATAGTTCCATCTGATCCGCATTTTCTGATTGCATTCAATAGAATGCAAATACGGGGGGGGGGATGAAAGAACAGGAATGAACTTCAACAAATATTGGTACTATTGTGGTAATGCCCCAAATATGGCTCCTCCTTATTCTGGTAGTACTGAGAGCTAAGCACCAACCATTTACAGGAAAATATTGAGATTCTGCATATGTGGGCACCTTACATAGATGCGAAATAAACCAATCATCTGTATACTTAAATCATACTTAAATCATTCACAATCAAGTCTTCTACTTGCAGATAATTCCTTGTCCACACAAAAATCTGACAATGTTCGGAACTAACTAAGACCTAAAGCAGGGGTGTCAAACTGCCAGCCCGCGGGCCGGTTTCATCGTACCAAAGCCGCGCTCACCCCATGCAAAAATAGTCGCGATATGTCGCGACATGTCATGTGACGTGGCGAGTTTGACACCCGTGATCTAAACACACACACACATATACACATACACACATACTGAGAGTGCAGCCGCACTATGTGACACCTTCCGTATTTTTTTTAATGATGCTATTTTAACTGTGCAGTCATTCAAATTATAATAGTTAAATCTGGACATATAAATGTATTACCTTCTAAATTTATGAGCTGAGTGGAAGGTTCTGATTTTGGCACATCTCTAAATAGCAACTCCAGCATTCAATGCAATAAACTCTCTGCTGAACACAAAGGTTTTGACAGTAGGTATTAATGGCCATGCTAAATACACTTTCCAAACAAGACGAATTATGCAGCAATATTCAGTATACCTGGAAAGGTCAGCAGAGAACTCATCTGGAAGCAGAACCAATAAATTATTTGTGTGATAAAAGCAATGTGTTGCCTAGAACAAAATGCTCTGTTTCTTAACTCTGACAATTTATTTTCCTCATAAATAAAACATTAACCATCGTAAAACAATGTAGTGTGCAGGCTACAGAAATAATCTGAATTTTTTTGCATGCACTTTTGTAATGGTTTGTAAAAGTGAGACAGCTTAAGTAGTAGCTGAAGTTCGAAGAGCAAGCTGTACAGATAGGAGGCATAATCTAGGGCTATAAATGCTCCAAAACAGCATGTTTCTAAGAACAGATTCCAGGGTATTATAGGCATAGATTATTCCTCTAAGTCTTATGTCTAGTTCCCAGCATCTCCAAAAGCTGCCACTGAATGATAACTTTTTTTATTATGATAAGAATGGGAAATTATTAAATACTTGGGAACTAATCATTTTATTTTAAAAATAGGTTTAAATACAACTGCATCAAATGCTGTTTTTAGTCAGGTCCTGCCCACTTTTATAAGTACAAACATTGCTTTTTATATTCTATTATGTTGGCCAATTTTGTTCAAGTATACTTTGTGTGTGTGTGTGTGTGTATTTGTGTGTTTGTATGTGTGTGTATCGTATTGCACAAATAATTTTGTTACAATGTATTTTCAAGGGTGTATATTCTGTTAGTGTGTAGATACATAAATGTGTGAACTAAAACGATCAATTAAAAGTGATTGAAATTCTTTGTAAATATTGTGCATAGCTAAATTACCTTTGTTGTTGTCATTTATAACAGTCATAAAAGATCAAC
The DNA here is from genome assembly GCA_023970755.1 of Azemiops feae. Classification (NCBI taxonomy): domain Eukaryota; kingdom Metazoa; phylum Chordata; class Lepidosauria; order Squamata; family Viperidae; genus Azemiops; species Azemiops feae. The sequence continues at coordinate 801,259 of JALGBA010000239.1, read as the reverse complement.
AGTAATATACAGAAGTCTGAAAACAAAGATAATGAATATGGCCCTACTTAAAACAAGAGATAAGTATCAGATTACAAGCACATACATACAGATGCATTCTCTATTGCCATTATATTGCATTGCATCAATTAGTTCTAGAATACAGTACATACTTTGGTGAGCACAGCTCAGTAATAAAGTGTTCAAAAATTTTACTCCATCTAGATGGTAATTTCAATTCACATACAATGGGGACAAGATGGCCACAAGTGGCCACATGAATAAGCATTTAGAAGAATATGTCCCATAACAAAAATCACAGTAATGCCATAGTGCATTTCCGATGAAGCTAATTAATCCAGATCAACAAGATCAGAATGTCCTCGTTAAGGAAAAGCATGGAGAAAACCAAGTCATCTTCCAAATATTTATACAACACCAAACTGTGAATCTTCACACTGGTTGCTTGAAAGATGGACACGTATCTTGCTCCCTTCTATATCTGTTGATATTCTCAAGCATTCAGCACACAATCCTACTAAATCAATCCCCAGCTCCCAACCTTAATGTTTCTGGCTCAGTGAATCAATGTTAGAAATGTGCTGATATTTGTTGTCATTTTCCAAGAATATTTGGTTAAACATTCTCCTAAAATCCCTTCTTTTTTTATTCAAAAAATTTCACTGAATTTCCCAATAACAACATTTTAACCTAACCAAATGTTTGAAAAAGAATATATTTACCTTAAAAAGTGCAGACTTCAGGAGCCCTCTGTAGGTGGACTCTGGAAATCTGATGAGCTTTTTTTCTTTTCTTTTCCCCCCCACACCTTAGTAGACTTTGAAACATGTCCAACTGCAATCTGTATTTCATTCCTAAGCACCACGAATATTCTCACTATTTGAATGATTTGAATTAGAAGTTGGAAATTCTGGATACTTGCTTCATGGACATATTGTACAATCTAAAAATGGTTCTTTATGAAATGCTTCCTACAGAGTCACATAAAGAAATTTAAACTGGAGTATTAGCAGCACACATTCATTGAAACTCTTGAGTTTAATATTGCACTGATTCTGATATTCTAATATTTTTTATCTTGTTTCTGATTTTTTAAAAGTATCTATTGTTGAAAATATAATCTAAAATAAGTATTGTATATTTTTACACATTTGTCTCCATAGGATTTCTAATAGAAACATTTTTATGAGCACATCTTCTTTGATATAATATAGATTTGTCTAATATGTTCACTAGTACCAAATATGCTCATTTATATTCACTTTTCTTTAAAATATGTATTTTTGGTTAGAAGAATTGTTCTGTTAAATTTTAAAAACTGTATCTATCCTAGGGACAATATTAACTAAACTGATTTATCCCTCCAGTCCTTGCCATTAGCATATGTTTTCATTCAGTGACAATTCCCTGTTCCAGAAATGTTTATTATAATCATCTGCTTTGGTTGTTATACCTTCTTGGAGTGAAGCAGCCAGGACTTGATTATTTATGCCCTGATAATCCTCCAGTTAGATTACTCTAATATACTGCATGTGAATCTTTCTCTGAAAATAATTCAGAAATTAGTGCAAAATACTAAAATGCTGGTTAAGTGAAGCACTTCCAAAAGACTAAGAATGAGATTCTTTTAGGGTAGAATCATGTTTACAAAATACAAAATGATTTGTTTTCAAGGTTAGAATAACTTGTTTAGAGAACTGAACAATTTTTCTACCTTGGACCATCTCTGAGAAAGCATCTCATTGACACTACAACTTATATACTTGTGCCAAGCCTTTTTCCAGTTTCAATGAAGAATGTTGATATTAAGTTTTAATACCCTCTTAATATGAAATTGGGGTACTTTATGGAGACTTGTTCCTACATAAGTTCTCTTTTGCCCGGACTGGTATGTTGGATGATAGCTGGAAATCTTCTCAATGGGGGCACTGCAATAATGGAATGATTTTTCTAGGTCAGTGTTTCTCATTCTCAACAATTTAAAAAGTGTGAACTTCAACTACCAGAATTCCCTAGCCAGAATGCTGAATAGAGAAATACTGTTCAGGGGTAATGTCTCGTGCCTACTTTGATGACATTTTGATGTCAGTCCACAGTCCTTCTTATTTGCTAAGAGTTTTCCTTTGGGCATCATTCTAACTGGGTTTTCTAAGGCACTTTTCTAAGGGAAGAGATGTAAAAAGCAGAGCTGATGACTGGTGGGATAAAGAGCCACCAAGTAAACCAGTTCTTTGATACTTTCTCTCCAGACAAAGAGATGACTTGCAATTGTCCAAAGTGTTCCATGCAGTTGTAAAAGGAAGGAATAGAAAGTTGGTTTATTTGATCAAGGTTAAAATAGATACGTTATCTCAGGTAGCACTTAATGGTCTTTTGCCGATCAGGATTGAAATCAGAAGAGTTTTTAAAAATTATTTATAAATAAGAGATGGGATATGAGGAGAAGAAGAGATTGTTATATTTTAAGAGTAGGTGATAAGTTACTAAAATTGTTTATGTTCGTTATGAAGGGGAAAGTCACTTCTTTATATATTGTTTACTTTTTCTTTTGTATATTCTTATTTTTTCTTTCTTTTCTATTTCTCTATTTTTCTTCCTTTTTTCTTCTTTTACTTTTCGTTGTTTTTAGTTTGTACTAGTTTTTACTGATGTCATTGAAGTCTTTAATAAAATGACTATAAAATAGATTTTATTATTATATTTCCATTTTACTACATTTATTTTAGGATTTCTTTCTACTTCAGTACTGTGAGCCACATTGGGAAAATTTGGATGGGACAGGTTTGAACATCTGAAAATAAATTTAAAATGTTTCAAGTAATGCCAAGAATATCCTGACTTATCAGACTTTTGATGACTCCTTAAGCCAAAGCTCAAATAATAGTCAACCAAAATATATTTAAGATACAACCCAGAGTTTCAGCATATCTAACAAAAATAGGAAAAAGAAGTTAGAATATTTCTTCAGGCAAAAATTCTCACAGCAGCCTCTCAGTAGCAATGTAGGAGTTGCAGCTCAGGACATCTCAAAGATACCAGGCTGCAAAAGACTGGCCTGAAGAGGGGAATAGGAAATATTTGCTACCCGGTTCACAGAAAAGTATTTTCAGATGTTTTGAATAGTGTTATAGTTTCAGCTATATAAACTAATTTTTGTCAGTGGAGATTAGGTCTAGGAAGGTTCCAGAAATGTTACCTTCTAAATATAAATCTAGTGTCTCAAGACTTTTCCTACCTCACATTTTATTCTAAATCTGACTAAAAACCTATCAAGAGACTTAGCAGATCATCGTGTCTTACTAAAGTAATTTATGGCTGCATTTGCAGGCAGGCAGGCAGGCAAGAGCAGGCTCAAAACCCATTACAGCCAAAGATAACAACATTAACTTAATCCTGACAGGCAAAATACTCCAGTCAATACATTTGCAGGTATGGTATGCTGGAATATTCAACTACAAATAATCATAGAGAAGGTCAGTGCCAAAGATCTTTGTTGTTGTTGTTTTTAATAAGAAAGGATTTTATATTGGGAATAGAATCCCTTATGCCTAGGCAAGTAAGCCTATTATTTAAGGAACCTTTGGTTTTCCTTATTTAATCTGGTACTGAATAAGGAACAAGAAGTTATTCACACAGTGCCCTACCCACCCAACTTCTCATTTATGCTGAGCCATTGGCAATATGGCCACTTAGAACTGACTTGAGATTTACTAACTGTATGCGTGTATGAGAGGGAAGGCCTAACAGTCTGTGTATCATGTTACCTTGGGCTTGTCTTGCTTGTCTGATATGTATCAGAGGTTGCATCTGTCTCAACAAGGATCACCTATTCTGCTTACCATATTGGCCCCCTTGCATACAATCCCCAAGGGGCTGAGTTGCCCTATCCTATTGCGTACACTTCCTAGCAGACTGCAATAGATCTGCACATGGTAGATATTCAGCATATGAAGATGGAACTAATAATACCTAAAGGCAATACAAGATTTAATTTAGTGAATCAAGAATTGAAACTTAAATGGAGGCAGAGTTACTTATTCCGAGTATCTCTAAGGAGTTTCCCATCAGTCCATTAGCCAGACATACACTTGCTTAAACTATAGTACCAAATGTTCTGGACAAGCATGACAAGCTTTTTAAGTGGACAAGCTTTTTAAGTGAAATCCAAAATCCACTTGATTCTAAATTTCTTTCATCATATAATAGATCTTCATGAATAGTAAAAGCTCATTGCTTCAGGAAAACCACCATGGCCTAAGCTTCTAAACTTCAAAAAACCAATACGTTTGGGTGGAGTTTCTTCTTAGAATCATTGGGATATAAATCATGATGTACATTTTACGCTGATAAGAACTAGACCCAAAGGTAACAGATCAAAATAAATGACAGATCTGCCTAGTCAAGCATTGTCTACTTCAACAGACAGTGGTTCTTCATGGAGTATGTTTCCCATCCTTGCCCTAAAATCTTTTTAGCAGAATCTTTTCAGCTGACTAACAGCTGAATTGGTCACCTTCTGCATGTAATGCACATGTTCTATACTACTAGGTGATTTTTATTAAAATCCCAATTAGAAGAATTTATGAAATAGACAACAATGCTGCCACCCATTTGAATGGACATGGTAAGCTCATCCTTTTTTTTGTTGTTGTTGGTTGGTTGGCTGTTTTTTTTTTGTTTTTGTTTTAATGAACTAGTGATGTTTTGACATGGTATCAGAGAAATACATTTTTCATCTAGCAGCTATAAATGCTGCCACATTTAAAAAAGCGTGTGGTTTCATTTCTGGAACTTTAGTATTGTAATTACACAGATGACTGAGACTTTGTGATTTTGTGCAGTAGCAAGACAAGGCTTTGTAATGTAGGCACCTTATTTACAGCAAGTGAGAAGTATCAAGCTGTACCTACGATGGAGTGGAGAATTATGACTACAATAATAATTAACATGTTGCTCTGACATGACTCAATTTCCAGGAGAAAGCGGATTCTCCTCCAGGAAATACAGTCTAGAAGGTTAAGTCAACCATGCGTCATTAAACAAATGCCAGCCACTCAATCAACTGCCAATAATGATACAACTGATGTACAGCCAGAAAAAAGCCTAGGTGAAGATGTTTCTCTCTTTTTCTCTCCCCCTGTTTTCTTCCCTCCCTCCTCCTTCCTTCCCTCCTTCCTTCCTTCCTTCCTTCCTTCTTTCTTTCTTTCTTTGCAATAATTCTATGTAAGCTGGATATCAGGGTGAATCGATAGAAGGGGGAACAGTCCCCCTACAAATATTCTAAAAATGGAGACTAGGATACAAGATTAGCAAAACAAAGAGGATAGGTAGCCTCTGTTGGATTATGAATATTCAATAGACCAACCAAATCTGGGCAATTAAAATCCAGATAAACTCTAGATAGCAACAAACCTTTAAAGAGTTTTATATCTCTTTACTGCTATTTAGTACTGAAGTTTTGGAGCTCAGATTTGGTGTGCCCTATATAAGTAGACATGCAATGAAGTAACAATGGAGAATAGTGGAGAAGTCTTGAAATCTTTGTTCAGATATGAACAAAATGGATGGGGAATATGTGTGCAAGCCATTATTAGTCATACTTCAATATGATGGTGGTTTTGTACATGGACAACTAAGGTCTCAGCATCATTACAGTGGGTAAAGACCAGGGATTCAGAGAAAGCCACCACAGAGATAGATCTGACCTGAATCAACCAGCTGAAGGGAGCCACCATAACAGTGCTGTAAACATACTGCAATAGAAATAGTCAACTGAACAAACAGGAAAGGAACAATAATGCTAAGCTGAGAGAAGAGCACAAAATGTAACATGGAACAGCAAGACCAATCTTAGAAGGATTTTAGTGCTGGTGGTAGTAGTGATTTGTGGCTTGTTCTTGTTTCAGAGGGTAATTTTTTTATTTGGAAGAATTCCTTTCTTAACATATGAAAAGGGAGAAATGTCTAGGAGTGGCAATTCATTTTGAAGCTGGATATTTCCTTCACTTTACACTAGTGTGTGGGCGGGTTGGTGGGGGTGGGTGTAGAGACACACAAATACAAACCCAAAATCAGGCAGGATTTGAAAAAGTTGAGAGAAACAACAGGAGATGAATTATTTCTTCAAGTAGCTTTTGAAATGAGATTCATCTAAACATTCAACCATCTCATATTCCTTGATTAGTCAGAAAGATACATGGATTAACACCATTGATTATTGCATTTTAAAAGAGTATATTGTTATCAATTCAAGATGCACGTCATTGGGTGAGTGGGTAAATGTGTGTTTTCTGTGTTGGGGAGAAAGAGATTCAGGTTGCATTCTGTTAATGAAGATCCTATCCTAAACTCATACACTCAACCAAGTTTCAAAACTGATTTTAATAAATCAGAAATAATGTTTGTTCTATGTTCCTTTTCAAAGGAACAGCCCCTATTATTGTGTTTCCACAAAAGCAATATGGAATTGGTATTCTGGCAAAAGATGGCAAGATTCCACAAAGATTTTTTTAAAATAAAATAAAGGACAATGTTGCTTTAGCAGACAATTTGTCACGTAGCTTTTAAGTTTTACTAGCCCGGAGAGGGATCCAACAACTAAGTAGTGAAAAGAAAGTGAATGATTAGCTGGAGGCCTTCAGGCTACCGAAAGATAGTTTTAGTAGCCTGTCATGAAAATCTGTGGCCTGAGGCTCCAGGGCTACTTTTTATTTCCAAGCCTGTTATTGATTTTGGTATGAAGAAAAATAATTTGGTATTGTTGCTTAGGGTGTCACTGAGGAATGGGACTGGGGGTGGACACAGCAGGCTGGGTTCATTTGCTGTTCTCACTTCGTATTTACATTTTATTATAAAGGCCGTGTGATGGTAAATGAAGGCATTTCCTACTTAAAGGTACTACTGTCTTTATGAAACATGGCACCCTAATCGAAAACACAAGTAAACTGAAAATTAAATTTAAAAGCCTATAATTTAGTATCTTCCTTGCCAAGAATGATGACTTTCATTTACAAAGGGAATCTAGAGCTGCTCAGGGTCAGCCGGGCGTCTGCCATTTTCAGGCCTCTTGCGAAGGCTGATGGTGTTGATTAATTCCTAAGGACTCCGCTTTGTCTTCTCCAGCTCACTGAACAACTTCATTTCAGCTGATGAGTTCAAACCGGGGTCAGAACAATCCTCATTTCTGACAATTCCACAAAATGGGAATTAATTTTATGAGTTAGCACCACCGCATTTAAAACTAAGCAAAAGATCTTAGCAGGCCAGGTTAACATAAGGAGGAGAAGATGGAATATGTTTGCCAAAGCATCCTATGATAACCTGGTTTGACGAAAAAAGCAGACGAATATTTATTTAACCAAGCAGGTGGCTAAAAGTCCTGTGTGATCAAACGCCTTAGAAACCAATCAGCTTGGGCCCTTATCTTTGGTAAATAGTGGGCGCATTTTTGTTGCTCTTAATCATTATTTAGCAAACAATCTGCGTGCTATATTAAACTTGGCACAGGTCTGACAATCAAAAGCTGAGATTCCAGCAAGCTAAAGGAGCCACAATTCAGGCATTGTGAATTGCACTGCTCTAAAATTAGATAGCTGGAATAATTTTCATCTTGCCCGTATCATTAAATAGAGCCTTTTCTCTTTCTCTCTCCAAATGCTTGATGGAGGCAGCGATAACTTTTACTGTATCAACCATTTTGTATTTAGCTGCCATGTACAATTTTTATGGAACAATTTTAGAGTTGGAATGATGAAATATTTTGCTTATCATAGCTACTAAGCAAGATTACAAGACCCTATATAATAGGACTGTGCTGTCATCTGAACAGACATACCTCAGCTTCATTTTAGATATAATGTAACACTGCATTGCAATTTGAATATCTCTTTCTTAGTTGCAAATGAATATAAAATCCAACAATAAGTGAGATTGGGATAAGCCACAGTTTGCTTAATTATTGTTGAATCAACCATGATTCTGGGATTCACACTTGTTAAACCAAAACTAAACTATACAGTGGCTTAGTGCATCTTAGACCAAAATGTTTGTTTGCTTTTTAAAATGAACTCTAAGAAGCACAGGGGGGCATTGAAAGAGTTGGCAAGGTCATCTTAACATTGCTAAGGGTTCTTAAAAATATTTTTTATCCTGACTTTATTACTTTCATAAATAACTCAAGGCAACGAACATACTTAATACAACGTCCTTCTCCTATTTTCCCCATAATAATAACCCTGTGAGAAGGGCTGGGCTGAGAGAGTGTAACAGACCCAAAGTCAGCCAGCTGGCTTTCATGTCTAAGGTGGGACTAGAATTCACAGTCTCCCAGTTTCTAGCTTGATGCCTTAATTACTAAACCAAACTGGTGGTCAAACGGAGAGATATCAATGATAAGCAGAATGGGAGAAATGGGATTCAAAGTCACATTGTGACCTGAATGCAGTGCCTTAGACTGCTCAGCCATTTTGAAAAACATGGGTTTTGAGTCTGAGTATCCCAACAATTATACTGAACTTATCTAGGTCCTTTGTTCCATTATACATCTCAAAAAGAGTTTGTCAGATCTTAGCAGTGCCTGTTAAGTGGATGGAAAAGAGACATTTATTTTTAAAAATTCTTTGCTTTATGAAATCACTGGCTATTTTAGTTACTGCTGCTTTGTAATACTATTTGCTATTTTAAACAGCATTTTCCCATACTTTGGAAATGGAGGAGACTATAAAATGTATCACTCAGTGCTTATTGTGTTCTATGATGTCTAAAAAAGGATGCCTAGATTTTGCAATATAAGCTGAATGTTTTTAAAGATAAGAAAATATGTGAAGGAAACAGAAAGAAGCAATCCCATTCAGAAATTATTCTGTTTCTCTTTCTCTCTGTACTATCTATATCTATCTATCTATCTATCTATCTATCTATCTATCTATCTATCTATCTATCTATCTATCTATCTATCTCTATAGATACATCATCATCACTATAGACACATATAAAAACACTATAGTTTCATTTATCCTTTTTATCTTTTATTGCTGGCCTAAATCTTGTTTCCTTTAATTAATTGTTTATCCTTACAAACTATGTGTTTTCTTATTCTGCAAACTACTGCACAAAACCCAGAAACATGATACAAAATGTTTGCATTTTTATCTGAGAAAATAAAAAAGGTGGACAAGCTTGGGTAACTTTTTTTAAAATAGGCAAAACCAATTTCGGAGACATGTCTATGAAAAAGAAGCCATACAGAAGTATGTAATCAATTGTCTTCAATTCCTATTAATTATGAGGGTACACTTGTCTAGGGAAAGGGTAAAAATACAATAGAAATCATGTAAACATTATCAGTATTATTAATTGCTACCATTTTTATTATTCCATTCTTATTTCTGTCTCTAATTATGGATGTTGGTCTCTGATGTTGACATACCATTATTTCCTATGTGTGAGAATTTCGTCTATGCCTAAGAGCCAATGTAATCCATGTAACAAATGTCTATTATATGCCAAAGGACAGAAGAAGAATAGGCTATCAACACATTTTTGGTGAGATGCCAAGCCCTTCTAACATGATTGGCAGTCATTTCAATATGCTTGTCACAGTGGTGGCGCACTTGGCAGGGCTCACAAATCCCCACTCAGTTCTATCTAACAACAAAGTAGCATGAACTGCACAATCCTTGGACACACAAGAATACATGTTGATTTTCCTGATCTGAGTTCTTAAGGCCAGAGGGACAGCACAGTGAAAGTCCAAAAGGAAATTGGCTTGGAAGATTTGAATGCTTTTTTCTGCTTCTGAAAATTTGGAAAGTTGGTAAGATAGATGACGATCAAAGATGGATGTCTAAAATTAATGCCTTTTTTAACATGGAAAATCCTACTGCTGAATTTTATCTGTGCAATGGGGGGCGGCTGTGGGACATGGGGCAGAATGGAGGTCACATAAAAATGTGGCAAAGGGTGAGTTGCTCATCCTTGGTGTACTTTTCAGTCTTCAGATAAAGTATTCAAATTGCCCCGGCATTATCCATTTTTTTCCAGAATATGAAAATATTACATTTTTTCTTAATATATTTAATCTCTCTTTTTTGTCTCAAATCCAAAAGTTTCCCCACTATTACCTCTAAGCAGGGTGAAAACAGAGCCTCAGGGCTAGTTTTTTTTTTAAGGGCAGTTGTTTGGTTCCTCTTGGTATTTAGCTACAGAAATATTTTCACATGATTTTTATATCATATCTCCCTAGAGTTCCTGATGAACAAAGGAAAGCTAGCATTTGTAGTGATCTTTTGCAACCTTCTGACAAGCAACGTCAATGGAGAAGCCACATTCACTTAGCAACCATGTCACTAACTTAATAACTGCTGTGATTCACTTAACAATTATGGCAAGAAAGGTCATAAAATGGGATAAAATTTACTTAAGAAATGTCTCACTTAGCAACAGAAATTGTGGGCTCAGTGATGACCGTAAGTTGAGGATTGCCTGTACTGATTTCCTAGGAGATCAATAATCTAGTCAAACTGATTGTTGTTTGATTCGATTATTGTACTGTACTGATTTCCTAGGAGATCAATATGCCTAGTCAAACTCCTTTTGCCTCAGCCTTAAATAAAGGCTGTCTGAATTGCTTGGAAGATCTAATATAAAATATAGAGCAGAGGATGTTGAACCAGGGAGTTCTTGGCACTATCGTGGCTCTGAACTGTTCTTTCCTTTCTCTTTTTTAAGCCAATCTCCCATATTAATAATTTTGATCAGTGATGAGCTTCTTTTTCATCATTTCTACATTCCATATTCTTATGTGTGTGCATATGCATGTGTGCATGTGAGACACTTTCCATACTTTATGAGCTCAGCATACACAGACACACATATAATGTACACGCATTTCCCAAATAGCAGGTTTATTATTGGCTGTCAATCTTCTGAGAGCGTGATGCTGCAGTGTAAAGAGAACAAGACCAAGTGTCCAGTTTTTATCACAGTCAAAGCCATCCACAATGAGAGGGTGTATCCACAGTCAATTTGTTGGGCCAGTTGAAGCTAAGCAGGTTGTTGCCCTAGGTCATCTCCCTAAGGCATCCTAGATTGTCCACATGGAAAATTTTATGTTGAGCGAAGAAGAAAACCATTTCTACACTGGAACGACTAACAATGGTTCTAGACTGGGGATAACTTGGGGGCAACATCATCAAATGTCCCTCAAAAACTGATAGTGAAAGATTCTCATGTTGCTACAAGCGTGATATGAACTCCAATATTTTTTTTTGCTGGGAGCATTTCTACAAATTTCAAGTCAGAAATTATGCAAAAATCCATTATATTAATTAGACAATGCTGTTTTATGTAATCCGTGTACAAAAAAGTATACATAAGGGGAAATGAACATAAGTATTTTCACAGGACTTCTTTTTGTTTTATTTTTATATTAATTAAACATTTTAATTACAATGGTAAAAGATAGTACAAACTAAAAGGGAAGGGAAAAAATGCAAGAAAACAGGAAAAAAGGAAAAAAGCTCCTAAGAAAGTAATTTCCCATCCTCGTTGCAAGTATAAACAATTTCACCATCTCTTCACCTCCTCTTAATTAACAGATATAAAACAGTTCATAGCATTACTCTTAACTATAGGCAAATACAATAAATAATGCTTTCTCCAATCCAAGGGTCAGCAAAAAGTCCAAACAGAACCCTAAAATAGTAGCATTAATTAACATATATAAAGCTCCACATTACACATCTCAGCTCACAAAAATTCTTTACAGTACAAAGCCAGTTTTAATAATATCAATTAGGATACATAAAGTAACTATAGGGGGAAAGGCTTAAACACCACATTAACTGTAAGCAAATCCAATACACAACATTTTTCCAATCCAGATAATAACAAATCCACAATGGACCACCCAAAATAACAGCATGTCCCATTTAACCTTGGTCAAATACTGTAAACCAACTTTGTCTTCCTTCTTTTTGCATAAAAAAAACCTTGCTCTTTAATCCATTCAGCTGATTGTTGATTCTTGTTTCAAATTTCCTCAGTACATGAAGCAGCTTCTTTTGTAAGTCCAGCAAAAAAACAACAGAAGAAGTTCTACAGTAGTTGCTGTCTGGGATTGTGATTTTCATTCTTTCTTAATTTGCAAAGTTTCATCCATTTTTTTAAATATTTCATGATAAATTCTTATTGAAATTCTCATTCAGGTTAATCTCAATTGGACTTTGTTACATATCTTTTTTTGTAACATTCCCTCTGGAAACAAACTGTCCCCGACATAGTTGACATTACTGACTCAAAGTCCCAGTGAAGTTCCTTAAAAATATCTCTGAATGCCATTATAAGTTACTTAACTTGTCATGTCTCCACTATCAAAATCAGTTTTCTTTCCCATAAAAATGCATTTATTCTTTAAAATTAATTTCAAAGTTTCGATATTCAAAATCCAAATATTTTCTGAGCCCTTAATCTGCTTGCAACTTTCTGTAGCCAAACATTGTCTTGCTTTTTTGCTATTTATTTTGAATTCTTAAAACTTATAAAGATATAGTTTCATTTTCTTGAGCTAGTGAGAATCGAACCTCTGAGTTGGCAGTCAGCAGAATTAGCCTGCAATACTGCATTCTAACCACTGTGCCACCACAGTTCTTGAAAGTTACACATTAACAAGGAGATAGAAGAGGATACATAGATTGTTTTGGATATGAATTTTAAAAATGGTAATAGACAAAAATGACATGGAAAAAGATCTTACATAGGATTTACAATGAAACTGACTGATTGTTGTTGTTAGTTGCAAAGTCGTGTCCGACCCATCGCGACCCCATGGACAACATTCCTCCAGGACTTCCTGTCCTCTACCATCTTCTGGAGTCCATTTAAGCTCACGTCTACTGCTTCAGTGACTCCATCCAGCCACCTCATTCTCTGTCGTCCCCTTCTTCTATTGCCCTCAATCTTTCCCAGCATTAGGCTCTTCTCCAGTGAGTCCTTCCTTCTCATTAGGTGGCCAAAGTACTTGAGTTTCAACTTCAGGATCTGGCCTTCCAAAGAACAGTCAGGGTTGATCTCCTCTAGGACTGACCGGTTTGATCGCCTTGCAGTCCAGGAGACTCGCAGCAGTCTTCTCTAGCACCATAGTTCAAAGGCCTCAATTCTTTTGCGCTCAGCCTTTCTTATGGTCCAACTTTCACAGCCATACATTGCAACTGGGAAAACCATGGCCTTGACTATATGTACTTTTGTTGGCAGGGTGATGTCTCTGTTTTTTAGTATGACTGATATTTTAGCTAAAAGGGACACACAAATAATAAATCAGAAGATTGATTTGGACAACTTTCTTACCCTGGATTTACAAAAAAAAAATGTGTTAAACTCAAGGACAGTGAGTTCACTGAAAAAAGAAAAAGAGAAAATAAAGAAATTACCTTTTGGGACACTATTTAAAGGGAATAAACATCAAAAAATTTAAAAGCAAAAATGAGGAACATAAAGTTGACTTATATGAATTGGGGGTTCGAAATAATGTTCTAAACAATGTTATTAAAAGGAAAGGAAAAGATTACAAAACTGGCTTACTTGATTAAGGTTACAATTTAAATGTTATTTCTGGTATGTGTTAAACTTGCAAACAGGTTTCTGAGACAAGACAATGATAAGAAATTAACTTGTGGGGCACTATTTGTAGGGATTAATGATTTTTAATTTGTTGCTGTTTATGATAGATCTTAATGGACTTTTCTTGACTAAGTTAAAATGACAAGGCTTTAAAGATGTGTTTACAGATAAGAAATAAGATACGGGAAGAATAATTTTTTGTTGCATTTCAGAGAAAATGATAAGATACTATGTAAAAACAAAAGGAAAGGAATATGAAACTGATTTTTTTTTATTAAGGTTAATATATATACACACACACAATAAACTTTTTGCTAATTAAGATTGAATTATGGGACTTTGTAATTTGTTTATAGATAAGAGATGACATATAGGAAGAAGAGATGTTAGAGAAAATACTTCTCTTGAAGGGAAGCCATTTCTTTATATATCTTTTCTTCTTTGTTCTGTCATCATTTCTGTTATGTCCTGGGACTGCTGAATGACTCAGCAGGCTCAGGAGGCTGCAGAAGGCCCAGGCAAACCACGTGGTTGCCCGGGACCAGACAGGCTGTCTCCAGCTTTGTGCGCATGCGCAAGGCAGGAGACTAGCCTTGCATTGATTGGCTGACGCTGTCCCTTGCAAGGGAGTATAACAGGCCTTGGCGCCATTTTGTGTTCTGTTCTGTTCGTGATCTCAATAAAGAAGTTGTGTTTGTTACTCCTGCCTTGCCTCGATGTCTTTTCTTCGGAAACAGAACATTGGCGACGAAGGTGGGATTCGCTGCAAGCAGAACAACAGGAGAAGCTAGGCTGACTTACCAGAGAAGGCCTGAAGCGCTGGGAAGTTCGGCGTCCGGAGGAAGCGATTGCCTGCCAGTATGAAAACGCTGGACGTGAGCTCGGCTTCGAGGGACCCCTTCTCATTCCTTGCAGCGAGAGGCATCGAAGAGGCTACAGGCTGTAACGATGTCAAAGCTGGGCTGTCTGTCGGAATTTGACACTTCTCACCCTGAGCGCTGGAGTTCCTACGTGGCATGAGTGGAAAATTACTTGCGAGTAAATAAGATCCAGGAAGACAGCCTTAAAGCTGCTACATTGCTGTGTGTCTGTGGGCAAGAGACTTTCGATATTGCAGAGAATCTTGTAGCCCCAGCACCACTGGAGTCAATTGTGTATGCTGACTTAAAGAGGATGCTGCGAGAGCACTTCGAACCCAAGCTCTCAGTAATTGCTTGGAGGCATGCGTTTGAGCAGAGGGACCAGAGGCCTGGTGAGTCTGCTGCAGACTTTGTTGCTGCCTTAAGACAAGCAGCTAGGCAGTGTGAGTTCAAGGATCTGGAAGAGAGGCTCCGGGATCGCTTGGTTTGCGGACTGCGAAGTCGTGAGCTGCAACAGAAACTTTTTGCAAAAGAAGATGTCTCATTCCAAGATGCTTTGAGAGAGATTGCAGCTGAAGAAGCAGCGGGCGGCACTGTGAAGGCATTGCGGCTCGCCAGGAACCCTCCAGCGGTGGTCTCCATCCATCAAGATGTCGCTTGAGAGGAATCTGAAGTGGATCCAGAAGAGGAGATGGACAGGCTTCAGCATGCAGAAGAGAAGAGGCCTCAAGGGCGCAGAGAAAAAGCGACAGCATCCCCTCGCTGTTTCGGTTGTGGAGGACACCACAAGCGAACTGATTGCCGGTTCCGCTCCGCTATCTGCCGGGCATGTGGCAGGCAAGGCCACATTGCATCCGTCTGTTTGGGTTGCCAGAGGGAACAGTCTGCAGAAGAGTTGCCTCTGAAAGGTACCAAGGTCCCCAGCCAACACAGGGTGGGCTTCTGCGCGTCCCATAGGGGCGTTTTCAAAACCGGGGTTCACAGGCCACTTAAAAAGAAGCTTCACATTGACGTGAAGTTGCAAGGGGTTCCCTTGTCGATGGAGTTGGACACAGGGTCCACTCTATCGATCATTTCCTTTGACACCTTCAATAAGGTTTGCAACAGAAGTGGCCTACGAGTTAAACTCAGGCCTTCAAGTTTAATCCTTACTGACTTCCAGAATTCCAGAGGGGGAGGCCACGCTCAGGGTGCAGCGTAGGAGTTTTGAGGGGCTGCTAGATGTGGTGGTAGTTGGGGGTGATTGTGCGAGCCTTATTGGACTTGATTGGTTCGAGGCCCTTGGAATTCAAGTGACTGGACTTCACAATCTGCAAACGTCAGGCCTTGCAGAAGTTTGCAAGGAGTTTGCTGATGTGTTCAGTTCAGAGCTTGGCTCATACAAGGGGCCTCCCATTGCTTTACGTTTAGACTCAGCCATCACACCCATCAGGATCAAGCCCCGAAAGGTGCCCTTTGCCCTAAAAAACAAAATAGATGCAGAGCTGGACAAGCTGATCCAGCAGGGCATTTTAGAGCCTGTGGACTCTAGTCCATGGGAAACACCTATAGTTACGCCACTGAAAGCGAATGGAGAAGTCCGGATTTGTGCGCACTATAAATCTACACTTAATAAAGCATTGCAGCAGCATGCCTACCCGGTGCCTGTGGTGAACTATATTTTTGCAAATCTTTGCAAAGCTTGATTTGGCTCAGGCCTATCAACAGTTACCTGTTGATGAGGCAACAGCTGAGGCCCAAACAATAGTGACGCACGGGGGAGCCTTTAAGGTCAAAAGGCTGCAGTTTGGGGTTAATGTAGCCCCTGGCATATTCCAAAGCATGATGGAGCGAACGCTCCGTGGTATTCCTGGGGTCTGTCCCTACTTTGTTGATGTCCTCATCGCTGGGGAGTCATCTGTGAACTTAGCTGAAAGGCTGAGGGCTGTCTTGCTGCGTTTCCGCCAAGTAGGGCTGAAGCTGAAGCAAAATAAGTGTAAAATTGGAGTCACCTCCACTGAGTTCCTGGGATTCCGTATTGATGCTGAAGGCATCCATCCTGCAGAATCCAAGCTTCAAGCGATTCAGCAGGCCCCAAGCCCCCAGTCGAAGAGTGAGCTTCAAGCCTTCCTGGGGCTGTTAAATTTTTATCATTCTTTCCTTCCCCACAAGGCTGCAGTGGCTGAGCCGTTACACCGGCTCTTGGACAAACAGGCTCCATGGAAATGGACAAAGGTCCATGAAAGGAGTTTCACAGAGGTCAAGGCCTTGCTATCTTCAAATGCGGTTTTAGCACATTTCAATGAGCAACTGCCTGTGTGCATAGCCTGTGATGCATCCCCTTATGGGGTTGGGGCTGTGCTGAGCCACCTCAAGGCTGATGGGACACAAGTCCCTGTGGCCTACTACTCCAGGACTCTCTCATCTGCAGAGCGTAATTATGCGCAGATTGACAGAGAAGCCTTGGCAATAGTGGCTGGCATAAAGAAATTCCATGATTTCTTGTATGGCCGCCATTTCACGGTTTACACAGACCATAAGCCTTTGCTGGGTTTGTTTACAACAAACAAACAAACCCCTCACATAATATCTCCAAGAATGCTGAGATGGTCAATTTTCCTGTCAGCATATGACTATACCCTGGTTCACAAACCAGGTAAAGAAATGGGCCATGCAGATGGCCTCAGCAGATTACCTCTACAGCAGGTAGAGGCAGATCTGGCTCCAGCTCTTCACATTCTCTCCATTCAGGAATTGCCTGAATCTCCCCTCAGTGCTAGGGACGTGGCTGCAGAAACTGCCACTGATCACACGCTTACACGCGTGCTGACATGGGTGTTGTCAGGATGGCCTGACATGTTTCCGGGTGCAGAATTCCAGAGTTTCTGGCAAAGGAAGCACGAGCTTTCCACTTTCAAAGGATGTATCCTATGGGGTAGCAGGGTAGTCATCCCGGCCTCATTGAGGACTAGAGTCTTGTTCTCTCTGCATGAGGGACATCCAGGAATAGTCCGGATGAAGGCGCTTGCACGTAGCCACCTCTGGTGGCCTGGGCTCGATAAAGAGATCGAGACCCAGGTGCATGGGTGCCAAGTGTGCCAACAGTCAAGGCCAGAAATGCCCCAGGCCCCTGTACATAGGTGGGAGGAGACACATACCCCATGGTCGAGGGTACACATCGACTACGCTGGGCTCTTTCAGTGGCAATTCTTCCTTCTCCTCGTGGACAGCCATTCCAAGTGGCTAGAGGTTGTTCCTGTCTCCTCCACTACTACTGCTAGGACCATCCAGGTGCTGAGAGGAATCTTCGCCTCACATGGTCTTCCAGATGTCCTTGTCTCAGACAACGGACCCCAATTCATGTCTTCTGAGTTTCAGGGTTTTCTCCAAGCCAACATGATCTGGCATGCCACATCTGCGCCGTTCCATCCAGCTTCCAACGGCCAGGCTGAGCGTATGGTGAGTACTACCAAAGATGCTTTAAAGAGAATCACTCACAGGAACTGGCATCACAGGTTAGCTGACTTTCTTCTTTGTCACCGCACCACACCTTGCACTGCCACTGGAAAGAGCCCCACTGAACTCCGCTGAGGTCGCAGACTCATTACTAAGCTGGACAGGTTGAACCCCGACCAGGTGGCTTCACAGGTGTCACAGCTGCGGGCACCTAGGAGACTACAGGTGGGCGATCTGGTCTGGGCAAGGAACTATGGCCCTGGACATCTCTGGGTGACAGCAGTGGTATACAAGGTCTCTGGGCTGCTGTCATATGAAGTGGCCTTGGATGATGGTCGCATGCTCAGACGTCACATTGACCAACTGCGCTGGAGGCTTTCCAGCCACTCTTCCACTCCTGGCTCTGCTCTCGGGGGGGAGGAGGACCACAATTACGATTGTGGACCACAGTCTCTCCGTGAAAGTGGACCTTCAAATGTTCCTGCACATGTTCCTGAAGGGGTTTTTGCCATGGAGGCGGCTCCTGACTCTGGCACAGGCACCGGGTCTAGGGGACATTGCTGTCAATCTGCTACTCAGGCCACTCCAGCTGCTGGTCTTGGGCTCGAAGGACAGTGTTCCCAAGAGGGGTCCATTGTGGATTTGGGGGAATTCCAGCCCACCACTGGACTTGGGGAATTCCACCCCACCAAGGAACTCTGGTTTGGGTTTAGCGGATCCAGCCAGTCAGCAGTTTGGAGGGTTGCCTGGGTCTTGGGGGCATCAAAGTCCTGGTCTGCCTAGCCTAGCAGGCGAGATGGCACGCCAGGCACATACCCTGGCTCCAAGAAGGTCAGAGCGGGCCAAGGGTCCACCCAAATATCTAAAGGACTATGTGAGGTTCCTGTCAAGTTTAAGGGAGGCTTAATAGTTCTCTAGAACTCAGGACACACTCATAGAAGGGTGTTCTGTTGATAGTATGAAACAATATGAAGTATTCACTTATTGTTTTATCCAAGGGGGGAGGGGTGTTATGTCCTGGGACTGCTGAATGACTCAGCAGGCTCAGGAGACTGCAGAAGGCCAGGGCAAACCACGTGGTTGCCCGGGACCAGACAGGCTGTCTCCAGCTTTGTGCGCATGCGCAAGGTGGGAGACTAGCCTTGCATCGATTGGCTGACGCTGTCCCTTGCAAGGGAGTATAAAAGGCCCTGGCGCCATTTTGTGTTCTGTTCTGTTCGTGATCTCAATAAAGAAATTGTGTTTGTTACTCCTGCTTCACCTTGATGTCTTTTCTTCGGAAACAGAACAATTTCTCCTTTCTTTTCTCTGCACTTATCATTTTTTTACTTTCTATTTTTCTTAGTTTCTATTGATTTTTTATAGTATATTAGTATAAAAAACTAAAAATCTTGTATTTTTATAAACATGTGTGTGTGTGAATATATATATGCATATGTATATACAAAGTGAAGATGAAATGGATTGGAAAAAACATTAGGAAAATGTTTCAATAACATAATCAAAATGGATATACCTGTCCATTGTTGTACTCAAAATCATAAGCCATAATAATTGTGATACTTTTTAATGGGCCACAAGTTGCAGTTGATTAACATCACTCTTGGGAAATTAGCATATAGAGTTTTATAAATCAGAGCACTGCCTCAAAGGAGCATGCATCCTTAAGTAGAAAATGGAGGTAACAGCAGAAACTGGGGAGGAAAACAGAAAGATGGAAGGAAAACACACGCAAATTAATATGTGTTTAAATTTGTTCATAGTTTCCAAATGTATTAGGAACAAAAACAAAGGACTGGTGGAACAGGGTAAGCTCAAGGGCTCAAGGAAATTAATTACAAACACCCACCTGGTATTTCTGTGTCATATCCGAAATAGAACATCAACGATTTGCCTTTTAAATATAATGTGAATTTACTTTCATCTTACATGAATCAGTTCAGAACTAAGTACAGTGATCTTAAAGATCTGACTTGAGCGAGATGGATGATCATATGAATTAAATAAAATAAATAAATAACTTATACATACACATGCACACCTATGCACAAGCTGGTAGGAAATCAGTAGGAAATATTAGGTTATAGGCTAGAGTGGACAATTAGAAAAACATTCCAGAAGAAGAGAAAGCAAATAATTTTCATATGGTTGCCAAGCAAAGTGCCTGGATATGTCCGTGAATTCACCAGTCATTGAATTTCTCTTGAAGATTTTACTTTTAGATGTTCACTTCAGTAGGCTAACATCTGCAAAATATATGTAATATATATAGCAAGCTGACATTAAAATATATCCACTCCAATAACACCAATACTTAATCAAACCCAAATGGTCCAGATACCAGATGTTTTGTTAATTTATCTTATTTTATGCTTGATATAATACAATCTTTTAGCCTGAGCCAATCAGGCATAATTCAATTCCTCTTGGAGATTCAAGATTCAAAGAGAGAATGAATCAATTTGACCATGCAACTCAAAACCTCAGGGCAGACTGATTTGATTCCAGAGACTTTGAGATCTGGTTTAAAAAGTTTATATGCAAAGATAAATATAAGCATGCTTGGGGTAAAATTGGATTTTGATTACACTTGGTGGCAAACTAGTCCAAACATACCAAAACTGATTTGTATTGTTCTTATTGTCAGCAAAGAATATTGCCTATGTCAAAAGATATGATTAAAGTTTGCAACAAAGTCCACACCTTCTCAATCTTAATAAAAAGTATTCTGCAAAATGTCAGCTGACAAAACCATGATGTTTTCAGATTTCAATAAATATGATCCTCTCTGATGATGACCATGGCACCCAGAAGATCTCAAAACAGAATGTAAAAGTAATAAATTTCAAAGACCATGTCTTAATGGATGAAAAAGTAGGAAAAGAAAAGTAGAAGTTTAATTGTGAATGAACTGTATTCAGAATATAGGAACTAAAGTCATTAGGTTACTTTTGGTCATTTATGAAAGTAAGAATCCATACTGGCATATTGTGCTGTTCGTGCAAATAGGAATAGAGTCTATCAAATATGGTGAAGCCACTGGATTCTATTGCTTGATTCCAAGTGCAAGGAGTTTTGCCCCACTTGAAACTATGGCATGTGATGAGTCTTGGCTCTGAAAAATGGTAGGAATTGAAGTTTGCTGACCATATGAACAAAGTGATCTTCAGTGGCAAAAGAGATTTGCCATTTTCTTGGCAATCACCGTCATAGCCTTAACATCAGCCAGGTGCTGTTAAGTCTATTGCTGAAAGGGGATATGAACTATGGTCAGAGATGTTGTATAGGCCCATCAATAGGCATCTATTTTCTGTTGTGCCATAAATGTCAACTTCCATAGACTCTCTCACTTATTCAGGGCTCCGCTGAAGGTTAAAAGGCCTAGGAGTTATTTTATAAGCCTGGCTTGACACTTATTATTGCCTCTGACCACACACACTAATATAAAGTTGGAACTTTGTAATAAAAGAAGAAAATAGGTTGCCTGCCTTTGAGTCGATATTTTGCACCAGTGACACAAAATAACATTTCTTGATGTTTGAATGAAGCAGCTTTCAAAAAAAAGAAGCTTCCGCAAAAGACCGCAGCAAAGACTTTTTTTTTTTTTACAATCTTGCTTCCCTACCTCATTCCAAGCATCAGATTTGCAACCTGCATTATGATTTTATGATGCACAAAGTGGAAAACTTTCCAAAATGTCACATTTTGAGAAAGATTACTATGAATAATGTATCCTGATACAGCTTTGCCAAACTGTTTCATAGCACATACATTTGTAATTTCCTAGCCCTGAATTTGCTGAGAAGTGACACTAATGTGCTCATGTTGCTCACATTTGTTTACAAATAGAGGCAGTCAGGCTTGGAGTTTCACATACAAGTGTCCAGACACTAACGTGCCTTGCCTGAGAGCATTAGCAAGAAAGGGAGGGAAAAGAAGTGTGTTGGGTTAAAAATTCTTAAAGAACACTGCTTTTTATTTCAAAAGTCAAAGGAGTCAAAGCGTCTTTGTCTTGCCCAGGGAAACAGGAAGTTCAAATATTGTGAACAGGTCAGAGAAAGCGATTCCAGACTGAAATTTATTCATACTCAATGTTTATACTCTGCTGGATGAAACAGCTTGAGATAAATATTCTCTGGATATGATTATATTGTTAGTATTTATTATTTCTTAATATGGGAAGGTTATATAATTCCCAAAATATTAAAAATGGAAAAAGCAAAATAGTAGGAAGGGACAATGGGAGGGAAGGAAGGAAGGAAGGAAGGAAGGAAGGAAGGAAGGAAGGAAGGAAGGAAGGAAGGGACAATGGGAGGGAGAGAGGGAGGGAAGGAAGGTGCCCACACCAGTCCCACCCCCCTCCACCAGAGACCCACGGATCCCCCTCACATCCCTGCCTGCACTCCCCACAGGCACCCCGCAACCTGAGTGATGAGTGGCCACGCGCCCCCACCATTGACTTCGCTTGTCAAAAAGTTACAAAAGGTGATCACATGACCCTGGGACACTGTGACCGTCATAAGTATGAATCAGTTGCCAAGCATCCAAATGTAAATCATATGACCCTGGAGATGCTGCAACAGTCATAAGTGTGAAAAATGGTCCTAAGTCACTTTTTTCAGTGCCATTGTAACTTCAAACAGTCACTAAGCAAATTGTTGTAAGTCGAGGACTACCTGTACTTTATCATTTTATTTTTTATTTTTTTTGGGTCATCAGGTTTTTGACACCTTGCTAGGTGACTGGTGGTACTCGGATATTGCCTTATCCTAAAAGTGGTACAGTGGGTGAAAAGGTTGTAAAGCCCTGGTGTAGAGTGTTCCTGTTTTTCATTTCCTCCTTCAATAGAGGAACTCAACATGCTTGATGTTCATTGTATTGCTTGGTTTTCTTCTAAAGCTTTACATTCCAAGCCTGGATATCTCCAAATAGCTGGTGTCTCCCTTTCATGAGTAGTCTGGATATTACTATTTAAACCATGTAAGGATGAACATTGGTTTGGTTGCAGCACTAGTGTGCTACTGAATTTCTGCTTCTACAAAAACAACATTAAAAAGAATTTTGTGATGGAAAGGAGCAGGCAGAAATTATCCTGGCTTTCCCCAGGACTGTTGCATCCATCCCAGTTTTATAGGTAATCAGTTCTGCCTACAGATACATCTACGTTTACTCTGAGCTACTCTGAAAATTATGTTCCAGTATTTATTTTCTGAGTCTTAATGCTTAGCTATATTGACTCAAATGGCTGTAATATTTTCCACTGAGTAGTAGTAGTAGTAGTAGTAGTAGTTCATTTTAAATACTTCTCTATAAAACCCCATCCTGCAATAGGAAGCTAACACAAAAAGATATTGGATAAGGCATTTTTTCTCTACTGTTAGCTTTAAAGCAGGTTGGTGGATCTGAGATGCTGTCAGAAATGTCAGTCCACTGCATATATGCCTGAAATGGTACATTCCATCTCAGGATTTTGCCATAGTTTTAAAATAGTCAAATTATGATCAATGTGATTTATTTATTAATTCCCCCATAGATCGGGGCAAATTGTTTGCAAAGAAATGTGAGGGAAACTGGAATATTGTCTGACAAAAAAATAGGTTCTACTACAGAAGAAAAACACTAGGTAAATCCTAGAAGGCATTCATGGTTTAAACAAAGTTATTGGATCAGACTTTAATGGTACAAGTAAATTAAGTTGATTAGACCCCGATTGTATATATTTAATTTGAATATTGGCAAAATTCATAATCAGTCTTCTTATGCCCTATGTAACTAGCCTTTTATCCAACGTTCTGATCAATATTTTTAAAGAAAACAATTTTTATTAGATTTGCTTTCTGTCAAACAGAAATGTTTTACTAGATTTGCTTCTATGTAAGAATCAATTCTAAAATTAAATGCTGCCACGATGCTAGAGAAAATGTTTTCATAATATGGTGGGCATTAAGAACTTCAAATATTATTCAGTCATGCCCCACCCTACACCCAATTTCAGACAAGGTAAGGTAAGGTAAGATGATAAGATAGTTATGGTGAGGTGAGGTGAGGTGAGGTGAGATGCGATGAGATGAGATGATAAGGTAAGGTAAGGTAAGGTAAGGTAAGGTAAGGTAAGGTAAGGTAAGGTAAGGTAAGGTAAGGTAAGGTAAGGTAAGGTAAGATAAGATAAGATAAGATAAGATAAGATAAGATAAGATAAGATAAACTTTATTGTCATTTTTTACTATGAGCACACTGGCCTACCTTAAAAATGAAAATCTGTTGCCTACTCTCAAAAGGAAGTATATATCTACCCATACCCATACATAACACACATAAACACATGCTATATATATACATATATATACCTATAAGTCTATAAGTCTGCTATTACTATTGCTATTGCTACTGTATTTACAAAATATCCAAAACCAAAAAAGAACATTAAAATCTTCCTAGAACATTAAAAAGATTGGATGGTTTATTGAACCCCATTAGCGATTGTCTTCTGCTCAATAAATTGAGTAAAGCAGGCTGCCAACTCTTAAAAATGAAAGATACTAAGACTGAACACAGATATAACATGGATTTCAGATGTGTGAGTGAAGTTACAGTATATTGGATTGATTAGCTTCATGGATAGTTTCAGCAGCAATGTTCTAGCTACAACTTAAAGCTGTTAAAAATAAATGAATGAAGAAATGAAGGGAAGTTTCACTATAGCTTACTCAAGAAAACAAAGATACAGAAGTCGATCTAAACAAATTGTCAATTTAAAAACAACACTTCAAGTTATGACTGTCAATTTTTGACACTTATTCATTGGTAGAGGATAAGGCTTAAGCCAATGAATCAGGGTCAATCAGAACAAGGTTACCAAATCAGGATGCAAATATCTGGATGCCCACTAGAAAACAGCCAAGGTACCCAAAAACCTCTAACTTTTTTGCTGTCATCTAAAACTAGGTCTGTTAGCCATATTCCTCCCATTGCTGGTCATCAGCCTTGGTAGGGCAAATAGAAGGAAAAAAAACTTGCCAGCAACCATGTTATATTGAATAATCCTGAAATCATGAATACCTGTAGCTAAATAGATAAATTTTAAAAATGTAAAATAAATTAAATTAAATAGTAGAGCAAAGATTAGTAAGGAAGCAAACTTTATTTTGATTTGTCTAATACTTGCCCCAATGGTTCAATTTTTTTTTAAAACATGGAAGATATTTAAAGAAGTTGGCTGGCAATCTTTGTAGGTTATGAAATCAGAAGCTAAGATTTACTTTCTCAGAAAGATATTCTCTGGGCTTCTGAACTTTGTAAGAGCTTGAGTTACCAAAGCAAATGAATGGTGACCACTTTTGCAGAGCTTTGGCTGACGATTAGCTAAGGTTTTTAAAAGAAAATAAACAAAGCACTTATTTTTCTTTCTGTCTTATATTAGTTTTGTTAGATCAACAGAACCTTAATTCTAAAGCCCTCATAGTGAATAATTGGCCATTTCTGCACTGGGCACCCATCACATCTCCTTAATATAATTGAGGCCGAAAAACCTGATTTGACTTAAGGAAAAAAGAAACCATGTTTTGTTGTCCAGGTCAGCTTTTTCTGGCATGTAATACATTTAACAGCTATTCCATGCCTCTTTGTTTCTATTCTGTGTGCATAATAGTCCCTGTCTATACCTTCCTAAAGAGTGCCCAGACTGTTTTCTTAGGCCACTGCTTGTTTTCATTGAGTTATCTAATTATGCCTAGAGCTTTTTCCCAGAGTTGTTACACTTAATTTAGAACCCACCAATGCATGAGATTAGTTCAAATGATTCTTTCAAATGGGCATTGCCTTGCTTTTGTCAACACTGAGTATTATCTGCTAGTAAGCAGCCCATTCACCTGTTTTGCAAAGCCCCTATGGAGTTTCTTCCTCTCCATCTTCCTCTAGCTACCTCACATCCTTCTCCAGGAGACTGAGAAAAACACCAGATTTAGTCAATGTATCATTTATTCTCCTCCCATATTGAAATGTAATCTGTTCTCATCCGGAATCAATTTTCTTTTCATCAGACTCACTTACATTAATGGTTGCAGATTCAGGGCTGATCTTCGCTACTACTAAATGCCACAACATATTCCTCTCTGCAGCCTTTTCAGCATAAACTTTCTGTCATTTATTTCTTCAACTTCTTCCACCAACAAAGCACATTTCGGTTTTTTTTATTGATTGTAGACACAGTTTATGTCCTGCTTCAGGTTTTTGGTTTGCTTGGAATATTTTGTAGCCATCTCGTTCGTCTCATACAGTAATCTCAGACCGAGCACACAACATATTCAATTACATTTGGTAAGACAAACCAAGACTAAATGTTCATAGCTCCAATAGTAACCTGTTCCTTATAGGCCGTCTGCCACTTCTTTCTAAAGTTTTTGGAGTAATAGTCCAGTAGAGAGTACGTTATGGCACCTGCATACTAGCTAGTGACATTTATTTAAGCAGTCTGCTGGCAAATTTGCAACTCTAAGTCTTCTTTGACTCTGAAGTCATAACCTTCTTCCACAGAGAGACAGAAAGTAGAATTCAGAAGATATGGAGGAGGAGGCATTTCTTTATTGCAAAGCAGCTATTGCCTAGAGATTCTTGGAAAAGCAAAGACTTTAGCAACAGCTTTCCTGCAATTCAGATCCAATTCCCCCAATACTGAAACCTGGTATCAGTAGGGTAATGCTGACAGGGAAAGTAAAGGTAGACACATCAAAAATCTTTTATTTCTTCATTCAGTTCCTATCCTCTGTGCCTCTACTCCTTTTCTTGTTTCTTCAGTGTGTGTACAATTTAATGCTTTGGTGTGCAGACCTCAGTATCCTATAGCTTGGAATAACTAGTCTATGCATGAATTATTTTTATCTCTCTTTTATTTTGGGTCACGTCAAGGGAGCATACATATCCATGCCATCCTTTTTTGCTATTTTCCCCACAACAAAAATATAGTGAGTAGGGTTGGGAAGAACCCAAAGTCACTCATACAACTTTATAAAGGCAATACACTTGTCTAGCTGTTTGTTTTTTTGTTAATTGGCAGTATTAATTTGAAACATCTAAGTACTCCCTTTTTTGCAAAATGTATTATTTGTAGCACACCAATACCTTCATGTGGTCTGTCAGGGATATTGTATTTTCTTTTGTATAAAACAGTAGTTTAATCATAATCTGAATAGTTCTTTATCTTGTGTTATTTGCATTTTCATAAAAGTAAATAATAACTTTTCTTTTTTAAAAAAAATATATTTTATTGATTTTTTTACAATGACAATATTTAGTGCTTAGTAAACAGCGTGTTGTCTGGGTTCATATATTTAAAAAAACAATCAATAATAATTTATATAATTCCATAATCAATATATTAATTAATGGTTTGTTTCCTTGATCTTCCCTTCTTCCAATAATATTCTCCTTTATCAGCATTAGACAGATATAATTCTTAATATTTTCAATGCATACAAAGTTGAATATAGACATTTTTTTTGTATTTGTACAAGTAACAATGACATCCATATATAACATCTTTTCTGATTGACTTATATTTCAATTGTATTTGTAAAAGTCATCTTATTAAATCACTATACATCCTGTTTTCACAATTCTTATTTATACTTAATTTCCCCTCAATATTCAGACCATTCTTATCAGTCATAATTTTCTCAAAATTGATTTCCTTTAAATATCCAAACTAAAGAATGAACAAACAAACCAAATAACAGAACACAAACTAGAAGAAAGTGACTTAAATAGGGAAGCTACAAATCAAGAGAACTACAACTTAATACAAACAGAAAAAAATCTACAAAATTTTGCCATGACAATAAAAATGGAAAAGATATCTTATCTGTCAGGACTTCAAAACAAACTTAAGGATAAGAAAAAAGATTTAATAAAATGGATTATAGAGCTGCCAGGAGAATCATTAGAGTCTGGGAGACAGAAAGTGTACATCATATACAACTTGTCTTTCTCACTCCCAACAATATTTACAAAAATACAGGAATCCCCTAGCAAGCGGAATATACTAACTTGGAAAGCTACTTGGCAAAAGAAGAAGGCTAGAGTTAGATTCAAGAGACCTGATTTGACTTACGAGATGGAATACTACATGATTAAACACTTGTTTGAATATGGTTAAAAGAATATATAATTTTGGATATAAAGGAGCTATAGTAAGAGGGATAAGAGACATAAGTAGTATAGTGTTTTTTATAATATATGCAATGTAAAAATATTGGGATGATGTATGTGAATGAAAAGTTAGGACATTTAAAGGTAATTAACTTTGAGAGAAGTATGACCCAGAAGAATGATTTGAAGACTGAGGGAAAACTAAGCTTAAATAAGAATTTTGAAACATAAGCTGGCCAGAAAAAATGTTATATGTGGATGCTATAAGATATATAAGTAGTATAGTATTATATCTTTATAATATATGAAATATGAAAATATTGGGATGGTATAAGTAAATGAAAAGTTTGGATATATAACTTTTCTTTTTAAATGAAGTTTGATTTTGTTCATCTCTGTTGAGATTGGCCTATTTGCCAAGGCGGGAAAGACAAGATTAATAATTTAGTCAGTTGCCTCTGTTGTATTAGCCTTCTGTTCTAGTGCAGAAAGAAGCAAAAATAGAACCAGGAGTACTATCGCTAATTATTGTAAGGTTACATTGACAGAATCTTACAAGTCTGAAAGTATCCTTCCTATCCCTCACTTTTACTTTCCCTAAAACAAGACAGGGTCCTTTCTAAGACACTTTCACCACCCCTCCTCCTCTGAACTCAAATTTCATTTATCAGACTGTTATCTAGGCTGTGGGTTTTCCTCCTATTTCCCAAAGATGTTCCCACATATGTAGCTTACATGGCAATGAACATGTATTATTTTAACTTTTTACCACCTTGGCTTTTAATTGCTGGAAAGGCAACAAAAGATTGTGAAAACTATATCTTTCATACATAATAGGGTGACAAGTAAATGAAAAGAAATATAAAGAAATTGAATACATCTTGTCATGATACCAATAATAATAGTGCAACCACTCCGCATTCCATAGTCCCAAATGCGCTTTGAAAAGAATCTTTGCCAGCTTTTTGTTAAGAGTGTGGGCACACAGAAAATGGAACAAATGTAGCTGAACTATACTATGTAAATAAACTCATTTCAGTAGATTAGCACCCCCATTATTCAACACAGCAAAGCAAAATCACTCTAGGTGCTTAGAGCAAAGTAGTGGAGTACCACCACCACCCCAGTCAGCCTTAAATATTAAAGTTTTGAAGCTGGAGCAGATTTGTTTTCCACTACAGTAGTGTCCCCACTTGAACATCTTTATTTTAGTCTTTCTAAAGTCTCTAGAGCAGGGGTAGGCAACCTTGGCTCTTTTATGACTCGTGGACTTCAACTCCCAGAATTCCTGAGCCAGCATGGGAGTTGAAATCCACAAGTCATAAAAGAGCCAAGGTTGCCTACCCCTGCTCTAGATTCTCACAAGAAGAGCAGTAAAATGCCTCAATTAAGGGCCATACTATTACATGGAAGAGGAAACTTTGATGTGATTCATCGTCCTTGATGCTGGATGGCTTGATCTTCATCAATCATATCTTTCCATCCTTACATAGATTCAGAATTCTGTTTGGAAGACACTGAGCCTCAAAGTTTTGAAGCCTATCAAGTTGCATCCCACAACTGAAAATAAAAATATTAAAAAAGAAAGAACAAGTATAAGTAGTACAGTATATACATAAAGTGAAAATGGGGAAGGTGACATTTTTGTTACTCTATTTAGTCAACCTATTACATTTAGAGGGCCCTTTCCCCCCCCCAAGTTAAAATTTCCTGTGATGTTCAAAACAGTCTGAAACTCTACCCATAAGGTGCCCCTCTGCTAAAGGAAGTCAGCACAACTTATCAAATCTATTTTTGATTCTTGCTTTGTGTTAAGTGCCCATTCCTTAAGATTCATGGGGTCTGCAAGCTTTTACTATCAGCGTATTTATTTCACCCTCTAAATGAAATCCAATTTGATGCTATTAATATTAATGCACAAGATAATTCTGATGATGAATTAATAAAATGCTTAGCGTCTCAATATGCTCTTTGTTTTTACCATTTAATAATGTTCTTGACTGGGTGGAGGAAGAGGAGGCAGAAAGATAATCAGCTCCACTAGGAGCCTGAAAATTAGAAGTCTCTTCATTGTTTTAGCTTTCTGCTTTAATGGCAATCGATGGCATTGATTTTGGACTAGAAAAGTATTTACTACGTCTTTACTGTGTGCTACAATCCCTATTTAGATTCCTGAAGTATCGCTGGGATGTTACACATGCTTAAAGTATTTTAATTGCCTGCAAGAAGCAGAGTCAGGAATGTGAAATACATATGTCAAATCTTTACCATTTATTACTTCTCCCATCAATGAAATGCAACAAAGCCATAAAAAGTGGCATCATTACATAGTAATGGTAGATACTCAAAGATCTAGTTTCTCTTTCAGAAAAAAAGGATGTTTTTTTGGTAGCCTCATTGTTATAAAAAAAAAATATATCTCCATCCATCTCTTTCAGATACGTTATACAAGAGCTTTGTACAAAAACCTTTCCCAAAATACTTCCCAAGTATATTGAACTACAAATCACATCATTTTTAGCAAGGCATGATGGGACTCATGGACCACACCTCTAACAGCAACAAGTTGAATTCTTTTTTGCAAGTTTGCCGAGGGTCACCAGTTGTGTTTCTCTCATTCCCCAAACATCCTATTGTTGTACATTGATTTTTTTCTTCTCTGCTTTATATAATTTAGCTCAATGTAAGTCATCAGAGATCTGAAACAGCAATTATTCTCAGGACTATTTGCTCCAGCTCCCAAATCCATTAGTGAAGTTTATCATGTTAACTCTGCCCAAGAGATAAGACCATGTGGATCTGTGCAGCAGAAGCAGCTAGCAGAGAAGCCACAGATGCTTATTCTCCCCCCATTTTGGGAATTTTGGAATTTTATCCTTCCCGTATACAGAGGAAATTTGAATACTTTTGTTTTTATGAAATGGGATCCTTAAAATTGTTATGAGGTTGACTCATCATTAATATTAAATTTCTTTTCCAATGTTAAGGTTTGGAAGAAAAGTGAATTATTTTTCAGTTAAAACAAAACAAAACATAGTCATGATCAGGGGACTGGAGGCTAAAACATATAAGAAACAGTTGCTGGAATTGGGAATGTCTAGTCTAATGAAGAGAAGGACTAGGGGTGACATGATAGCAGTGTTCCAATATCTCAGGGGTTGCCACAAAAAAGAGGGATTCAAGCTATTCTCCAGAGCACCTGAAGGCAGGACGAGAAGCAACAGATGGAAACTAATCAAAGAGAGAAGCAACCTGGAACTAAGGAGAATTTTTCTGACAGTTAGAACAATTAATCAGTGGAACAACCTGCCCCAGAAGCTGTGAATGCTACAACACTGGAAATTTTTAAGAGACTGGACAGCCATTTGTCTGAAATGGTATAGGGTTTCCTGCCTGAGCATGGGGTTGGACGAGATGACCTCCAAGGTCCCTTCCAACTTTATTATTATATTATTATTATTATTATTATTATTATTATTATTATTATTATTATTATTATTATTATTATTATTATTATTATTATTATTATTATTATTATTATTATTATTATTATTATTATTATCTTTTATTCATTAAACATGAACCTCAGTCAACTGAACATTCAAATTGGCTGGCGCTGATGGTTGACACGGGTTGCTACCAGCTTCCTAGGTGTCAACCAGGTACCTTCTTAAAATATAAGATGTTCCGAGTAGCGCAGTTTTTTGTAACATTGCTGGAGTTATTGCAGGAAGCTGCAGTTTCTTGATGCATTTTGCAAAGTTTTTGGACATAGTTCTCAGTGCCCCAATGACAATGGGTACCACTGTTACACGTTTCATCCATAATCGCGCAGTTTCAATGGCCAGGTCACGATATTTCATAATTTTTTCCAGTTCTTTTTCTTCGACTCTGGCATCTCCTGGTACAGTAATATCAATCAGCTGTATGCTTCGGTTCTCTACAACTGCGATATCTGGCGTATTGTGTTCCAAATGGCGATCTGTCTGTATTCGAAAGTCCCACAAGATCTTCACCCTCTCATTCTCAACAACTTTTTCCACCCTGTGTTCCCACGACTTTTCAGACACAGGCAAGTCGTATTTTTTACACAATGCCCAGTGGATTAATTTAGCAACTCGGTCATGTCTAGATTTGTAATCAGTTTGTGCGATTTTGCTGCACTCACAGATTAGGTGTGAAACAGTTTCAACTTTGTCATTGCAAAGTCGGCAATTTGGATTGTCAGTGGATTTTTGTATCTTTGCTTTCATGGCATTAGTTTGTAATGCTTGTTCTTGAGCAGCCAGTATTAAGCCTTCTGTTTCTTTCTTGATGGTTCCCATCTTAAGCCATGCCCATGTCAAGTTGTTATCACATTTTCCTTCAATGTTTTTCAAATGCTGTCCATGCAAAGCTTTGGTTTTCCATCTATTTAATCTGTCATCCAGCCGTTTTCCCTTATATTTTGCCTTTGTTTCTGTTATTTTTATAGTGCTCTCTGTTTTCACAGCCTGCAGCAGTTTTTCTGTACTATTATTATTATTATTATTGTTATTGTTGTTGTTGTTGTTGTTGAAATGGCATCTGAAGGGGGGGTCTGTTGTGGGTCCCATTCTGCTAAAGAGCTTCATCTGATGGGGCTCAGATGAATGACTTTGCTGTTTTGGTTCCTGCCCTCTGGAATGTCATTCCTCCCCCTGAGGTGAGGTTAACCCCATCCCTGTTAGCCAATCAGAAAGTCCTGAATATGTGGTCCCACCTGCAAATTTGGGGATTCTATGGGAAGCCTGCATGATGGTAATACTATGTTTATATGGATCTGCCTTTAAATAGCTACCGAAATGTCACTTGGCTTACTAAATTAGTCAACGGGCCTGTAAATTCAGCCAGATGCTAGCTTTTATTTTATCAGCTGCCCAAGTTCTCAACCATATCCAGGACAAATGTCAAGTGTCGGGTTTAACCTTTAAATTTCTGAACAGCTCTAAATTAGATAATTAATGAATCACCTGAATTAAATGATTATCCATGTTATTCATCATGTATTTGTGCTTCCACCAAATCGGATCATCTTTATGCTCTCTTTCTTATCAAGCAAGAATTTTTGCAGTTATCAAAGTCTCAACAATAACGTTTTTTGCTTCACGTTTTAGCCTGGTCCTCTCACTTTAAAATAGTTACTTTTAATTTTATTATTTCTGAGAATTTATTTAATTATTTTATATATAATTTAATGCTAATTTAGGAAATTATTATTACAAGGAATATATAGAAACATAGAGGTATAACTTCCAACTTTCTTCAGATACAAATATAAAATACATTAACCTCTTACTCTAGAGTCAACATTAGTACACAGTATTTCTATAATCATAAATAGCTCTAATCATCAAATACCCAAATTAATGTAATGTCTTTCACTTTCATGCAAAAAGTTCAAAAGTGGTTTCCAGGTAAAACCACAGCTAGACAAGGTCTTTTCTTTAATCAAAGTAGTCCCTTTCATCATCTCAGCCAGTTCCATCAGCTTCACCATCCATTCTTCTTCTCTTGTTTTCCCTTTCAGCACTCCCAATTTTGGTCTTTTTTTTTTTAAGGCTTTTCCCCCCCTTTTTCCAAGTCCTATTTTTCTGTTTCTTCATATTTTATCTTTTGTAGAAATTTAATAGTTTATAAGAAAAAAGAAAAGAAGAGAAAAGAAATACATTGGTGTATGAACATAAGTAGACATTTGCTTGACAATAAGGATAAAGCAGGGAGGATATTCTCCTACTTCTCCCACACTCGTTTTTGGGAGACAACCAAAATCTCTAAATGCTAACTTCACAGTAATAAAAAATGCAGAATTACATTTCATTATCCCATACTGCATGGGTGCCCACATTCTAGAGAGCCATGCTGCCCACAGCCTGGTCTGTGCCCAGGCATATTTCATATTTATGCCTGCTTAAATTTATTTATATTATTCCCATCACTTATGCCCCCTTCCCCCAGTCCTTGCACTGAAGGACTGATTGGTATTTTAGCATTTTGGGGTTCCTCTTCTTTAAAT
Source organism: Azemiops feae (assembly GCA_023970755.1). Lineage (NCBI taxonomy): Eukaryota > Metazoa > Chordata > Lepidosauria > Squamata > Viperidae > Azemiops > Azemiops feae. The sequence continues at coordinate 767,170 of JALGBA010000239.1, read as the reverse complement.
ACCATGTGTTTTTGTCTGCTTTGCGGTAATTACAGCCAATTGTAACAGATATTATATTAATGACAAAGGGCAGCAATGACAGATTTATGTCTCTGTAATTAGTTCTTCTATGCACACTCGAGACTAGAGGCCTAACATTTATTCACATTTGTTCTGAGGCCTGTAAATCTTAGTTGCATTTCACCCTACTGCCCTTCATGTTTAACCTTCCTGCTACTTAGAGAACTTGTCTTTTCCTTGCACTACTAGTCACTTACCAGACTCTCTTGTGTCTTACAATTCATGTACAGAAACTTTGGGACAAATAATTATTGAGATGCCATGTCCTGCAAGATGATGCATTGTCTTTTCATCCGTCCAATTCCACTTTCCTGTGCGATCTTACAGTATTTGTTCTGTCTCTTCTCACGTGCATAAGATTTTAATTTTTTCCAATTTTTCTTAGGGAAAAAATTGGTTGTTCCTTATAGGACTAACTTAGAATATTCTGGACCTTGAATCTTGTTTTTCAAAACAATTTAGATTCCTTACGCTCTGCTAATAAATATGTTTAGGTCTTGCTGCTGGTCTGGCTGCTAGGGATTAGCAGACCAAAATAAGGCTTTTACATTTAATAATCTGATCCAGCAAATGTCTGAATCCTTTAAAATTGGTAGTCACATGGTCACTCCAGAAATAATGAGAAAGAACTGCACAGTATAACACTCTAACACCCTCCCCCCTTTTAAACATGAACAAAAAACCAGAGCTGTTTAATCACCTCTTAAAGCTTACAAAGTGTTGCAAATTGTTTGCCATCTCCATGCACTCTTTTTCTGAGAACACTAACTGCAATTTCTTTTGGTAAATTTCCATACTGCAAGGATCTGCTGGAAGCAAAATTCCAAAATTTGCTTCCATCAGGATTCTAGGCAAAATTTGTTTTAATTCATGCATGAGACTGCAGAAATGGGAGGCTGCCAGACATCTAGCAGGCAACAGCTTTGGGTGATTTGCAGGGACCATCAGCCATGCATGTTTGCTGACAGATGACTGACAACTCAGCTGGCTTTGCAATCCAGTGCAAGCAACATGTACAGAAAGTTAAGGGAACATCTGGTGGACTCCATGTGCCAATTATATTTGGTTTAATAGGTCACAACTTTTAATACAATGTGTTAAGTTTTAATTATCCCTTCATAGTCTGCATTAATTATCTTTTGGTTAACAAGTTTCTGCTTTTTTTTTAACATTTCTTTATGAAGATGAAGACATATGCACCATAAGAATGAAAAATCTACACAATAAATTACAAAGTACCCCATACAATTGACACAGTCCTTTGTAGACTAAACATCTTGGGCCTGCTTCCATCTGGCGATTACATTAAAAACTCTGTCAATATCACTCACATTAGTCTTCTTTAACCTTCTGGAAGCCTAAAACAACTATAGTGTGCCTGCATTAGAAATACGTACACAGAGACAACCAGTTTCCTACTATTTTAGAAACCAAAATTTGAATATAATTAACAATGGCTTTCAAGCATTTATTATTTATTTGTTTGTTTGTTTGTTTGTTTGTTTGTTTGTTTACTTACTTACTTACTTACTTACTTACTTATTTAATTACTTACTTACTTACTTACTTACTTACTTACTTACTTACTTACTTACTTACTTACTTACTTACTTACTGATTGATCAAATTTATTTTCCAGTCATTTTATGGTTCAAGGTGACTCTGAATGGCAGATAATTGTATTTATTATTTCTTGTTTTGTTGTTGTAATGTTTTAATTATTATGTACTTCAAGTTGCCAATAATATAAGTTGCCAATAAAAGTGAAATGTTTTGATCCTCTCCGTGTTGTAGACTTTTTGCAGTGGGGAAGCTGTTAACGCTCAATGGAGTAAATATTTTAATTGTGATCAATTCAAATATTAGAATGCTCCTAGAACAAAATGGGGAAAAGATGGGAAACCGTCACTGTAGCTAGGATCAAAATTTTAGGAAGATCTAGGAGCCAGAATTGTTGAGATTAGGCTGAATGCTGATTTTGGAATCCCTGGAAGAAAAAGGATACAAATTTAGGAACAGTCACTGAAGAAAAGGATCAGTGTTACTGAATGGGTGTTGCTAAAAAGATAGATAAATAAGAGGGAATGAAATAAATCTCTAGCTGAAAATATGAGACTGTTGTGTCCTGAGCCTTGCTGAGTCAATCAGCAAGGCAAAGGCAACCTGCAGGACAACTGCAGAGGCCCGGGTAGACCACGTGTTTGCCCGGGACCGGTTGTATAGACCCGGGTAGCCTATAAGTTGCCCGGGACTCAGACAGGCTGTCTCCAGCCTCGTGCGCATGCGCGAGGCGGGAGAATGGCCTGCATTCATTGGTTGAGCATCCCCTTGCAGGGGAGGTATAAAAGGGCATGTTGCCATTTTCTCCTTTGCTTCTGTTCAGTGCAAGCACAAATAAAGAACATCTTTTTTGCACAAACTGCCTCGTCTCCATGCCTGTGTCGAGAACAGAACAGAGACAATATTGATTTTTGACATGGGCCTGAAAAGGAAAGATAAAATTGGTTGGTAACATAGTGTGGGATCTATCAGTGTCAAACTGAGAAAAATATCACAAATTGGGGGCAATCCAGATTTTCAGCAACTCTTAAAATACAAATTGCACTATAATTTTAATGTGTGTATATTGAAGAAATATGTCCGTGTACAAACCAACACATAAAGATACAGTGCAAACACTCCCAAGTTACCTTTGCTTTATTTTTTTTGTTTGTTTTTATATTCATTTCCTTTGTAACTCTACATTTTTTTAGTTTTGGTTTTGATAGTTTTGTTCAATAGAAAGCAACATTTTTTTTAATGTCAGGGGAACAGTTAGATAGAGCTGATCTAAAGAGCTTTGCAAAAATAAAAACAATGGGAAAAGGTATTTCCTTTACATCTGCCCACTTAAAAAAATAAACCAGTTTCTTGTCAGACCATTTGGAGAATTTGTTTGCAGATATTTTTCCCCTTTCAGTTTTATAGCTAATATACTTCTGCATATCTGAGAAAATCTCTTGAGTGTGCAGAATTTTATTTTATGCATTTTCTGAAGTTTTTTTATCCTCTTCTTCAAGTGAAAAAGTCATTCAGAGCGGCTTACAAAGATTAATAAAACGCAGAATCTGCTCTCCAACTTCACAGCAAGGCATAACATAAAAGGTCTGGAAGGAAGGGGGGGAAGAAACTCAATCCCTGCTTTTTAAATATCACAGTGTTGTTTTGGGGTACTTCATTTTACTTTTAAACTGACAGATATTGGACCACCCAACTCTCAAATCAGAGCATTGCCAGAATTGTTTATCCCATCATTTCAAGGATTACAATAGTTGTTAAATAGGGTGCTTATTAAAACATTTACTCACAACAGTTATTGAGCAGGGTGCTTTTTAAACTGTCTGCACACACTGAAAAATTAAGATGTTGATCAAAAGCAAACCACATTAATTGAATGTATATTTAATTCATTTTGGTAGAGTCAAGACATCTGACTTCAGTATATAACAGGGATATTCTCCCTCCTCTCTCTCTCTCTCTTTCATTTTTAAAGCAAAATACAGTAATATAATGATGAAGTTTGCTCTATATATTTGAAAGGTAACTATGTTTAAGTTTGGGTTCTAAAATCTAATCTGAAAAACAATTAATCAATCCATGAGAGTTTGGAGCAAAAGGTAATAACAAAACAATAAATACAATATTAATAAGCACATAAATTCATAAAATAACAAAGTAAAGAAATTTGAGGAATTAGGTTGGACATCTCCAAGGTTCCTTCTAACTCAGTGGTTGAGTTCATATATTTCCCTAAGCTATGGTTTGTTTTAATCACAAATGTAATTTGTTAGACAATCCATATAACATAGTCATGAACTATGATCAACAAAGTATAATTCCTACAGTGCATTAAGACAAAAAACAAACAAGTCATGCTATGACTTAACCCAATAAATAACACAGCCTAATTTGTCTGAGTATAAGTGGGGGTTGGACAAGAATCTTTTAAAACAGGCTGATTCCCTAAACAGACCTGACTGATGTAACCTGGCCAGATTTTTAGAGATAATATCTTGACAATAGGAAATAATTGTTGACTGATCGTTCCAAGTAGTCTGAGAATATCTGGAAAGGGGACACCCTAATTTCTCATCCATGTATGCATTATTCTAAACCCACTACCTGTAAGACAACAAAAGGCATAGCTGGATTCTGAGACAATAAAAGTTAAGCTGGCCTTTCACAGGTCCATGCGATTCATGAGTTATAGGTAACAGGTTAATGTGTAAATAAAACTATATTTATATATATTAAAAAAAGCAAATCAATTTTTGCCCTTCGAGAGAAACCAAACCTGAGTGTGTATTTCATTCCTAGAACTTGCCATTTTGCTTACCGAAGCTTTATATATTTGCATGAGCAGTTTTGTTGAGATGGAGATTTGTAAAGGCAGTGAGAATAAGAATAAGACAGTAAGAATAGGACAGTGCAATAACCAATAACCAACACATTTTCTTAAAAAAAAAATGTTTAAAGCAGAAATGCTCTTTACCATTGCCAAAAAAACCGATTTGCATAAATCATGACAGTAAACCTTGTCTATAGCAACCTGATAGGAATTATTGTTGTGGGGCTCATGCTTATGTAACTCTGTTTAATAATCTGGTTTGGCTTGTTTTTGTTAGACCTTATTTTTATGTCTTGCTCTCCCCCCCAAAAAAAAAAATGTTGGGGAAGTAAAATAATCATCCTCTGGCGTATCACTGTTACCGCTGATATGTATAAAAGTCTTTCTCTCTTGCTTTTAAGGTGATGAAAAGGACAACCTGATTCTGTCTAAATCAGAAGAATCTGATATGATGTCAAAGCCTTTGGCAAAACATAGATTGACTTAATTCTTTCAGTGATGAACTTTGGTCCACAGCACTTAGTAACCGCAAGAGGGAGAAACTCAATATAAAAGAGAAAATCTCCTTGTTCGGGTTATCTTGACTCTGCTGCAGGCAAAACGTCGAACTATTTTTTTTTTTTAATCGAGATTCTCTGCAGCGGCCCTTTCCCAAATGCCAGTATCCATCACTGATGACTGGATCAATAGCTGTGTTTTGGCCCCAGTCTCCTACGAGAGATGGCATGCCATCCCTGACAGACAAATATCACAGTTAAGCAAAGTATCCAGCCAGACCTAGTAACATTTTTATTGATTTTTGTTGTGCAAATAACGTCTTTTTGGGCTGAATAAATGGCTTTGAGCCAAACAGTCATTGTTTATGATTCCAAAATGCAATAAAAGGACAGTAAATATATTATAGCCAGTGTCTCAAGGCACACAACATAATCATCCTTCGGTGGTGAAAAACTATCCGGCTGAACCTTGGAGTGCATATTTATCCATGCTGAAAGGTACCTGTAGGACTTGCAAATCTTACACCAACTGTCCTGTTAGGAAACAGATGGCATTGCCCTTTAACCCCCAAATCACAACCAGAAAAAAAGTGGGGGGAAATTGCTATATTTCTTCAATCAATACAGTGAAAACACTTCATTATATTCCCTTTTTGTGAATAATCAGACTTGTTGGAGCTGCATTTATATGCTTTCAAATGGCACATCCAGATTTTTTTTTCCCCAATACCATTGCACAGCAAACTGTTTCTCACTGTTTAAACATATGCATGGCAAACAAGACTCTATGGAGCTTTCCCTAATCTAGCTTCTTCCAGATGTTTTGGCTTATAACTCCCATGTAGCCCAGCCAGCATAACAAATAATCTGGGACAACAAAGACTAGGAAATAAATGTCAGTGTGTGCATGTGTGAGTTTGATATTACAACAACAACAACAACAACAACAACAACAACAACAACAACAACAATAACAATAACAATAACAATAACAATAACAATAACAATAATAATAATAATAATAATAATAATAATAATAATAATAATAATAATAATAATAATAATAATAATAATATATAATAATAATAATAATAATCAATAATAATAATAGAGTTGGAAGGGACCTTGGAGGTCTTCTAGTCCAACCCCCTGCTCAGGCAGGAAACCCTACACCATTTCAGACAAATAGCCGTCCAGTCTCTTCTTAAAAACTTCCAGTGTTGGGAGCATTCACAACTTCTGGAGGCAGGTTGTTCCACTGATTAATTGTTCTGTCAGGAAATTTCTCCTTAATTCTAGGTTGCTTCTCTCTTTGATTAGTTTCCATCCATTGCTTCTTCTCCTGCCTTCAGGCACTTTGGAAAATGGCCGCCCCTTCTTGTGCCGCCCCTATATATTGGAACACTGCTATCATGTCACCCCTAGTCCTTCTCTTCATTAAACTAGACATTCCCAATTCCAGCAACCATTCCTTATATGTTTTAGCCTCCAGTCCCCTAATCATCTTTGTTGCTCTTCTCTGCACTCTTTCTTTTTTACACCGTGGTGACCAAAACTGGATGCTGTATTCCAAGTGTGGCCTTACCAAGGCACTGTAAAGTGGTATTAACACTTCACATATATAGTATGTATGTGTGAATGGAGGGAAAGGAAGAGGCATGGAGGAGAGGGAGAGGAGAGGAGAGGAGAGGGGAGGGAGAGGAGGAGGAGAGGAGAGGAGAGGAGAGGAGAGGAGAGGGAAAGAAGTAAATCTGGACTCATCTGGACATTTCAGAACATAGAGTTTTGCACTATTTCCATATGTATATAGAGTGTCATACAAACAGACACCTAAGTCCCTGTGTGCTATGGGTGAGTGGGTGCGGGGTAGAGAGAGTGAGAGAAAGACAGAGAGAGAGAGAGAGAGAGAGAGAGAGAGAGCACTGTTGGAGCCTATGCCCTAAATATATGCATGCTGGAGAGGGAAAGTACATTTTAACAGCACTGTAGGAAATGAAGGGCAGCAGGAGAGATGCCAAAGTGCAAAGTTTGGTGGGTCACAAACATTTTAATGTCCTATCATCCTATCAATTAACTGATGCTTCAAATGCAAATATATCAATACTTTTAGCTGGGCTTTCTTTGCTTTATTGAAGGGCACAATCCAATCTTCTTTTATTTCAAGGGGAAAAAGAAGTCTTTACTTGAACTCCTCTCTTAAAAAGAAGAAAAATGTGTGAAAGTGTGGAATCATTATTTGCAACTGCATTGCGCTTCCTGGCTAGTGGCAATGTGTTTTGTGTTGTTTTGTTTTTTGCTTCAAAATGTGATAACACAGACTTGCTTCTTTGGAGAAGTTCTCCCAGAAGCCTCCCACTGAGGCATCCTGTGTTTCTGCCCTGACAACACTTCTGTACATTAGTTATTAAGAACATTGCAGTGATGCGATGCTGTCAAATCAAATGTGCCTAAAGAGTGAGTCATCTCTAGAGGTACCCATTTAAGGGTAAAATATAGTTAGGAAAATAGGGAGAATAAACACCAATCCTCATAAAATAATGTTGAAAAAGCTATTCATAAGCTGCATTGAGAAACATTTCTTATAGCTGTCAAGTTAGCAGCCACACAGTAGACTTTAATTCTTTTCCCCATTAAGCATAAGCAGCTCTAAGCTAGAGTTCTTAAAAGGCTAGTAGAAAAAAATCCCCATAACTCCATACTCTGATTTGAACAGGTAAATATCAATAATTCAAACATATTTCAGATTTATTTTCCTCTTCCCCTCTTCTCTTGTGCTTCCCCAAATGATCACTTAGCTGCAAGAACGTGCCACCGCAAACATCTGCTAGCTCAGATTCATATGGTCTCCTATATCCTTAAATGCTTGTATATTGAAAGCCAGTTTGGTGCAGTGGATAAGGCAGCAGGCTACAAACCAAGAGACTGTGAGTTCTGCTCCCACCATGGGCACAAAATCAGCCAGCTGATCTTGGGCCAATCACTTTCTCTCAGCCCTAGGAAGGAGGCAATGGCAAATCAAGTCTGAAAAACCTTGCCAAGAAAACTACAGGGATTTTGCCCAGGCAGTCTCTGAGAAGAGGACACAATTGAATGGAAGGGGGAAAAAAGTATATAAATTATCTGTTAGTATCCCTCACTGAATATTTCCTGATCTTAAATAAGAACTTTAAATCCTCTAAAAATCATGAAAAAGGATTTGCCAAAAATAGAAAGTCAGTTGCACAGAAGAGGAACCACATCCAACTAGAAGCCAAACTTCAGCTACTACAGGCATTTTTCACTTAACAATCACAACTGAGCCCAGAATTTTGGTTGTAAGTCATTGAGGTTGTTAAGCCAGTCACCATATGACCTGACTCAATTTTACATCTCTTTTTATTATGATTGTAAAGCAAGTCACCATGGTTATTAAGTGAATCCATTCTCCCAAATTGCCATTTTTTTGCCAGAAACAGACAAAAAGCACCAGAAACTAGTAAAATGATAGCAAATATCAGTCATGTGAACACAAGACGCTGCAACCTACTGTAAATATGAGCTGCTTGCCAAGTGCCAGAAATGCGATCTTGTGACTGTGCTTTCATCCATATTGGTTGGGCAAAGAATCATGATTATTTTATCAATGAGCATGTATATAAACCCAATCTCTGTTTTAGCTGGTGCTTCTTCGAGGCTTGATTTTTTTTTTAATGTTATTGCTTTTTCTTCTTGTCAGTTTCACTTAAATTCCACAAAGGGTTAATGTCACTGGTGCTGGCATTTAAGATAACAACATGAACACTGGCAAGAGATTAGCTTCTGGGGCCTAAAACAATCTAGTCTGGAACTGATGGCCATCTCTAACTCTGATATGCACTAATGATGTTTATCTGAATAACTGAGGTGAGAGCTGCTAAACATGCAGGAACTACATTTCCCACAATAATCTGGACCTTAAGAGTTCCTATTCAATCAAGCTTTTTGCATGCTCTTAGCCTATAATGGGCAAACAACATCTGTTGTGGAATCTGCCTAGTGTAATAAATTATTGTAATAATGCCTATTGTAATAAACTTTTAAACTATTGTTTTATGATTCTTTTATAATTCTTATCTGGGAGTCCTGTTGCTTGATGTTTCAAAAAACAATCAAACAAATGAACACCTTTTATTTATTTGTCAAATACATATGAAAATTAACAGTTTTATGAAATTGTTTGCTCATTCTCACATTTTCAGAAATTTTTTTTATCAATTTTTTATCATGACAGGCAATAACTTTACGTTGTTTTTTTAAAAAAAATATTTACTGAAAAAAGTCAAGTCTACACAGTAAAGATCTTTTAATGATATGTCCCTCCAAAACCTTAAACTCTAGCACTTTCAATAAGAGAAAATTTATTTGAAATTTTAGAACATAATTCATGGAGACACTCAGAATTATGTGTCCTTTGAAGGGAACAAACACTTTGGAAGAATAATTGTATGCTGCTGTACATTACTGTGTTTTGCCATAAACCAAGCCACACAGACACGATTGAGTTTTCATGGTAGAAATATGGAACGAGTTTGGCATTGCCTTCTGGGATCCTTTTTCAACTTCCCTTGCCCTGGAATTACTTTTAGGTATCCCATCCAAAAACAGCCGATGTTTAATCTTCCTTAGCTTCCACTTCCCAGCCCAACTATGATCATTCAAGTGCTCAGAGACACCACTTAGCCATAGTTATGCCTTTATAGTATATATCAATATGAGAAGAGGTAATGCACATAACATGACACAACTGGGTTCAGTCCTCAACTTTTAGGTCGTTTTAGGTTTAGAAAACTTTTGAGAAGGGGAAGGAAATAAGTCACTTGGATCCCTTTAGTGCACGCAGGTCTTGATATGGTACCACATTGATTGCTGTAGTGGCTGGCCTGTGATGAGACTGGTAGAACTGCAACTCTTCTTGCTAGATCAGAGGTCCCCAACCTTTTGGGCACCAGGGACCGATTCCGTGGAGAAAGGTTTTTCTGTGGACCAGAGAGTGCCTGGTTTTGTATGCTGCCTGCATCCCATGGATGGGGCTTTGCTTGTTTGTGCGGACCGGTTACTGGCATGCCGTGGCCTAGTACCGGTCCACAGACCAGGGATTGGGGACCCCTTGCTAGATTTCTCACTGACATTTGATACTATCAGTTTTATCTTATTGGACTGTGTCCAAGATTGACCATCGGTTCACCTCTTTCCAAAAAAGGACATTCTAGTCAGTAGCAGTAGTGGGGAGAGGTGATGCCCTCAGGCTGGCTATGATAGGGTGCTTCAAGCTTGGTCACACTTCATTCTCCAATATGACATCTGCATTAAATTGCTTGATGACATTACCCACAGCACAGAGGTATCACTACTATGCTGGTAATACCAAGGTGTAGGTTTGTAAGACCAAACAGGAGATGTGGTAGAGGTCTTGTTCCAATGTCTGGAAGCTTTAGGTTCAGAAAGTCTCAGGTTCGTTCCTAGCAAGCCAGTATGGAAGTATGGAAGTCTTCTAATAGAGGGCATATTCCATTTTTGATTCTGGACATGATTGTACTGCCCAATCCAGAAATGATTCCTAACCTGAAGGTCCTTTTGACTCATAGTTCCTGTTTGAAGAACAGCTGGCAGCTGTAGCTAAGAGGATCTTTGCGCAGCTACATCTATAGCAGCAATTGTGGCCTTTCTTGGATCAGGAAACCTTGGCCATTTATGCTTTAGTCACCTCTTTCTTGGAGTACACAATGCACTCCACATGGGATTCCCCTTCAAAACCACCCAGAAACTTCAGCTGCTCCAGAAAGTAGAAATGTGTGTAAGGCTGGGAGCCTCTAGATTCTCCCACGTAGCACCTCTACTGTGAGAGTTGCACTGGTTACCACTTTTCTCTTGGCTGCAATGAAAGTCTAGTTGTCATCTTGAAAGTGCCATATGGCCTAGGACCTGGACAGCCACCTTCTTCCAGAGGCTTTTGCTTGCCCAATAAACTAGGAAAAGTCCATTCCCTTTGGGTCTTTTCATTTAAGAAATATCATATTCAAGGGCCTCGGGAACAAACTGTCTGAGATGCAGTCCCCTCTGATGGAATAAAATTCCTCTCCAGATCAGCTTGGCTCCCACCCTTGTTCTTTTCTTTTTTTGTTGTTGTCTGTCTGTTTTTGTGTTTTGTTTTAGAAAGACATTATAATCTGAATATTCCAGAGACCCTTGGAAATAGTTGTATGATGAGGGGGACTATCTTGCTATGGTTTTGGAAATTGTGGGGTTTTCCTCAGGATACTGTGATTTTGTTCTGCTACTGTTTTCACCACGATTTCATTATAATGGTGGTATTATTTTGAAAAAAACACTTGGAGCCTCACTTGGATTGTAGCAGCATATAATAGCAAGTAAGGAAGTAAACAAATAAATATTGCTGATTCCTATAACCCTCTCAACTGAAGAGAAAATGATATAGAAACTGTATACACAGTGGTAATCAAATGCTCTTGGACAATCTAATTTCTGTTTTATCTTAGCAACGATGTTTTTGAATTAAGACACGGATGATGATGGTGGTGATTGATGATTCCATTTCTGCCTGTACATTGTTAGATGATTCATTCACAATACTCCCAGTGGCTCTGAAAGAAAACTCAAACTTTTCTCTATTAAAAAAAAGAAAAAAGAACCATCCTTTTCAATTGGCCTTTTCTCTGAGGTTGATATGGGAAAGGAAAAAGGTTTCCCAGCTCTGTTATTTTCTATTTCTCTCTTAGATTTCTGCTTTTATTTAGTTTCCATTTCCCCCCCTTTATGGTACCAGCTACAGATGTCAGAAGGAAAACAGAAAAGCTGCCACTTTAGATGATGGGAAACCTTTCTATAAGATTTAACCCACCAGAGTGTTGGTACTGTGACATGAAGATAATAAAGAGATGATTGCTACAGAACAAAATCACTTTTTCTAACTAAAGGAGAGTTAAAGAGACTTTCCCCCTCCTTTTATAAACCTGCTGCCACGGCATGATATTTTCCCTGGAGGACAAGCAATGCTCTTCTTATCTCCCAGGTCAAATCTTCTGCTCCACTTCCCCTGTCTTCAAGCAAATGAATGGGAAAACAAAGAGGCAGGTATAGACACAACCCAAACCTGACAGATTGGTTGCATTTTAAAGCCAGTGACAACAGCATAGAGCCAGGCAGGGTGGCTGAGTTCATGTAAAATGATGCCTAAATTATCCCAACAATTCCGGTTATGCTTTCAAGCTTGTTGTGTATGGAGGGGGGGGGGTGATTACTTCAACAGTGATTTAAAAAAAAATACCTTTAATACACTGTAAGGAACCTTGGGACAGCTCAGGCCTAAAGGCAACCCAGCCATCTCTTTTTTAAAATAAATTTAATAAATAAGGCAAATGACAGACTCTCTTGAAATTAACAAGCTTTCTAGTTTAGACAGTGTTTCCTAATGTACTTCATAACAAGATGTAAATTTGAATCATAATGGATTTTTCATTCTACACAAGATGGACATTTCCAGTAAAAATATGTATTTGATTCCTTTCCCTGCTAAACAACATACATTATTTAAAACAAAAGCAAACAAACAAAAAAGCTTAAAACAATAAAGTTGCAAACTCTAAAGATATTTTTTTTTAAAGTGCAACTCCCATGCCAGTCAGATGCCTGCCTATCTTCTTGAAACAGCTGGAGTCTGTTATATGTCCAAAAGCAGGTCACTCAAGGGCCACCACAGTAAATGCCCAATTTTGGTTAAGTCCACTGCAAGTTCTCATTATAAGGGCTTATAATGTGGGATATGGTCATCTGCATTAAACTGTTACATGGGCTAATAGACTAATAGACTTTGGATTATGAATCCTACATTGTGAAAGGTTGTGTAGGTCAAAAATATTGTGAGTTGAGTTCACACATAAACCACAAGACAATATAATTGAGATAATGACGATCTGGTGTTCTCAGACCTTTCCATTTCTATTACAAATGGATTGAAGTATACTCTGAGAAATCTTCTCTCATATTTCAGACAAAACGTACATGACTAATCAAGTAAAATAAAAATTTATATTAGAGAAGAGATTTAGGCCTTCAAAACACATCCCCAAAGCTTGTGTTCTCAGAGATCATCTCTAAGACATGTTGTTGGCCTTTGAAGTAGACCATATAATGTCCATTCTTCCTAGTCTAAAAATGTATTGCAATTTAGATTATATACCACCCCATAGGGCTTTATAGCAGTCTCTGGGCAGTTTACAAAGCAAGCATTGTTTGCATGTTACCGCCAACAATCTGGATCCTCCTTTTACCAACTTGGGAAGGATGGAAGGCTGAGTTAACCTTGAGCCCCATCATGATCGAACTCCAGGCTGTGGGCAGAGTTTGTCTGCAATACTGCTGTTTAACCAGTTTAAAAAGAGAGGAATGACATTTCTGATAATCTGTGTGTTTTTGCTTAAAGTATAGAATCAGCACTTCTCAGAAAGATTGTCCCTTCCAGAACTGGTGATTGTACAAATGCAGACCTTTCTTGGGTTTCACAGGTATCTTTAGCATATGCATTGTTGAGGATGAGGAAAGGAAACTCTCTTCTTGCATAGGCATCATGATCCAGCAAGGCAATTCCAACAACAGGACCTGTTTTCTCTCAGGTGTTACAATACCAGATCTTTTCCCCTTGTCTCCCATGTCACCTCCAATTTTATGACAGCTACCTTATCCTCCTCTGTTAACAGTGGAGGAAATAAGACAGAGGATAGGGAGCTTTGTGATATGATTCCATAACCCATTTTTTACATACTTACAGTAATGGTTGTGAGAAAGAGACTCACATCAGCTACAAGCTGATCACATTTTAAGTTCTAGCTTTATCTGCAAGTGCTATGTTTAGGACCCTATAATTAAGTGATGCTAAAATGCATGCCAATGATATGTTCAGGGTGATAACAAATTGTTTAAGCAAAGATCTCTCAAAAGTTTCTTTTTCTTTTATTAAAAAAGAAAAAGGAAAGAAAAGTCTGTGGCCTGGGAAGGCTGGCAGGGAGGGGAAACATTCTGCTGAACTATTTGCAACAATATTGTCATAGTAACCTATTCCTTGTGGAGTGTGATTATAGGAACTGGTAGCAAGCAAAGCAATAGTGAGATATTTTTTTTCCAGGGTTATCTAGCTTTGAAAGGATCATGTTCAAACCCAGAAGAGATAAAAGCAAGACTATACAGAATGTAAGCTGGACCGTTAAGCATTTCCATATGACAAACTTCTCTCTTGAGATCTGACCTGCCTGTAGATTCCCAGTTTACAGATCTGAAGGAATCAGAGCCCTCCACTCCTGCCCTGAAGAGAGGAACCAACTGCAGCTTCCTTTTGAAAACTCATTAAAAATTCTCTCTAAAAAATGGCCACAATAAATCTTTCTCTCTCTTTTTTTTTCTTTCTTTCTTTCTCTCTCTCTCTCTCTCTCTTCATGAAAATTTAAAAGGATACACATGCACACACACAGAGAGAGAGAGAGAGAGAAAGAAAAAAAAGGTTTAGAAATTTGCTCTTTAGATTCAACCTTTAGGGGGGAAAATCATGCAAAGACTATTCTAAGAGAAATTATGACTTTATATAAAAGATAAAGCTTTTTTGCAATTGGCCTCGTATGTCCACAGCCATCAATGATTTTGAACATGGTTTTTTATGATATACAACTATTTCATGGGCCTATATGTTCTTAATACCTAATGTGAAAAGAATGCAAAAAATGTAGAGTGGAAGGAATCCAAAATTAAAAATTCGATTTTGGTATAACAGTGAGCTAATCTATCACTTTCTGTAATAGCAAACTCTGACCCTGAATGCTAGGGGGAAAAATAGAAGTTTAATTAGGTCTATTTGGATACAAGAGGGGGGGGAATTGAAAAAAATTAAAAAAATAAAAGCTTTAAAAACAGTCCAATGACAGTGGAATATGTCTTCTAGCCATGGTATATTGAACTCAGCTAGAAAAGGAGGGGTGTCTAGAGTTTTCAGACCATTTCTTTCCTGCTGGAATCCATTCCACGGGGGGGGGGTGTCTAAAAAGTACCATTTCTACTGCATTGGTCTATTCTAGACCCCTTCTTGTTATTTCTAAGTATTATGTTTATAATTTTTATAGTATATAAAGCATGGCACAAATTCAAAATTTTATAATGTATAAAGCCTGGCACAAATTCAGAATTAATCTGAAAAGTCTCCTCATAAGAGAAAATTACAAATGATCTAATAATAATAATTTTAATAAGACAATCAACGAAAATCCAGAAATTCTTAAACGCTGTTTAGAGTCTAAGCCACTGACTCCTGGGAAAGCAAAGTTTGAGAATGAAATATCACTATATGACAACATATGGTTCATTGATGCTACATTCCCAGAAACAAGGTCTTTAAAGAGGTTGAATTTAATTAGTTTTAAAAAATGAAAACAAATCATTTCAAACTGAAAAAGAAAAAATGTGCTACCAGAGAAGTAGAATAAAAGATGAGCATCCATTTAGATGCCCCCATTGAATGTTTTGAACAATCAATTCAAAATATGCAATTGCTTGAATATCAACAACTAATAAGAGAAAATGTTTTAGAATACATGAAAGACATAGTAAGATTACTACACCTCCTTTGAAATGTATTCATCTATACATACATTTAAATGAAAAGTTGTATGGTTCAAGCATGTATGTATGTATGTATTTATCAAATTTACATGGCACCCATCTCCCAGAGTGAATCTGGGAGCTTATAATGATTATAAAAATACAGTTCAGCAAACAAAATGATTGCCGAAACCATGGAAGAACACAAACACACTGTGTTGGAAACTTCTAAGAAAACTGAACAATATGATCAAGCAATTCCAGAAACAAAGAATTTTTTTTTAAAAAAAACATCATTTTTCTCAAAGCTGAACTATAAATGCAAACTAACAAACAAGTAAAACATTTTGGAAATTTGGAAAAGCATTTGGATAACTCACCAAAAACATTGTGAAATAGGCAGTTGGATACTTGGTATAGAAAAGCAAAAAAAAAAACTCCACGTAAATGGAAAATATTGTAATAATAACATAAATTGTAAAAGAGCAAGCTAAGAAGATGAATAATTTGAGTATACCAGGAAAGAATGGCCTTCGTGGATTTTGGTTCAAACATCTAATCAATTTTGTCTTGCAAATTATTTCAGTCAAATGTTGTAGCAAGGATCAATAAATGACTGCCACGCTATATGCCAAACTTTTTTTATCATGAAAGAGAAAACCAAAAGTAAAATACACTATATTTTTGTCCAATCAGTTGTTTGCCTACAACAGTGCTTCTCAACTATAGCAATTTTAAGGTAAGCATCTGGGCTGGGACTTTTGTGAGTTGAAGTCCAGACATCTTAAAGCTGTTGAAGCTGAGAAGCACTGCCCTACAACACTGAAGCTGTGAAGAGGAATTGTAGCTAAACAGCATTTCCAAATGCCTGGTTTCAAATTCATTGTAATGTGCAAAACCAAGAGAGAATTTTTTAAAAATTCTAGAGGTACAAAAGAACATTTTTGATTAATAAAAGTGTATTTTAAATAACCTTAAACGATATAAAACAAATGTCATATAGCAGAGTTCCCCAACATTTCCAGCTTTGTGGACCGGTGAGGGGTGGAGGAAGAGGGAATGGTTCCATGTGCAAGCTCCATTTGCATGAGCAGTGTGCACGCACACCTACTGCTCACTTAATTGCAGCACACAAACGTGTACTCACCCCCTGCTCACACAAGTGAAGATGTGCGGGCACACACCTGTGCTTGCTGGCCATTTCTGTGGCCCGGTTGCAAATCCCTCACGGTCCGCTAGTGGTTGGTGTCTCCTGTCATATATCATGGATTGATTACAATAAACATTTGACTCTGTACCCATGGTTAGGTTTAAAAAATGTTTGGAATTGTTTTGCAATTTATAAAAAGGATACAAAGTTTGTAATTAATGCACTAAAAAAATGAAGACAATGTTGAGGATAAATGTAGAAGAACTTAGAGAAGTCACATTGGAATTTATCAAGGAGATTCTTTTCCTCCATTGCTTTTTAATATGATTGTGATTCCACTGACAATAATTTTGAATAAAAAGCTTTTGAATTAGCCAAGCAAAGGACAGAAGTTTCCCATTTGCTCTACATGGATGATTTGAAATGAAATGCAATTGCTTTTAAATATAGATTGAATATTTACTTATGATATATAAATGGAATTTGGATAGGGCAACAGTGCAACACTGGTAATAAAAAAGTAGAAATGGAATACTCAGATAGAATTGAACTATGGAATGACACTGAAATCAAAGCATTAACAATGGAGGAAAGTTACAAATATTATGTTTTAGAAGCAGAAAATCTTGTGCATGCCCAAGCTGAAAAGAACACTAGTTCCAAATATGTAAAATGCATAAAGAAAAAATTAAAATTGCAGCTCATCTTTTTTTCTTTTTATGACCCTTTAATCTCTTTATTCAGGTTGGAGTTGGGGTGACTGAATGGAATTGAGCATTTATTGGCCAGATGCCCTTCCTGGCACCTAAGCAGAGTTTGCAGTAGATATTTTCTCTTTGTGCCCTGATAGAGAAACATCTGCTGCTGCCTAGGATTGAACTCTCAAACTCCAAGTGGAAGGTGAGCATCTTCACCTCTAGGCCACCACGACTCTCAATGATAGTAGGAAAAATAAAGCCATTAAGTCTTGGCTGTCCTTGTACTATGCTGTACAGTTGTATCACTGACTGGATGCAAGCTGAAGTATGTGTTGCACATGGCAAAACATGAAAATATAATGACAATATATCATGAATTGCACCCAAAAAGTGACATAGATCACTTGTGTTTATCAAGGAAAATTGGTAGTTTTGGTTTCTTGCCAGAAAAGTAGGTGGAGGCAAGCAAAATCAAAGGCTTTAATGATTACATAAAAGCTAGTAAAGGGGAATACACTAATAAATGTCTGCAAAGAAAACATTTATGACACATAATCAAGCGTGGCTCACAAAACTGTATAGCTGCAATTGAAAATGAAAAATTGGAAAGATAAACTTCTGCAAGGGGAATACCTGAAAGGAACTGAAGACAAGTTGTACAATAACAAAACTTGCCAATAGCTTCAGATTAGAAGGAAACAGAAAGTTTAAGATTTGCAGCACAAAAATACACACTCACATCAAATGTCAAAATTCAGAAAAGTAGATACTGCAAATATAAGAAGACAATTTTTGCTTAAAAGCTGTTGTGGGGAAAAAATATGGCACAATGGTATAGACTTGAGGCAGCAAAATATTGGTATGACTGTAACACTGAACATGTATTACAGAATGAACACGTAAACATGTTATGCATTTCCAAATTCAGACAAACCTACATCTACAAGACAACATGCCAGACATCACAGTAGCTAAAGGTTTTATTTTTAGAGATGGCAATACTGTATTAAATTACTATAGAGTAGATCAAAATGAAGTGGAGAAGATCATAAAATATCAGGACTTCCAGCAAAGCAGTCTTTGCTGGAAGAGGTCATTTGGCTCCTCCTTGTCTGGATCTAATAGATGCTTGTCTTTGCCTTGTTTATAAGCTCTCTTTAGCCAATGATCTACAGATTACATTTCAATCTTTCATCCTGAAAACCTGACAAATTTCAGTCACATTTCAGCCAATCCAATAACAGAGATGAAGGCCATTTAAATTTCAAATGTTTTGTAACTGAAGTAAATAAAGAGGGACAATTTTATACTTCCATTCAGGGGTACCTCACTGCATGTGAAAACATAACGCCCCAAAGAACTATATTTCCTTAACAAACCATGCTCAACGAGTAGTTCTTAATGGTACTACATCTACATGGAGGGAAGTAAGTAGTGGGTTACCACAAGGTTCTGTCTTAGGCCCAGTACTTTTCAATATCTTCATAAGTGACTTAGATGAGGGAATAGAAGGGGAACTTATCAAATTTGCAGATAACACTAAACTGGCAGGAATAGCCAACACCCCAGAAGACAAGATCGGGATCCAAAAAGATCTTGACCTAAACAATGGTTCCTATCCAACAAAATTATATTTAATGTGGAGAAAAGCAAGGTTTTACATCTGGGGAGGAAAAACCAAAGGTACAAGTACTGATTAGGCGAAACCTGGCTCAAAAGTAATACCTGTGAGAGAGACCTTGGAGTCATAGTGGACGATCATTTAAACATGAGCCAGCAGAGTGCGGCGGCGGCCAAAAAAAGCCAATACAATCCTTGGTTGTATAAACAGAGGCATAGAATCAAAATCACATGAAGTATTATTACCGCTTTATAAAGCCTTAGTAAGGCCACCCCTGGAATATTGCATCCAGTTTTGGTCAACACATTACAAAAAAGATGTTGAGACTTTGGAAAAAGAACAAAGAAGAGCAACTAAGATGATTAAAGGCCCGGAGTCTAAAACATATAAAGAATGGTTGCAGGATTTGAATATGGCCAGTCTAGAGAAAAGAAGGACTAAGGGGGACATAATAGCAGTATTCCAGTATTTGCGAGGCTGCCACTAGGAGGGGGTCAATTTATTTTCCAAAGCACCAGAAGGCAAAACAAGAAACAATGGATGGAAACTAATCAAGGAGAGAAGCAACCTGGAATTAAGGAGAAACTTCTTAACAGTGAGGACAATTAACCAGTGGAACAGCTTGACTTCAGAAGTTGTAGGTGCTTCATCACTAGAGA
This sequence comes from Azemiops feae, assembly GCA_023970755.1. Classification (NCBI taxonomy): domain Eukaryota; kingdom Metazoa; phylum Chordata; class Lepidosauria; order Squamata; family Viperidae; genus Azemiops; species Azemiops feae. Next base: position 747,481 of record JALGBA010000239.1, on the reverse strand, counting down.
CTGGACAGCCATTTGTCTGAAATAGTATAGGGTCTTCTGCTTAAGCAGGGGGCTGGACTAGACCTCCAGGGTCCTTTCCAGCTCTATTCTGATTGAATTCTGATCCCTCCTTCATCAATGGCATATGCCTTTTGGATAAGCTTCAGGATAGCATAAGAAATTAGAAGTCTCCCATGTCCCCAGCTATTCCTATCTTTCTGTCTAATTCATGTTTCTCAACATTTAGAATGACTGAAAACAAGATTTGCTCTTCCATTCTGAGCTTGGATCCAGAACTGCCCTGTGGGCTCTTTTTAGGCACAAACTATTTGGTGTCTTGACAACTGGTGGGCCATGTCTTAGGTATGTTCCAGTAGTGAATTTCTGCATTGGGTAGGGAATTGGATTACATGATCTCCAAAGTTCCTCCCAACCCTTACATTCAAATATTCTATGAATGCCCTATATCTGGGTAACTCCAAGCAGCTACTGGATAGCAGAAAAGATCTTGAGTTTTACAGCTTCCATTTACAGTTTTTTGCTTCCATTTAGTATTCATCTAAATTTTTGTAGTGCTGATATGATCGTCCCATAGAGTATTCATCTGGAGGTATCAGGCACCAAGCTTAGGAATTGGATTTTACACATGCCAAGATTGGGCTATGTTATGGTCCTTCCTCTTTCCAAATATCCACTAATTTAAAGTTTCACTAAGTTGAGGAGGGGCAGTTATGTACAGGTAACATTAGCTCAACTATGGATCCAAGCATGGTTGACCTCTACCCTGCTAGCCTCATCAACAATCATATAGTTGTAAACTAGCAAGAAAGACTGCTGATAACATTTATCCTTCTGATGAATCCTCATGTTTTCCCTTATGTCTTCTATATCTAGAGGGGAAAAGCAGAATTGACCGTGGCAGAGGATTGTTGAGAAAACATCAATTCATTTGGCTATTTTCAGTCCATGAGGAACTAAGGGTTGAAAGGTACTTGGAGTTCTAAATGACTATTGTAAATAAACTCTCTGTTTCTGCAATATTGCTAAAAGCCCCCCTAGTTGAACCAGAATAAGGCTTTTGTGAAACAATTTACTGTCCTGCAAATATACAGAAAAAAGAAACAATTGTACCCACAATAACCCAGGGGAAACATACCACCTGCTAGCCATATTTGCATTGCAAATATGCAAAGCCTGAAATGGGTCATACCTCAGACTCCACCTATTGTACTTTATATATACTAGGGCTACTATATTCGAGCAACAGAAATCTAAATGACAAAAAGAGTAAAAATGTAAAATATAATTCTTACAGTTTAAAAAGTAAAATTCATTCATCCTGAAATATTATTGGGGGCTTTTGTAAGGAATTTGAAGTTTCTTCATATTAATTGGTCTCATTCTGCAGTAGTTTTGTTCTACTTTCTAATTAATACATGTATTATCATGATTGCTATTAAGTTACATTCTTATTCCAGTTTGGGCTTTGTGGCATGCTTTACACTGTATCATATGATATTGTTATCACAGTCATGGATCAGATCTGAATTAGATATATGTATCAAAACGGAGCAGGTTTCATGAACCTATTCAATTTCATTATTGTTCAATCTATTTTTTTCATGAAAAAACTCATTCATTTACTGATTAATTTAAAAAATGATATTATGTTGTTGCATGCATTTTTTATTTTCTTAATGAAGGCAATGCCACCATTTGTGTGGCAGTGTGAATGCAATTGATTAGAACTGCTCTCCTGGTAACTATTACTAAGATCCTCATTTGCCTCTCTGGAGTGCCTGACTTTGCAGCGTGGAAAGCATTCTGGGAAATTAAAATGATGGCAGAAGATTGGCCACCAAAATTACCTTGAGGAAGATAAATGAAGAGACAAATGAACGATTATATTAATGAATAGTTGTCCAACTTGGCTGGAGATTTCAGAATTATAGAAACCTAGAATTGGAGAGGGCATTTAAGGCCATCAAGTCCAAATCCATACTCAGTGTAGGAATTAACCTTTTATTGTTATTGTTATTACTATCTGATAATTCTCAAATGTAGGAACTGACTCTGCACTAACTTGAGGATGATATGTCAGTTTTCTTTTTACTGTAGCAGTCATTTATACATTCAAATCACCACTTGATCCTTGGTCATCAAGTGATAAAAAGGCATTTGGACTGCTTTTAATTCTTTAATTTCCTAATTTTATCTAAAATAAATTCCTGGTTTAGTCAATCCAGGAATCTGACATTATTTCTCACAAATCATCCAGTCTGAATTCCTTTATCTTCACTTTCAAAAGCAGATAAAATTTGTTAAATTAATGTGGTTTAAATGACCTGCAGGTAATTTTTAAAGCCTGTAGTAAGGTAACTGATGTACACGTGCTTTCTCTCAATGTTTTAATATTGCAATAGGAAACTGGAGAGGGAGACTTACACACATACTTACTTTGTGTGTTATCGCCAGCTACTCAGTCAAAGTAGAATTCATAACAGATAGAGACAAATCATCTGATGGCAGAGGTTAAAAGAAACTTGTTACTATGACTACAGATAGGGTCAGATAACAGAATGAACAGCCACTTTTGATCTTCAAAAAACCTTTTTTCTTTTGCTCTCTCTGTTATCTGGACCACTCCATCAAACACCTAGCAGATAGCAGAGTTGAAAACCCAATCGACCTTCAAGGAAGACCAGACAAGTTGGAAAGTCTGTGTAAAGGTTAAAGTGGAAAGGCGTGTGATGACGTTTTTTTGTATTTGTGTATGTTCCTGTGTTTTTCTGAATTTAACTGAAGCTACAGACTGCAGTTCAAAGGGGGTTGCCAGTCAGTGCAGAAATGCAGTGATGACAGCTGGGTATCTTTAAAGGGAAGAAATTGATAAATAAAAATGTCAAGGGAGGGAATCCATAATGCATCACTCAAATTATTGTTTGGATTGTTTATTTTTTAGTAATAGTAGAATTAGGTTATTTTGTGAGAAAAAAAGTCCCAAAGTTGCTATAAACTAATACTGTTCTTGAAACCACTTAATACATCACAACATAAGATCAGTGTTAAACCTACTATAAGATATGGTACCGGTTAATTTGGGAGAAGGGAGGAAGAAAAAACTTGGTGCTAAAAAGTCTGCAGTTTGTAGCAACTCTAAAAGAGAATACAAATTTAAATTACTTTTTCAATCTTCAAAACTGAGAACATGAAAGAAGAGAAACCTTATGCTTTCTTATAACAGAGTCCAGAAGTTTATTACCAAATATGTATTTTTGAATTGATATGTTGATTGATAGTTGATTGATTGATAGCTATTTTGGGTCTCAGTTTTCTTTGGTAAGAAAGACTCATTCCTACTTTCCATTACTTTTCATCCATGATTAAACAGCCCTAGATCAATGGTATCCATGCCTCATTTTTCAGAAGAAAGTTTTTTTATTATTATTCAATGTTCATGGGAGGAAATATATGCTATGCAATACAAAAATATTAAAAAATTCAGGCTGATAGTCTAGTGGCGGTTCAGCAGTGTTTATTCAAAACCAAAAGGTAGAAACAAAGGAGATACCTTTGCCACATTTCTAACTTGCTCCTTTCTTTTAAAATTGGTAATTTATTTAGAGGCTCTAATTATTTAAAAAGTTATCCTGCCAATGCCTGCAGATGAGAGAGAGAGAGAGACAGAGAGACAGAGAGATAATGGATGGATAAAGATGGATGGATGGATGGATGGATGGATGGAGATAGTCCTTTTTTCTCTTGGTATGTTTAAGGTCAGGTAGGTTAGGAAAATATAGTGGAAGGAGAAAGAGTTGAAGTAACCTTCACTCAATACAATTTTCCTCTTAGAAGAAAAGAAAACTTAGGATCCAACAGGAGAATGTTGGATGTGTTCTAAAGTAGGTGTTTGCTGATGGTGAGGCTCAGAAGCTCAGCACATCTTCTGTGTCTTCACTTGATGAAAATTGCAGACTTATTTTCAGAAGGAAAGAGTTCTTTGGTTAGTGTTGTCATATATCCCCTATCAAATACTGTCCAATGCGAAATCAGATATCAAACAGTAAAATCAAATATAATTTAGCATCAAATTGTATTTAAAACCATCCATTTCAAATTTACCAAATTAAAAATTAACTTCTTTCTACTAATTTTAGTTACTAGCAAGAGTATATCAAATAGCAATATTTGCAAAAGAGAAAAAAAAAAGCCAGGGGAGAAAATACATTGCAGGAATATATTACACCAGGAAAGATCAATATATAATTTTACCATTTCCATCTTTAAGAGAAATGTGGCATCTTATTTAATATCAGGAGTCTCAATTTGGTCACATGGTTAGCTGTAGCATATTCCTCAACACCTTTCTTGTTTTGCCAAATGACCCATCAAATGAGATTACCTTTAAGAACTGCCACATCAGCTTGAAAGTCAAATGCCAAAATCCTGCTGTATTGCCAAAGCGCAGCAATTGTTAAATGTGCCTTTTTAGCAAGATGGAAATGTTTCAGTGGGAACTGAACTGAGTGTCAATATCTGGGAAGGAAATAAATGTTAAAACAAGCTAAATAATTGTCTAACAGTACTTGTACTAATGACCTTAAACTTCTACTATGCTAATTTTTCCTCTGCACTTTTAATTACAGATCAATAATACTTTGCTGTTGACATTTAAAAATGCTGAACCACAAAGAGAAACACTGACTGGGTGGAAATATACAATGTACGGCAGAATTTGCCAAATCAATAAACTTTGCCATTTAACAAACAATTGCATGTACAGCAGTGACCAAGATTAGCAAGCATAAAAAGACCACACTTCAGCTTCTTAATTATTCCTTAATAACATTAAGCCTTACATCACTGACAAAAATCTTTTGCTGTAAACACCAAATGCCTCTTTGGTTTATACAGTGCAGGTCCTTCCAACAGTTTAGATTAGCTGTTTCTTGAGCACTCTAATAGCAGACCTAAAGCCAATGTGGTGTAGTAGCAAGGGAGTGGATTAGGACAGGAGACCCTTAGCTGCTAGCCTACCTTCAGGCAAGAACGTTCACTGAGTGAGTTTGAGACACTTATTCCCTCTCTCAGTCCATCCTACTTCACAGAGTCATTTACTTTGGGAATAGATTTGGAGAAGGGAGTGTTCCGTGTCTTGGGTGCCTGGACAAAAAGTAGGATACAAATTCAACAGATGTAAAGGATCTCTTTCATGCAGTACTTTGGATGATCAGACATTTCCACATGTAGAAAGAAAATGCAAGTTGTTCTCTTTCTTAAAGAGTAAATTCATTTAAAAAATGCACTGTTTTCAATGAAAAGTTGAAGATTGGCTTACACAGGTAATCCTCAACTCACGACCACAATTGAGCCAAAAATTTATGTTGCTAAGTGAGTTTTGCCCCATTTTACAACCTTTCTTGCCACAGTTATTAAGTGAATCCCTGCAGTCGTTAACTTAGTAATATGGTTGTTAAGTGAATCTGGCTTCCTCAGTGACTTTGCTTGTCAGGAGGTCGCAAAAGGCGATCACATGACCCCGGGACGCTGCAACCGTCATAAATATGAACCAGTTGCCAAGCATCCGAATTTTGATCACGTGACCATGGGATGCTGCAACGGTCGTAAGTATGAAAAAAGGGTCATAAATCAATTTTTCAATGTCGAACAATCACTAAACGAATGACTGTAAGTCAAGGACCACCTGTGATCGTTGCAACACCATAATCTAAAGAAATATCTAGCCATCATTTCATAGCAGGTTCTTGCAGAATAACTAAAGGGAATTCCAGTACTGTGTGGCTGCTACAGTTTGTTACTTGGGAATAAGATAAAATTGGCTGAATGGCAGCCTCAGAAAGCCAATTCAAAGTAACATCAATCTTCTTTCCATTGTTCAGAAAAACTGAGTGTTTCTCTCTCAGTTTGCACACGTTGCTCCAAAAGCTAAATTATTCACAGAAAAATTCTTCCTAGACATCTATATCTACTATGGCTGCTCAGCCTTCTTCACAGCACTATGGAAATTGTTATGTTCCTACCAGGAGCATTACCTGTGTGCTGGAAGATGGATCTAAGTCAACAGTTACAGTATTTTTGTCATTTAAGTATTTCATCTCAATTACAAATATAAATAATTTTTGTAATGACTATAGATAATTTGCTACATCCTTACTGATAAACTAAATAGGCTGCTGCCAAATTGTATATAAATTAATGTACTCTCCAGTGTTACTTACTTACTTTATTTATTTATATTTCAGATTTCTAGATTCCCCCATCTCCCTCAAAGGGGGAACAAAACATAGAACTGATGCTCTTTCGCCTAGAAGCAAATTAATCTAAACAGTACTTATAAACATTGATTTCATGATAATGCTGGAAATGTTCTGGTGTTGGAATTGTTGGAATATTAAAAAAAATCAGTAATTTATGTAAATAGATGTCAAATAAAGAAAAAAATTACTGCTGGCAGAAATTAGTTGAGTTAAAATTTTATGCCACATGTTGAAGGAGCAAAAGGATCCATGTTCATAGCTAAGAAAAGAAAAAAAGAAAGAAAAGAAAAAGAAAAGAAAATACCAAGCCTTGTTTTCTTCTCATGATTCCATATGAATATTTTATTTTCCATTTTACAGGTACAACTCAGCTGTACACACACTTTATACTATACACATGGGCTGAATTTAACTTTTCTGATAAATTATTTAACATTACTTTAGCACGCTCTAAGGTGAACTGTTTAAAGTGTATTCACTTGTAGAAGACTGTAGGGGGGAAAGTGCTTATGTCAAAATGAATAATGATATTACAGTCTAGTTCTATACGAATATATTTGAATATACATGTTGTAAGCAGAATATGGAAATCTGAATTTTAGTCTAATTACAATTCTATTTATTTTTTCCACAATTAGTTGGATGGTAAGATTAGTACTCTAGAAGGGGACATGAAAATACTCACTTTAATAATATTAGAATATGAAGTACACTGAATTGCACTTCCCTAATGTGATACATTCTGAGTGCAGTTTGGCCTCATGGCTTAGGCACCAGGAGACTTAGAGACTTAGAGTTATAGTTGCGGCCTAGCCATGAAAACCAGTGGACGACTTTGGGCCAATCACTCTCTCTCAGCCTAGCCCACTCACAGGGTTGTAGCTGTGTGGAAAATATGAGGAGGAAGGAATTAGCCACAAGACAGGATCTTGGCATTAGACAATCATAGAACAGACCCTAAAGCAGGAGAGGTTCTCACCACTACTTTGATATATATTTATTTTGGAGTAGCTAGACAGCCTAATGCTGTAGAAGACGAAGAAAGGCAAGAGAAAAGATCTCTGTAAATATAAATATGAGCTCAGTATCTCAGTAGCTAAAATAATTATACACTAAAAGGGGCAGTGTCTTATTTTAAATTTAATTGATTTAATAAAGAAACACCTATATTTATATTATATATTTATTATTTTTAATATTTTGATTGCAGTATTAGTTGCTTTCTTTTATAATGCAATATACATATCTATATATTTTATTTTATGCACTTAAATATATCTTTTTGAGGTCTACAGGTTTCGTTAGACTCTCAAAGGAGTCTATGGCACACAAAAGTTTAAGAACCCCTGCTCTGAAGGATGAATAAAGCAAAATGTTTACTAGTATAAATAATGGATTCTGGTTTTCAGTCAAAGCATCTAGATTACCTGGTTTTAAGTCTTGTTTCTTTTTGGGGGGTCCAGCATGCAGTCCAGGATTTTCTTCAGATAACATATTAAGTGGTTTTTGGATGTGTTCAAGTGAACAATCAATATTATCCTTTACCAAATTAAGGTTTCCGGTTCCGGATCGCGACACCAGCAGTCGCACGGAGAGATTTCTCTCTCCCACCGGCTGGTTTCCCTGCGTCGGTAGACCCTTAATCGGGTCGAAAGTCACCCCGTAGAGGCGACCACCGCTAGAGGAGGCTCCTGCTCGACTGGGGAAGAGCGGCGGCTCTCCCCAGTTCGAACTTTCTCCTTAGGGCCGTCGGAGGAAAAGATCGCCCTTCAAAATGGACGATCACTTCGTCGCACCAGCTGAAAGCCAGAAGAACATCTAAGCGAAAGAACCCCCGTGGAGAATCCGGGTGAGACCTTTCCTACCCCCTTTTTTTTTTCCCTAACTACTTTCCTGTTAAAAGCTTTCTTTGAACTATTTCCCTGTCGTGAGGAAGCAGCGTTTGAGCAATGGGGAAAAACAGCGTTGGAAAAAAAAATATATAAATAAAAACCAGTTAATTTCGATACTATTTAAATTTTGGAATACTGAGGGGACCTGAAAACATTCTATTCTTGACTATTATTGTTACAACTACGTATTCATTATTTTTGAACCCTTTCTTCATCTCTTTCAACACGAAAAATAAAAAATCTATTATTTGGAAAGAAAAAAAAAAGGATTTTCTGGTTTGCTGAGGACATCTTGTGTCGAAAAGTGGTACTGCAATTATATTTCTTTATGGCTGGGAATGGCTATGACCCTGAAAGAGTGATAAGATAACGATGCAGCTGGCCTATTGAAAACTGAAGGTGAATGCTTGCTTGATTCTTATGAAGCAGAGCCTTCCTTAAAGATTAAAGATTAAAAAGCCTTATTACTATCGATATGGAACTTAATACACAACTGGACTATGATCTTATATTGGAAACAATTCTAGAAGCTGCAAAGGATGTGAGCTCCTTTTTTCAATCTCTTTTCCCTACTCTGAGAGAAACTGTGGAAACCACAAAACAAACTAATTTTATTCAACTTCCAACACAACCTATCGAGAAGTCTGATGACTATACAACAACTTCAACAGAGATGTCTGAAACACCAATACCAACATCAACAGAGACTGACACTCAGATACAACCTATTGAAAATCGAGAAAAGGTGGATAAACAATTGGCAAATATAACATGGAATAAAACAGCTTTTACCATCCAAAGGCTATTAGAAGAAAGGAAAGAGAACTTTGACCAATTTGAAGCGTTAAAGAATATGGACCCCTTAATAGTGTGGTTTGATTATGTAGGAACCTCACTATGGAAACCATTATGGCACAGAAAGAAGCCTAGAGTTAGATTTAAAAATGTATTTTAAAGTCTTATCTAATGGGATTAAAAAGGCTTTGATTTCTTGAACTGACTTAACAACTAATGGAATACGTGAAATTTTTAAGAGGATACCCTTTGTAATATTACTTTGTCTTAGATATGATATATATTGGAGAAGTAAACTTTATCTACTGGTTTAAAAAGATTTTTATAGATATAGAGGCATTGATAGAATATATATTTAAATTAGATAGAAATTTATTTGTTGGCCTGATATTTTTATTTTAAGAGAATTATTTAGAAATAAAAGGAGAATAAGAGGGATGGGTGATAAGAGAAAAAAAAAATGGTATCAATGAAGAAGATATGGGAATGTTGTTGTAAGAACAATATACCAGATATAATTACGTAAAAAAAAAAAAAGGGCACCCGAAGTGTTAATAACATGTCTATTTAAGGCTAATTGAAATATAGTAATTGTAAGTTAGTAAAGCTTAAAAACAGGATTGGGATTTTTTAGAATTGAAATGTAATTGATATTTGATAGGACCGTTTGAAACTTATATAGAACTCATTAATGTGAATATGTAAAATTAAATGAGGGAATTAGAGAGGGAAGCTTGAGTTGAGCTATATATCTGTGATTGTCTTCCTTTTTTTGGATGTTTAATATACCCACCTCCATGGTGGTTCCTAAGCACCTTAATGTTACCCCTGTACCCCTATAAAAGCTAATAAAATATATTTTAAAAAAAAAAAAAAAAATGAGAGCAAACCCCAATCTTTACTAGCACTGAAGATGTTACCTAGTTTGATAATGAAACATCTGTAAGAAAACACCCAAGCTTAGAGAGCACCAAGGACCCCACAGTTTGACCCTAAGCTACAAGTATTCTCTTTATTAGTGTAAAAATAAAACAGATTATAATACACAATATGAAGAGCACCAGAGAAGTTCTTAATCTATTAAAAACCAATGGATAACATGATATCAAATAATTCAGAAACAATTTATTGTAATATCTCTAAAAAATAAAAATTCAAATAAAAGATTCATAAATGAAATAGGCCGTGATAATTGAGCACAACTGTGTAAAGTTAATATAAATAGAGGGGAAGTATCAAGGAATCAAAATGGAATTTTATTATTTGTAATAAAATTTGTTCCAGGTCCTTCAGGTGAAATGAATGGTGGCAGCAATATGATAAATAAATAAAATAAACTTGGTTTTCTTTCAGTATTCAAAAATGAATATTTTCTATAAAGTTGCATCAGCTTTAACAATGAAAATAAACATTTTTTAAAAAATAAGATGGAAATGTATCTGCGGGACTCATTGACCATAGTGTGGATCATGATCTTTATTTCTTCCATCTTTATACCAGTCTTCCCACTGAAAGAATCCTTAATTAAAAGCTAAATAAATAGTTGATGAGGGGAAAAGAGCCTTGGGAAGCTTTGAGAAATCAGTACAGCAAGTTGACAAATTAAAACATTATACAAGAAGTTTCAATCATTTTTCTTACTCCTTTTATGAAACATCTCCACTCAGAGCATCTTTGATATCAGAAAAATGCTTATATAAACATTGTACAGTATGATTAATCAACCTACTTACTCCAAAACATCCTAGTATTACATGTTGTCTACCTGCTCGCATTACATGCTCTGGTTGGGGTCTATTCCTATAGAGCAGGGGTGGGGAATTATGGCCCCTTTATGACTTGTGGATTTCAACTCCCAGAATTCCTGAGCCAGCATGGCTGGCTCAAGAATTCTGGGAGTTGAAGTCCACAAGTCATAAAAGGGCCATAGTTCCCCACTCCTGATCTAGAGCTAAGATTTCAGTTCTGATGGAATACTGTTGCTGCAGGTTTTACTTCTGTTGGATTGTGTTGTTTATTAAAAAAAAAAAAAAAACACTTCAGAGCAAAAGATCATCACCAGAATTCGACCAAGATAGGTTACAGCCTGAAGTGAAAAACAATGGAAAATGGATAAAATCCCAACATTCAAAAGGCAGATGGATTGACAGCTAAATCCTACTTTCAAAGAGGACTAGTGTCAGGTACTGCCTCTGAGAACATCATTCTAGCCTTGGGGGTGAAGGGTAGATCAGGTGGTATGCAAGGTTCTGTCTGAGCTGGTCCTTAATATCTGCCACCGGAGGCAACGTGCATTTTCTACATAATGGAGGATCAGCTTGAGTACTACAAACCTCACTTCTAGATGACTATCCCTTTTTAGGGATAGCAAAGCAAAAACAGCTGTGAGATGGTAGATATTCAATTGTTCAGTGAGAAACAGTCCAAGAAAGAAAGCAAAAGGAGCTTTATAGCACCTTAAAGATAAATTTGTTTATTAAAATTTGTAATAAGCAGATGAAGAGAAGGGAAGGGAAAGGAAGGGAAGGGAAGGGAAGGGAAGGGAAGGGAAGGGAGGGAAGGAAGGAAGGAAGGAAGGAAGGAAAGAAGGAAGGAAGGAAGGAAGGAAGGAAGGAAGGAAGGAAGGAAGGAAGGAAGGAAGGAAGGAAGGAAGGAAGGAAGGAAGGAAGGAAGGAAGGAAGGAAGGAACTATGCTCCCCGTGTTTGCTTGAGTGGCTCCTTGAAGTGATAAATGTATATCTGTGACTACATAAACATCAGATAAAATGACAAAATCACCCTGAGATTGTGCCACTTCAGCCTTCAGGTTGAGAAGTTTGCATTATTGGGTGTACAGTATATGCAGGTTGATGGATGAGTGAGAATGAAATGTGAAGAGGCAAGGGTTTTAACTGTCTTCCTAGCATTCCTGAATATGCTAAGAATTAGTTTTTGTAAGATACCATCTCCAATGATACTCACAAGAAATAACTTGAACATCTCACCTACAGGTTACATAAATGCAGTCCTACAGGACTGTTTAAAGGAAAGGCACGATGTCACTTCAATCTGAAATGGTCTAATGCGAAGAACTTTCTCCTAGCAGGCCAGCCCTCCTTTTCCATTTGTGCTCTCATGCATTCTGCAAATCCACTGTGACTGCTTGGAGTCCCCAGTCCTGGCCACACTTCCTGTGTCTATGCGCTGTAAATGTAACAGATTGTTTTTTGCATGTCTGTTAATTTTCAGAAAATTGTCTCATTGCCTTCAAATTGCAAGTGTAAGGAAATCCAGCTGTCAATTCCCATTAAATGGAGCAGAGTTTTCTGTCGTTAATGCAGTTGTCTTTCACAGTCTGCTCAAGTTAAAGAACTCTTTAAAAAACCAGATTTATGATGGATGCCATCTGGCCTGATAGAAGGAAACAGATATCGATTTTTAATATTTTCTCCAAACTTGTTTACTCTGGGATAATACAGCAGCTGTGTGGCGGCTTGTCTCAGAGTGGAAAGGATTATTACCCCTGCCTTTTGATGAGATAAATTACCAAGAATGACTTGAATGGCTAAAGGGTATACTTTGATGTTCTGTCGCTTCATTTACCCTTATGACTAAATGATTATTGATTTTATATTTTTAAGCTCTTGAAACGCGAAAATAAGTTGGTTGAGAAGCCTAGATGTGTTGGTTTTATTAATTTATTTCTGCAGGGCATAATTCACTTTGGACTAGGTTGTGAAGGTTTTTGGGTTCATGACCGACTCCAGATACAGTTGCAAAGAAATGGCTTATTTATATAGTCATTGCAAGTAGTTCCAAAATCAATACAGTCTGGGATTGGATGATTAAACCTAGTCCCTTTGTGGGATTCATTCCTGTAGCTACCGGTACCTCTGAAATGATCTTGAGTCTCAAACAGATTCATGGGATCAAGTCTTACGAAGAGCAAGTTTGTGTCTCTGTGTGTGTGTCCATTTGTGCATGTGTATACAAGCATATTCTCTTTGACAGTTTTACTTTCTTTCTTTCTTTCTTTCTTTCTTTCTTTCTTTCTTTCTTTCTTTCTTTCCTTCCTTCCTTCCTTCCTTCCTTCTTTCTTTCTTTCTTTCTTTCTTTCTCTTTCTTTTTCTCTGTTCAATTACATTCTAACAGCCAGGAACAGGGGGGGGGGGGAAAACGCCCTGTTGATTGACTACTTCAATGAAATCACTAATCTGCATTCAAAGAGTTGCCTCCAAAGGCTACTTAGATTTTCCATGGATAGATTTAACTACTGCTTTGATCAGATAGTCCCAGTATGCAGTGGATTTAGGCCTCTGTACTTATGTAGACAGCAGGAATCCAAGGTGTACACTAAACCTTTAAATAGTTTTCACAGTTCAAAACAGCTGTTTGCCTTTAGAGTACAGCAGACACCCACCTTTCTCTCTGAAGTGCTGCCTTTTCTGTCATCATCACTTAACACATTGGGACTATTTCATGTTTGACTGAAATGGGGCTGTTGTCAACCTACTGAAATATTTTGTAGACAGAGATATTTTGCAGAAACGTTATGCCCCAAAATAATCCTTTAAGCGTTTCCCCCCCCCCTTTCCCCTGCATGTTTATACTTTGGCAGAGATACAGGTTCACTATACATGAGTCTGTGCATTTCCTCCTCAGTCTATTTTTAATGTTACCCTTATCCTTGAAAATAATTTGCATACAAAAGACACCATTTACCCCAAAATTAGGCACCTTTGAATCCCGAGGGCCATTTAATGACATGTTGAAGTCTCTACAGTGAAAAATACAAGAATGGAATCTCATTGTAAATGTATAAAGCAATAAGCAAACATGACCTCCAAATATGGCTCTTTCTCTAACACCCCATGTGAAGTGTCTATCAAATCATCCAGGCCATGGTTGTTCCAAAAGTGCTTTTCGAAAGGCAACTAGACCTTCTTGGGGGTTTTTTTCCTTGAAAGGAAGAGGAAGAAACCCAAACATCTGGTAAGAGACCCAAAATTACCATCTTGCTGGCTGATGAAGGAAGACAAAGTACAGATATCCTGAACACAGATGACTACAATGCCAAGGTAAACTGCCACATATGAGACTCTGAAGAGAGATTATACCAGCAGTTATAAGAAAAAGGTCATTGATTTCCTTCAACAACTACTGAAAGACAAGGCCATTGACAAGCCACAATACTACCACTTTTACCCTGGGGAAGCCACTTCAGGCATATACTGTATGGATTCCCCAAAATCCACAAAGAGGGAACTCGACTCAGACCGATTGTCAGCAGCATCAATCCAGTCGGATACAACATTGCAAAACATCTAACCACTGCATTAGCTCCTCTAGTCAGCAACACCACCCATCACATCAACAACTCATAGGACTTTGTCAGCAAGGTTTGGAAATTAAACTGGATCTGGATGAGACCATGGTTTCTTATGATGTCACTTCACTCTCCACCCATATTCCCACAACTGAATCTGTCATGGTAGTGAAAAAACAGCTACTACAAGACAGCACATTAGATGACAGAACTAACCTCAGCCCAGACCACATATGTACCATACTGGATCCCTGCCTGACCAAATGCAATGAAGGTTTCTACCGACAAAAACATGGTTGCATCATGAGTTCACCTGTGTCCCCCATTGTACTCAATCTCTACATGGAAGACGTACAAACCAAAGCCCTAAACTCTTTCACAGGAATTCTACCCACTCACTGGTATAGTTACAGTATGTGGATGATATTTGGGTCAAGATATTAAAACACAGGAAGTGGAAGCCTTCACCAAACACATCAACACTGTGGGATAGGTACATGAGGTTTACATGGGAAGGTGTTAAAGAAAATAGTCTGGCTTTCCTGGACTGTGCAGTACACATTAAGGAAGACAGATGCCTCAACATTGAAGTATTCAGAACCCACCCAACCCCCACAGAGATCAATATTTACATTTTGATTACAACCAGCCACTGGAGCACAAAATGGGAATGATCAGAACCCTACACCGCTGGGCTGAAGGTCTGCCTACCCTACCAGCAAAGAGGAAATGATCCGGCAGGAGCTCCTCCATAACAGACAAAGAAAAACACAAAAAATGAAGCAACATTGTCATTTCATATGTTACAAGAATATCTGAGAAGCTCAGGAGGGTTTTCAACCAACACAACATATGTACATACTTTAAACCCAAGAATACAATAAGGCAAAAGGTTGTCTATCCCAAGGATAAAACACCCAGACACAAACTGAGCAATGTAGTATATGCTGTGCAATGCAGTGGGACATGTGCAGATCTGTACATTGATGAAGCAAAACAACCACTTCACAAATGCACAGCACAACACAGGAGAATAAACCCACCAGACAAGATTCAGCAGTCCATCTGCATTTGAAAGACAAAGTTCACTCTTTTGAAGACAGCAAAGGACACATTCTGGACAGAGAGGAGCACTGGTCTGAAAGAGGGGTCAAAGAGGCCATCTATATTAAAACTGAACAGCCCTCTCTCAACAGAGGCGGAGGGATATAATACCACCTATCCCTTGTCTACAGCATAGTCCTTTCAGCTGTTCTAAGAAGGTTCCACACTCATTTGCTGATTCAGGTGAATCGGAGGTACAGATAAATCCCCAAGTGGCCTCAACAACTCTCAAAGAGCTAATGACTGACCTTCAGAGTGCTAACAACCAGATGACTGCTACGGAATATAAATCCTTCCATTCCCCACCATTCAGTCAGAACTGAAGAAGCTTCTTGGATTTTCAAGGAACCAAGTTGCCCTTTGAAAAGCATCTTTGGGACACCCCATATGGAGCATCAGTGAATGACAGTGGCATCCAAATGGATAAAATGAGAGGCTGCAAATGAGGGACCATATTTTGATGAGAAAGCATGCTTCTCATGCAAAAAAGCTTGTATTCAGGCTTCATATCTCAGCATCGGAGCTGGGGAAATATCCCAGTGCAAGTGAGGTAGACCAATATACTAGGAAAGAGTCCCTTTGCTTGTCCTTCATGAAGACTTTCAAGCACTTGCCTCCTGTCTATGTCACTTGTACCACAAATGTTTGTGAATTGGCCTACCCTGCTTGCTGTTCCTCACCTGGAATTTGAAGTGTGAAGAGGCACACCAAGGCCCCCGCTTTCAAAATTTCCTGTACAGAAACATTTTTTGTGCTTCATAAATTAATAGTATTGGCTGCTGTTCCTAACATCAAATCTTTTCCTTAGAGGGAAAAGCCACTGCTGTTATAAATAAATACCACATTTATTTACTCAGGATTTAAACCTTTTAAAATAACTTTAGGTCAATAGAACAGAGGCAATGGTGCTTTTATGTATCTTTTGAGTAGATATGTGTGTTTAATTTCAGGGGAAAAATTCAAAGCAGACCCTGCTCCCTTGGAGTACTCCTGAATTCAAGAACACCACTTGATAATTCTGTAGAGCTTATTAATTTATCTCATGTCTGACTAACCCTTTAACTATCCTTCTTCGAAGTCTTTGAATCCACATAAGTAAACATTTAGGAGTTGCTTTCAACAAATAATAGATTGTTCCAATAGCTAAGGTATCACATTTCTAAAACATGCTGACATTTCCTCAAATTAAATCAAAGTGAATTTTATTTAATTTTCAAATGACTCTGCTTAATGGTCGGGTGAATTATATTTTTTTCTACAAGTAGCTAGCTTTCTGTTATTAAACACCATGACAGTATACTTTACTAAGCTTTAATAAAAAAGGTGTAAAACACTTTCCTTGGACACGCGCAATGTATAATTAATGTGCAGTAAATTACACAGCTGGGCTTAAAGCTTGTTTAAATGCATAGAATTCAAAGTCTACTGCAGAAATAAACTAACTTTTGGATCAGTGTATTACATTAACGTAATACGTTGATCCATTTTACAGGGTGCTGCTTGTGGGGATTATTTAATTAATCACCTTTTGACGATTATTCACACCAATCCAAATCAAGGTCTCCATTAAAACCAAAGAATGGCTTCATTACAAATGACCCATAAAAGTGTCAAGTGCTGGCAGCCAAAACAAGTCATTTCCTTCCCGTTTAAAACCATTAAGTCGAATCGTGGGGGCGGGGAAGGTGATGAAGTGCATAATAGAGGTGATTACAAAGAAAAATGTAAACAGTAAATGTGACAGCCATGTTGGGGGGAGCTAAGAGATCAAAGATACAGAATGTTGGATTTCATACCTTCAGAAGTCCTTCATTTTCAAAGAGAACAGGAATAATTACCAATTAATAATTTTTTCTAGCTGGATGTTTACCTTTTCACTGAATTTTGGGCAGCTCCCACAATTACAGGTATATGAATAGTAAAAGACTGTTTCTCTAAATGTGCTTCAACTTATATGGCACTATCGATATGCATGTCTCCTTATGGAAAACCATAAGCAAAACTGAGATCACAGTCTGCAAAGAGCTTACAATCCAGAAACTGTAGTATGAAAACACAGCAGGAAAAGGGGGAATAAGACTGAGCAGCAAGCAATGAATTAATTCTGCTACACGGGCAATTTTGGGGTTACAATGTAACAAAACTAAGAAATTAAGCCCCAAACATCATTTTTTTTTAAAAAAAAAGATAAATTTCGGGGGGGGGCGGGGTAATGAAAGAGGAGAGGAGATATTGCAAAGTTATTCACAAATGCCAGACTTAAGAAGTTTCTTAGTAGAAACATCTCTACAATTCTAGACATTTTGAAAGACCAATAAGTTAGGCCACCTTGAAGCAATGAACATGGTCTTTTTCAGCCTGTAACATGAATGAAAAACAAAATAGACAGATCTTCTGCAACAGACCTTATTTTTGGTTTTGTTTTAAAGAGGAGAAGCAAACTAAGCTACATTCTCTCCAGTGCTAGCTAAAATTAAAGCATACCAGAAATAAAGGAATGAGATTCAGAGCTCCTTTGAATGAAAATAGTGGTTGGAAGAGCAGGCTTGTTCCTACTCCTTCTGGTGAACTTCTAACAAAAGGTATAGTGTGCATATTCCACACATATTCCCGGATGCCAATATGTGCTTCTGGTTGGACAGTGTTATACCTGCTTCTCCCTGGCACTGTAGTCTCTTCAAAATCAAACCAACAAAAACACAAATCAGAGCTAGGCATTCTGTCAACCTCAGGACAGTGAATATCAAAGTCTACGAATGCAGGCCTGTGTGGTCTCAACGTGCCAGAAATCAAATACTTCATTTGTGATGTGAGATACGTAGATAGACAGATGGACGGACGGACGGACGGACGGACGGACGGACGGACGGACGGACGGACGGACAGACAGACAGACAGACAGACAGACAGACAGACAGACAGACAGACAGACAGACAGACAGACAGACAGACAGAAAGACAGACAGACAGATAGACAGACAGACAGACAGACAGGATAGAGAGATAGATAGATAGATAGATAGATAGATAGATAGATAGATAGATAGATAGATAGATAGATAGATAGATAGATAGATAGATAGATAGATAGATAGATAGATAGATAGATAGATAGATAGATAGATGGGTAGGCAACCTTGGCTCTTTTATGACTCGTGGACTTCAACTCCCAGAATTCCTGAGCCAGCCATGCTGGCTCAGGAATTCTGGGAGTTGAAGTCCACGAGTCATAAAAGAGCCAAGGTTGCCTACCCCTGGATAGATAGAATATGAATGCAGAAAATAATAGAAATATGGCATTGATTTCCATGTGATCATTAGTGTCCACTTATATACTCCTTTTTAAAAACAGTTAACATAATTTTGATTATATTGTGCCCAGAGAGTGATTCATCGTCAAGCTGATCTGGCTAATACTAGCTTTCTCTTGTGAAAACTGATAGAGCTACTTGTTTTTCAAAAGGGTACCGAAGCTCTTTCTCATACACTTGTTTGTTGAGTCTACTTGTCATTCTTTCTTTGATATTCATTTGTTTTAAAACCTTGCACACACAGCTGGATTAGTAATTGCAAAAATGAATACCCTCAAAGTTCAAGTGCTGCTTCTGAAAACAAATAGCTATTGACTTTCATTAGGAGATCTGTGATGTTATCTAACTGTGCAAAGGCATTTGTGGTATGCCGTTTACATTGTATCTCCTGATTGTATAATCATTATTGATTTTCCTTGTGTGTAGTACCTATGTCAAACAACCTAATATATTTAAATGGTGATTATTTTAGCCATTTATCTATTATTAGATAAGATCAAAGGCAGTTAAGTCCATAGAAGATTGTGATAAGATAAATATAGGGCACAATCCACCCTGGCATCATTTCTGCACTAATTCCAGTACTTTCTTTAGGCCCAGACAAGAGAACTTTTCACCAAGCCTACTGAAGTAAATGGAGATTGAGGAACAGCAAATCCTGTTGGATCACTGAATTGCAAAATTATGCCTCAGGTTAAGCTTAGAATTTTTGTTTTTCTTTACTGGGATTGAAAACACGTGGGAAATCCCAGATCATAGGAAAAGGGTCACTAGTTTCTTAACATTAAAAATGGAAAGTAAATGTATGGGTGTTTCGTAGCAACTATTAATGCCAGATCAAAGGATGAAGAGACTGATAAGGGTGGAACCACCTTACATAGCTGTGTCACCTACCTAGAAGTTCCTGTTCTGATTGGCAAATTTCCAGCCCATATGTCTTCATGTTAAAGGAAAAGGAGCAAATCTAATATCAAGCATTTGTTAAAGGAATATTATTTAGCATTCTGAGAGCTATTATAGCTGGAGCTGTAAATTGGTAAATGGATAAAGCAGGCAAAATAATTCTGTGCTCTAGATCAGGCAAAAGCTAAAGGCTGGGTTGTAGCATTTAGATCACTAAAAGAGAGTTCTTATAATGACAACCTGACCACAGGAACACTTGCTCTGTGTTTGAAATGCATTTTGAAATGCCCTTTTTTAATTATGTAGTCTGCTTATAGTTCAAAGCATAGGAGTCCTCAGAAATTGGGCAAATACGTAGAATCACAGTATAAGTACAATCCAAAAACTATTTCCCAGTTGTCCCCATCTACAGTAACTAGGGGGGGAAATATGGTAAGCTCCTACGTAACCGTCTTTGGCAATAGTTTGAAATTCATCACATCTTGAGTGGTGGTGCACTGCACATACATCTTAGCTGGTGGGATGTGGGCAACAATGTGTTGACTTGCAAGCTAGTCATTACATTGGAAATCCTAACTTGCATAGAACAGCATGGGCATGCTTGGATAAAACTTTGCCAAAACTGTAAAGTGAACATAAGGAAAGAAAACATGGAAGAATTTGGAACAGAGTAAAAAGAATTGTATTGCAATGTACCATAGAATTGTGTAGAGTTACAATAAGTGGAAACACAAGAAGGATACTTAGGAGAATAAATGAAGGATCCTGTGGATGAGAAAAAAAACATGCATATTAGAAGACAGTTTGTGCAAAAAATGAGGAATCAGAGAAATTTCCTATATATTTGTATAGAAAGAAAAAGATAGTTGTAAATGATGTAGACAAAGAGAGCAAAGAATAGATAAGACTATTAAATAAGACCAAGAAAAGGGGAGGAGAGAAAACCAGAGTGTTTTTGATGTACAAAAAAAAGTTTCAGATGTGGGCGGAGAGGACCTCCAGCAAAATGAATGGAATCAAAAATAAAAGCAATTAAATAGTTTGAGATGAAACTGAATTGAAGGAATGCTGGAAGGAGTATTTTAGACATCTTTGTGATGATAACACAGCTATGTGGAAGAGTGGAATTGGAACAAAAAAAATTATAAAAGTTAGTGTCTAAGAAAAGGAAACTGATGAAATGGAGTTAAAATGCCGTGAGATTACAAAATGATATGGCATGAGGCACAGATGATATTAGAGAATTGTTAAACTATGGATACAGTTTGCTTCTAGAGTCAGCAACTGACTTGTTTTAACAATTTGTGAAAACTACTTTCTTCATAGGAAGAAGCCGTTGTTGTCTCTTTGTCCCAGAAGATCTCAAACTGATTTGGTCATGTAGAGAAGATGAATGAGGCTTGACACAACAAACAGATGAAGAAAGAATAGATGGGTAAAGACGAAGGAGAAATGAGGTTGATGAAATCCTCAAGAAGACAGAGGAGAGATGAGAAGATTAAAAAAACAAGATGCAAATATGAAGCAATGTACGAATGTAAGAGAGGCAAGGAAGCTTTCCAAGAATAGTATAATTAAATGGTGTTGGTTAAAATGAGATTGATCTATATTATCATTTCTCTTTCTCATCTTTTGTCTTTAATTTCCTATGTCTGACTCTTTCTTATACATATTCTTCACTCTGCATCATGTTTACCCCAAATAGTATAATTGTATAAACTGTATGGAGTGATTTATAAAAGGCAGTTTATCAAGTTTAAACTGATTTTAGACCAGGATTCTTTCCTTATGTTTGCTGTTTCCTTTCATTTCATCTTGCAAGCAGAGTAGTAAAGGTGGGTCAACTTTAGGTGCCTTAACTGCTTTGGGTTTAGTCATCTCTACCTCTATACTGTTACAGTTCAGGAACTGGCTAACAGTAATAGAGTTTTCAGTTCTGAATTTATATTTTCATCGTGGCCAAGAGTCACATCTCTGACTCTGTTTTTGCTTAGGAGAAAGAGGATCTTCACTCCTTTGTCATTTCTGCACATATTTAATTACATAATTTTTTTCAGAAGGGCATGCAAAAACTTTGGGTCATCTTGATTGTCATCATTTCTAACTTCACATCAAGGTTGTGCCAAGAGTTACACTTTAAAAAAAAAAAATCCCTATGTCGTCAAAGATATTATGACATCAACAGAGAGGGAGGAATTGTCCAATCTTTTTCATTTCTGGGAGAAAATTTACTTTTCGTTGGTATAGTGAGCCTGTTTGACAACATTTTCATTGGGGATCCAAAGCCACAGAAAAGGGGTTGGGGGGGACATCTTTGTTTGATAGCCTATTTCTTACCTAGTCATTTTACATACTGTTTCTGTTTCCCCAAAGAAAACTCATTTTTTTTACCATTTTGTGCTTACAATTTTAATAATCAATTATTGATTAATCCTGAGGAAAGTAGCATTGCAAAATCTTCTAAACATTTGAGAATTTTACTGAAGAAGTGCAATGAAAAGATACAGTGATGGAGAAGATCTTATTTCTATTTGGATATATTTAAACCTCCATTGTTGTTGTCACAGAGTGACAGAATTAAGGCTGCAATGCAAAGCTTTCAAATTCTATTGTTCTCTTTGTTTATACTAAAGCTACGTCCCATCTACTCTCAACACCCAAACATTTAAGTCTCTTATCGAGTTGTTATTTGGAGCTGCAACCTTGATTGTAAATGTTGGGCCATCTGCTGCAGGTACCGGCCCCTGCTCTGTTCTTGGTTTTCTTGGATATGTTGGGGATTTAGCTTTTAATCTGGAGGTTGGATTCCAGCTAGTGAGATCTAAGGCCTATTACTGTGCCTCAGGTTATTCTGTTACAGTAAGGGTTATTGGTCAACTACATAGTGAAGTTTACATTTCTGCTTCAATGAAATTCCTTGAAACAAGATATACGTACTACATTTTCCCCCCTGAGGTTTTAATAATGTCAGGAGCTAATCAGGCTAAAATTTTACTGTCACAGAGAATTAGGGATTTAGATCTCCAAAATATGCAATCTCAAGCAAATAAAATCTGTTCCCTGTTATCTGTGTTGAGAATTCCAATTATGGGATTAAAGTGGCAAACTATTTACAGGTGTCAAATCTTCCTAAAT
Source organism: Azemiops feae (assembly GCA_023970755.1). Lineage (NCBI taxonomy): Eukaryota > Metazoa > Chordata > Lepidosauria > Squamata > Viperidae > Azemiops > Azemiops feae. The sequence continues at coordinate 724,779 of JALGBA010000239.1, read as the reverse complement.
AAAGGTATGCTTCAACTTTCTGCTCCATTACAAAAGAACTCTCAGAATACCCTTTTGTTGCACACTTATGGAATCAGGAGGGTGAGCATGTTAGATGTTCCTTATTTTAATATCTATGGAAAGATCAGGTTTCTGATCCTTGAACGAATGAACTTGATGTGTATAATAAATTTTGGTTTGATTTGAGGTGGTAAAAAGAACAACAATGAATCCTCTTCACAGGGAAGTCCCTCGAACTTCTGTCAAGTTCAACATTTGAAAGTGGTGGAGAAGCTTTCAGTTATCATATGAAGTTCAGTAGAACATAGGCAACAATATTTATTGTGGCCTCTTGTCCATCCAAAAGCTTCCCATCGCCTGCCAACTATAAGTGCTGCTGAAGTACAGTATAATTCTCAGCAGACTTTGGCATCTTAGCAGAACTAATCAATGCCTAGTTTCCTTGACTGACTCTCAGTTGGGCACCAAGAAGCTCCTGGTTCCCATTCTGGACTCTTCAATGTTCCTTGATAATATTTACACTGCTGGCTGTATCTATTGTATTTAAAAGTGCCGTTAATAGTTTTAATCATTAAACTTTCTGAAGCTTGTTGTGGTTTCTGTTCTAATGAATAAAATATGACAGATGGATGGGGGGAAAGAACCCAGCAGAGAAAGATAGCATTGGAGTTATGTAAATGTAACACAATTAGATGAATTGCTTCTCAAAGATCATGGGAAATCATTCTATATACTGCACTACTTGTTCCCTTACAAGTTCTTTTGAAGAAAACTCAGAATGGATTTAGAAAGCACTATGATTTCCCAGAGGATATACTCATTCTTAATCCCATGAGTATGATTTCAACAAAGTAATTCACCCCCAAGCAGCCCATAGTTGCTTGCACTAATCTCAGGACTGGGGTAGTTATTTTATTTTATTAGTGATCAAACAGTATTCTACTTAAGTTACAGCCAGAAAGTAACTAATATGATGCATTAATATAATATAAAAGACAAGAATATTCAGGAACTTTTTTAGTTGCCCTCACATAATTTAATTAGTATGGATGTTATTTATTTGAACTGAGAAAGTGCAAAAAATAAAAGTAAGAAAGAGACAATAGTAAAAAGATGGCTATGGAAGAATGGGAAGGTGTGTTGAAAATGGGGCTATAAGTAGACAGGCCTTTTTTTCAGTCAATGGCTGAAATGTTGTTTCTGATTGTCTTCATATGGACCCTGTGCTCCAAAGAAATGAACAAGGGGGGGGGGGGAATCCAAATGCAGCATTTTATATTTAAAAAAAGGAAAAGAAAGAAAGAATAGCTACATTCTGAATATGACACTTGAACTTTAGAACTGAAATGCACCAATCCACCTACTACAATTTAATAACAGGTCTTGGGCTCCAACTTAGTGCATGCATGTCTTTTTCTGTTCTCCTTTCCTTTTTTTTACTTTGCTTTCAGCCTGAAGAGCAGTACGAAAATGAATAAATCAACCTACTAATATAAATCTGTTAAATTATAAAAATAATCTAATGGATCCAGATTGCTAAATCTGTAGTAATTGGACATTATGGAGTGGTCTGTTTCGTGCTAGATGTCCTCCATCAATCTCTTTGGGGAAGGAGATGCCTTCTGATCACTGGCATTTCCAGTTGTGTTAAGGCAAAAAGTTATTAAGCATGGGAAATATGCTTAAATTGTTTTTAAAAATAAAGAAAAGTCACAAAATTCTCCCAAAGTTCCGGGGCGGGGGGGGGGGAGTTATGATCCCACTGACTGCTTTTTTTTTCCCTCTGCAAATTTTGTTCTTTAATTAGTATTGCTATGAAAGTTTAATGTACTGATATTTTAAATATGTATCCATATTGAACGTAACTGGTATTCTTGTTAGCCATTTTAGACAATCAGTGGAAGGAAGGAAGGCAGTCAGGGAGAAAGGGAGCTATCAAGCAGTGATCCCTGCTGTATCTCAGCTGCCAGATCCTCTATGACACTGATTGTCCTGTGTTACTCACTGTCAGATAATACTGATCATTGCATACCTGTTTTCAAACGCTGTCAAATATTAACCAAAACTGCAGAATGTTCAAATGTCAATTTCTATCGTGAGCATCCATGGGGGGGGGGGAGGAGTCAGAGGGCAAATGGTGACATGTGCCTCTTCTTGTCATTCCTCAACTGACAAAAAAATGGGACTTGTATATATATGTGACATCATGACATCATTACACATGTGTGATGCTGCGTTCTAATGCTGAATAATGAGCAAATTTGGACAATGTTCCCATATTTCTTAATACTTAACAAATATTGAACATCAGCATTTGCAGTATGCAAATAAGCATACGTTGATAACTTGTCTTGTCCTGATTATTTTCACTATATAATTTTAGTTTTATAATTTAGTTCATTATGTCCTAAGTGCTCTACAAGTCAAATTTACTGTTATTGTATTGTCACTCAGTTGTTTATCTGCATAATAGCTATATTAACTCAATATACCATTCCCTGGAGAATTTATAACAGTGCTTGCAATTCATCTGAAAATTATTGTTGGAAATTCACCTAAGAAAGGAATATTTATTTCAGGATCAGAATTATTTGGCTTTCTAACATGATAAAAAGTATGATAAAAATTAAGGAACAAAACCTGTGACTTCCTCCTGAGATCTAAGAAGAAATAGACAATTCTGTTTCTATCCATCTATCAATTCCCAAGTTGTCTATCTCTTCTAAAGACTTTGCTATCTTTCAAATAGGATTTAATTATTTAATCTTGGGGGCAGGAAGCAGGGAAGGGAGACAGAGTAAATGTTCATTGTGGCCAAATTATTATATGTCATTTTAAATTCCAGAATTGATAGGCAGGAAAAGTAAATTATCAGCTATGTAAGAAAATTTTCATCAACTTAACTATGAATCTAATTGATTAAAATCTCAGAAAATGAATTAGTTGGACAACATTAAATCTAAAGTTCCCACTTCTCAAGCTTGCTTATTTCACTGTATCCCTAAAATTTTTCAAAAGACAAGCAGGATAAGGAGATTGGCATGCACCAAGGAAGAAGCTTGTGGCATTTGTCTGGTTCTAAGGAGAAACAGGAAGAGAGTTTGCATTTTCCTTTACACTGATGTGGTGACATTTAAGTGATTGGATGGCAATAGCAAGAGCCTCTTCTGCCTTGAAATACAGCCAAATAAAGATCTGTTAAAGGGATTGCATGTTTCAAAACAATGGTGTGTTTTACAAACACACTGAAGATACCCTCCACACCCTACCATTCTATAGTTTGATGTCATTGCTAACAGGGAGGCCATCCACTGGGTTCGTCTAGGAGGGAGCCTGGTAATAAAAATGCTAGATTGCATTATTGGGAATGGGCAGCCTAAATAACCAGATTAGCATCTGAAGCAATAGAGAACCAAATGGAAAAAACAGAGACACCATTTGGCATACGTCCACTTCTAAGATGGGTCCCTTGATCCTACCTTTCCATGCTTATCAATGATGGTCCTGAAGTCCAGCAGGGCTACAGCAGCAGCAACCCCTTCTGAGATGTTATAACCATAGCAAGCATGGGAGGAGCTTGGGTGGCTGGTTTCCAAAGCCTTTGCTTTGGGACCTCTCTGATATCTTACACCAGGCAAGGAAAGAACGTCCACTAGCCAAACAAAAATAACCATATAAGAAAAAAAAATACAGAAGAAACATTTTGACCATGAGAACAGAGGTGTGGCTGCAAGAGTAAAGAGGGAAGCATTGGGTGGCAGGTCCAGGTTCTAGATCTACGATTGCTTGCATTGGTTACCAGATTTAGAGGTTACTATTAATGCAATGGGATGTTTTCTCATTAGTAAGAGAATAAAAGCAGCCGGTGACAAGAAAGATTTCCACACTAATGATTTATACTGCTATCCAGGCATCACTGTGGTGATAAATCTCGGATGGAGAAAGGCTTTATATCACTACATCAATGGCTCTGTGACACTATAAATTACTACTGCAGAAACGCTCCCTCATGTTACATTGAATCTGAACACTTGGGGTACGTTTACGGGAAAGATCTCTGGCCCTCCTCCCACACCTTCTTCGGTAAATTATGTCTTACCTTTTCTTTTCTTTTTTTCTAAGTCCCATTGGCTTAGTCGAGTCTTTTGTGGCTATTAGGTGTTTGCCTTTTCTATTTGGCATTTGGGTGTGGCTGCTAAGGTTTGTAACCTTAACTCTGCCATTGTGGGATTTGACCCCTGCCTTCGTGGGAATTTAAGCAAATGGGAGTGGGCAGGGAAATGGATTCAGGTAGTCATCTAGGAGAGGGTGATGCCAGCAGGACCCAGTAGGAAGAACTAATCAAGCCCCTCTTCGTGAAATCTGCAAGATCCAATTATATTAGACAAATATCATTGTATATCCAACCAGAGTAATTGACTCTGTAATCCAACCAGAGTAACTGTTGATAGAGCAACAGTTAAAGAGAATCCTAGGAAATATTCTAGACCTATGGCAATCCGGATTCAGACATAAGAATGGGACTGTCATTGCATTGGTAACTTTTGGGGTGAGATTTGGGGAAAGCAGTTTCTCTGAAACTGTTGGAGAATGTCGTATGCACCATGATACCCACTTGTACAGCTCCAGCCTGAGTCAGTTGGGAGGATGTGTGTGTGAGTGTGTGTATGTGAGAGAGAGGGGGGGACCCTTTTGGTGACCGTTTGGATCTGTCTAAGGAGCAGCAAGTGAGACTGAATGGTTTTTCATTTGAAAGTCCACTAATTGTAGGATTACACCATCTGTCTCTGTGTTGTACATCCCCTAGTAGATAGTGGGTGATTGTGGCCTTACAGGAGCATCAAAAATGGTCACTCACAGCCTTACTATTTCTCTTATGGATTATAATAATTTTCTTTACATGGTGCTGCCCTTGAAGTGGAGGCCACCCAGAAACTTCAGTTAGTATATAGTTCAATGGCTCATATACATACTGGACAGTCTTATTACTGCCAAGTAACACCATTGCCTTAACAGCTGCATTGTTTCCTAATGCAGTTCAAGGTTCTGATCATTACCCATAAAGCCCTGTATGGTTCAGGGCTTGGTTATCTTCAAGTCTGCCTATCCCATACAGTTTCTGCCTGCTGAGCCTGAGGGAACAGATAACACTTGTTGAACGTGCCCTCTTCTCAAGGGATATGAGAACCAAAGGCAAACATTGTTTGTGGTGGTGGAGAAGAACATAATAAACTACCAGCAATATGAATGATGTTCAGTAAGCTTTTAATATCTAGTATGCCTTACAATTAATATATCAAACATCATTGCTTGTCGATGGGAACAGATTTGTCATGTAGAGTTAAAGAAGTTGTACCTTTAAGATTTTCTTCAGTGATAGTTGGATGGAGAGACAGACAGACAGATACACTATGTAATGCTCTTTAAAACAGTAGTCCTCTGCATGTTTATTTGGGAACGTCATAACAGAGGCACTGTAAAAAAGAGGGGAGGGAGCAAAGCTTCGTACATTCTCCCTCCTGGAGTCTCTATTGCTGCCACTCAGAGAATAGCTGTATTTCCTGCCTGCCTTTTCTTGAATAGACCTTTAACCTTTCTGGCCTCCTTACTGACCCTGCCATCACTACTGGGCAGTTTGGAAAGGCAATTAGGATTGGAATGAATCACAGATCTTGAAAGCAAGGAAAAGGCATAGAAATTGTAGATTTTATTCCAAGTTTGGAAAGCAAGCTGTTAAACGATTTGTTGAACTGATGAACAACTGAGGGAACTGATATATTTAGTCCAGCTAAGAGAAGACTAGGACTATGATAGCAGTCTTCCAATACTGGAGGGGCTGTCACAGAGAAGACAGGGTTGACGTACTCTCCAAAGTACATGAGGGCAAGACAAGAATAATGGGTGGAAAATCACTAAAGAGAGAGCCAGCTGGAACTAAGGAGAAATTTCCTGACAGTGAGAACATTAGTCAGCGGAACAGCTTAGCTTCAGAAGGAAGTCGTAAGTGCTCCATTAATGGAGGTTTTCAAAAGGAGGCTGGACAGCCATTTCTCTGGAATGGTGTAGGGCAGGGGTAGGCAACCTTGGCTCTTTTATGACACATGGACTTCAACTCCCAGAATTCCTGAGCCAACATGGCTGACTCAGGAATTCTGGGAGTTGAAGTCCACGAGTCATAAAAGAGCCAAGGTTGCCTACCCCTCGTGTAGGGTCTCCTGCTCAAGCAGAAAACCTCCAAGGTCCATTCCAACCTTGTTAACCTATGCTCTATGTTCTATGCTGGACATTGTCATGATATGGGGTGGAGAAAATTAGCGCAATGTCAGTTTAACTCCTTCCCAACATACGCTTTTTGATAGCTATGAAAATGAAAAATTATTCATTGTAACCAACTGCATTTAACATTTTTAGAGATGGCAGGACTTCAGTGAGTGAAGACATTTTAGATAAGGTTGCTCCATAAGCTAAATATCCATTTTCACTAATTCTGATGGAGGAGTTAAGAGGGGGGGGAGTAAGAAGGGGGAGCAGAAAGAGAAAGAGAGCATGGATAAATGCATTTGAAAATAAATTATAGCCCATATTGCAAATGGACTTTAAGGAAAATCATGTGAATTTGAATCAAGCTGTCCCAAACGTAAATCAACCTGTAACTGTAAACCAGTTTGAGAATTATGAGACAAAGAAAATGGGGAAAGAAAGGAACAACCATCTGAAGCCATTGATTTCTCTCGTGCAATTGTTTTACACATATTATTGTAATACAATAATATTTAGTATCTTAAAGTATTGCTTTTGATTCTATGATAATTTGATATGCATTTTAGATTGTATTTTATTAACTACTTTGAGTATAATTATAGACATGCAGAAAAACTGTTTTTGTTATTAAATTTTACAGCATTAGTATACAAAAAACACCCCCCAAAGACCAAAAACCTTGCATAATGAGCGGTCCAATAGGTTTAATAAATAATAAGCACGCAAATATTGATCATGTTGCAAGAAATTAATTAAAATGTTAAGTCTCCTACAAACCCAATGTCATACCTACAAATCTACCTGCTATACCAGTTAATAGCTTGAACCTTTTTGTCTTCAACTTATTCCTCTGTCTCATCACCACATCTAAAGGTAATTGAATCGCTGGATGCAGATGTGGAGACAAACATACCCCAAACAATAATTCAGATAGAAACCTAAGGTGTGTATCTGCTCTAAGACAGAGTCCCTCAACCTTAATAACTGTAAGATGTGTGATTTCCACTCCCAAAATTCCCCAGCCAGTACCAGTTTTTGGGAGTTGAAATGCACACATCCTGAAGTTGCCAAAGTTGAGAAGCACTGCATAATAATAATAATAATAATAATAATAATAATAATAATAATAATAATAATAATAATAATAATAATAATAATAATAATAATAATAATAATAATAATAATAATAATAATAATAATAATAATAATAATAATAATAATAATAATAATAATAATAATAATAATAATAATAATAATAATAATGAGGTACCTGGTTGATACCTAGGTTGATACTTAGGATGCTGGCAGCAACCCGTATCAACCAACAGCGCCAGTCAATTTGAATGTTCAGTTGACTGAGGTTCACGTCTAATGAATAATAATAATAAGGTTGGAAGGGACCTCGGAGGTCATCTAGTCCAACCCCCTGCTCAAGCAGGAAACCCTATACCATTTCAGACAAATGGCTGTCCAGTCTCTTCTTAAAAACTTCCAGTGTTGGAGCATTCACTGCTTCTGGAGGCAGGTTGTTCCACTGGTAAGGTGTTGCTCTTCATTAACTTGTAAAATTCACAAGGAATGGAAACATGAAACATGTTTCCCATTTTATCTCATGGGACAGAATATGTGGCTTAGATATTTCTGAAACATGCCGTTTCAAGATATTAATTACTTTAAAAAAGTGTATGCTCCCAAAACACCATAATTTTAAAAATACATCAATAAACTATAGTATAGCATAAAAATAAATGTAATAAAGATTATAAAGACTGGTGGACTAAATGAAAAATATCACCGGATCAAAATACCTGAGTTTAAAGTATTAAAAATGCTAAATTTCCAGGAAGGGATGGCTTTCTTACAGAATTCTAATGCAGTAAAAAGAATGAAGAGTTTTGAAGCATCCGAAAAGCAAATACATTTATTATGGTGCTTATTCGTAACTATGTTTCAAACACCAGAATCTCCTTTTTACCAAATACCCAGAAAACAGCAAAAGAAGTGTCCAGTGAACTTTCTAGGGTAAAAGGTAGGAGAAAAAAAAATCTTTCTTTGGCTGCCACCTGTCAAATTCCAGATTGAAAGCTGCACACAAAAATGACTTCTATATTTTGTATAAATACTTATATCCCCTAGGGCAACTTATGAAACATAAAGTCCATAAAAAGAATAATAATGAAATAGCCTTCAACCAAGTGCTGGAAAACAGACAAACAAGCAAAACTGGAAAAAGAACTGGTCCAGGGCTTAACAACAGAGAGGAGTTTTATAGAAGCATCTTATGTAGAAGATCAGGAAACCCCAAATGTACCAGACATGGTCCATCTTCCAAACACATCAGTCCAACTGCTCTTCCAAGATTGTAACAGCCCATTTTAAGCTTACACGGTATCTTAGAATGGCGTGTAATCAAGTTGGAAGAAAATATTTTCAGCTTTACATATTTTGAACATAAAACATTTTTGCACACCTTTAATCTAATGCACAATTATTGTAGAGTGAATGATCAGGGTAAGGAAATGTATGTACCTTTGCATAACTGTTCTGCATTTGCTGGAATTGAGTATGTCTAGTTCAGGGGTCTTCAAACTTTGCCCTTTTATGACTTGTGGACTTCAACTCCCAGAATTCCTCAGCCAGCATGGCTGGCTGAGGAATTCTGGGAGTTGAAGTCCACAAGTCATAAAAGGGCAAAGTTTGAAGACCCCTGGTCTAGTTTAATGAAAAGAAGGACCAGGGGTGACATGATAGCAGTGATCCAATATCTCAGGGGTTGCCACAAAGAAGAGGGAGTCAAGCTATTCTCCAAAGCACCTGAAGACAGGACAAGATGGAATGGATGAAAACTAATCAAAGAGAGAAGCAACATAGAATTAAGGAGAAATTTCCTGACAGAACAATTAACCAGTGGAACAACCTGCCTCCAGAAGCTGTGAATGCTCCAACACTGGAAGTTTTTAAGAAAAGATTGAACAACCATTGGTCTGAAATGGTGTAGGGTTTCCTGCCTGAGCAGGGGGTTGCACTAGCAGGCCCCCCAAGCTCCCTTCCAACTCTGTTATTCTGTTATTTCATTCATTCACTTCATTCCCATTGCTTACAACATTCTTTTGCCTTTCTCAATCTTGAGCCCTCCAGATATGTTGAAGGACAAATACATAAACCTCAGCAGAGGAGTGACCTCAGCAAAGTGAGAACTGTAGTCTATTTTGGAGGCTGCCAAGTTGGGAAGACTGCCACCAGCTCTATGCAGAAAGCTATGCTTTTATAGACCTGGCCAGGGAGACAGGGAGAATCTTTTGCAAATCTGATAAAGTGAGTTCTAGTCTGTAAAAATGTGTAGTGGAAGAGCAGTGTAAACTTTATTGTCTTGGGAGTCTTGGGCCATTTCCTCATTAGTGATTTATAGTGTCTTATAGTATCACCCAACCATCCTTGTGACAATAAAAATGCCTGTCTTCATTACTGATATATCGTCAGAGCCATAGCTGGATAATGTCACCACATGCTGTAAATCACTAGTAAGGAAGCAGCTTTTGGGGTTGTCTCAGCTGCAACAGATCTCTATAAACTGCCCTAGAACTTCATTCTGAGATTCAGATGAAGGGCTTTTCCCCGCTGCCGACTTAAAGTGCTCTCCAATAGTTTCTGAGTCAGCACAAAACAATGTTGCCAACTCTTGTGCAGTCTCTCTTGTATCTCTGCTGAGTCACTGCTAAACTGTGTTGCCCTGATGTTTAGGGCTGCCACTTGCTGCACGGAAAGTAATTGGTTTTCTCCTCTTGGCCCTTTTCAGCATATCATTAATCGACACGGAGAACATCCATTGATCACAGAACATAGAAGAACATAGATCAAGGCACCACTGAGCAACGAGGTCTGATTTCGGAATGATTGAGCTTTTCTAAGCTAATTTGTTAGCTACCCACCCACCCAAAGATGGGCATCCCTTAAGTTGAAAGAAAATGAAATAAAGAAATTTGTGAGACAGTTCCACAGCAAGAACAACCTCAGAAAGAAGGAAGGCAGATTCTGCCATGACTATGCAACTGGACGAGTTTTGTAGGGAAGGAGAAGTGAGACCGACCAGCTACTGGCTTACCACTGTTCTTAGGAGGAGTAGGGTTGGGAGAAGGGTTGAAACTGGCAAATACAGGGAAATTGACCAAGAAGCACAAGCATTCTACTTCTTTCCCAAATGAAATGGTGATGATCTCTCCCTAGCTTGCTGAAATTGTGGGGGGGGGGAATCTGGTGATAAAAGCAAAGAGGCATGGTGAGACAATTATGGGTGATTGATCAAGGATAGAGATCAGATTGAGCTATCAGCTAAGTATGGTGCATGGCACGAAAGAGGCGGCACAGCCAAGGAAAGCATATGGGGGGGGATTTTGACTGCTTGCATGCAACAAAGGAACATAGATTTAAACTTCTTCCTCATGAATAAGAAAATGTTGCTGGTCACTGAGCCAACTTTTCAGTAGAAAAGGATTCCATTAAATTCTATTGTTTCATTCTTTCTCTTGCAAAAACATGAGACTGAAATAAAAATCAGCCAAGCTTGGGACTACACTCTCTGAGGCATTGCAAGGAGAAATAATGCATATGCTTTCATTCCTGCTAGCTCCCTGTCCCTATAATCATTCTTGCTTTCTCTTTCCAGCCAAGCACAGGGGCCTATTGAAACTATCTGGAGGAAAGAACACTGTGGATGTCAGTTCTGTGGGTGGCGACACTCTAATTTTAAGGTCGCTTCTCTGAAGGGAGAGAAAAGAATCGAGTGACTGAACCAACCCTAAACATTGGGAAGTTCTTCTGGCTGGGATAAAAGCCTTAAGGTGGAGCTTAATTCTGCAAGTCTAGTAATAAAAGATCGCTGAGCAGGAGGGCCATTAAAGCAAGCAGAGTTCTCTGGAGCCCAAGGCAAGGAGACCCCAACAGGTTGAGAAAAAAGGACCAAACTCTCCTCCCCAGGCTGAGTAACTGAGAGCAAAGATGGAGGAGGATTGTGCAACTGCTTCTTCCCCAGACCGCCATTGCCTGGGTCCCAGGAGGATCTCAAGAGAAGAGCCAAAGCAAGCCTGGCAACTTTAACCTGGGAAAGCCCCAGGGCCTCCAAAGGCTCCATTTCAAAAGCACCGGGCCCTCCTCAGCCTGCTTTCAGGTTATTCCTAGCTTCAGTGGCAGCTCCTCCCTCGCTTCCTCTTCCTTTCTGTGCTGCTTCTGCGCAATGCTCACATTGGGGAAGCTGCCATCTTTGTTGAAGGCATTGGGTTTACAGGGCCTTGTCTTCACAGGGCCTGCCTCGGTCATTGGAATCAGTGAGGCGCATTGAGCATTTCGCCGAGGTCAATGGATAGAGAAAATGCCTCTCGCCTTCCACTCGTTCCTGCCCTACTTTGCTCTGCGGCTGTGACTTTTTTAGGAGATCAGGATTTATTGACATTACTTATAACCTGAACATGGAATGGGTTTGCATAAAGATTTGGAAATACCTGATAAACCACCCATTTATTAAAACTCAGCTGTGGACGAATCATCCACAGGACTTATCAAAGATGATGATGATGATGACGACGACGACGACAAACAAAGAGCCAGTTCTGCTCATTGGCATCTATTAAGAGGGGCTGAAGGGTTATTTTGTCTTCCTATTTAGTTCCCCTTTCTGCTAATAATCCAGCTGGGTGGACACTTTGAATGAGAAAAGAGAAAACAAGACATTAGGGAAAGATTCTGACATACTGTGCAAAAAATTGGACTTGGTGGGACTAAAAGGGGACATGGAAAGGACAATAGCTCAGTTTTTATTATCTTAAAAAAAGATGAAAAGGAGGAAATGGAATTGAGTCAGGAAGAAGAAAAGGCCAGAGGGAGAAAGAGCTATTTGCTATATGAAAGAAAGAAAGAAAGAAAGAAAGAAAGAAAGAAAGAAAGAAAGAAAGAAAGAAAGAAAGAAAGAAAGAAAGAAAGAAAGAAAGAAAGAAAGACTAAGAAAGGAAAGAAAGAAAGAGAGAGAGAGAGAGAGGGAGGGAGGGAGGGAGGGGAGGAGGGAGAGAGACGAGAGAGAGAGAGAGAGAGAAAGGAAAGAAAGAAGAAAAGAAAGAACGAAAGAAAGAAAGAAAGAAAGAAAGGAAGAAAGAAAAAGAAAGAAAGGAAAGAAAGAAAGAACGAAAGAAAGAGAAAGAAAGAAAGAAAGAAAGAAAGAAAGAAAGAAAGAAAGAAAAGAAAGAAAGAAAGAAAGAAAAAGAAAGAAAGAAAGAAAGAAAGAAAGAAAGAGAAAGAAAGAAAGAAAGAAAGAAAGAAAGAAAGAAAGAAAGAAAGAAAGAAAGAAAGAAAGAAAGAAAGAAAGAAAAAGAAAGAAAGAAGAGTACCAATTGTCCTGAAACTATCTAGGGACACTCAAAAGTAGGACAGGAACATCTATGAGACTTTCCTTTCCTACCTATAGCTTGGGGTCACTGGATTTAACTTAACGGTCAACAGTAGATTTATGTCTACCATACAAACAAAAGGAAGATCTACTTTAGCAAAGTTGTAATTAATCTATGTAATTCTCTTCTGGCTTCTCATTCTGGCTTTGAAAAGAGTATTAGGCAAATTAAAAAAAATAAAAATAAACAGAGTCTCCCTTTTTAGAGGCAGTGCATCTCTGCTGAAGATAAAAAGTAGAAGTTTCACATTTGGCTTTTTCCAGAGGCTTTTGGAAACCAAGTCCTGGATTAACAGTACCATTTTATATGCATGTACTTGGTAATAAGCCTTGTTCTTTAGTAAACATGCTTGGTGGAGCTACAAATAGATTTTTGTTCTGATTTGGAGGGCTCTTGGTGTGTGCTCATTAAGACTTATTAAAAGGAGATCAAATGAATACAGATAAACATGCTTAAAGTAGAGGTACTGTAGGTGGACTTAACAGGAAATAAGCCTACTAAATTCAATGTGTCTGCAATGAGATTTGTAAAAACACTTCAGTAGCGTAACACAAGGAGTTAAGTATCTGCTCTGGCTGGAGTCTTGATAGGGACACAAAATGGATGCCAGAAGTTTGTAATCTCTGTGCAACCTTCAGTTATGCAAAATTAACTAATGGTGCTCAATTCTGATTACTAGACAGCCTAAGAAGGGCCACATGCCAGGCAGAATTTGATTGGTTGTGTGCACACAACCTAATCCAGTGGTGGCAAACCTATGGCACGTGTGCCAGAGGCGGCACACAGAGCCCTCTCTGTGGGCACATGTGCCATTGCTCCAGCCCCGCCTCCCCCTGTGGCCCCCTCCTCACCAGCAGGCCCCCCGGAGGAGAGTTGCCCCCAGGCGCAGCCCGCATGGAGCAGCATAGCCAGGGACATGGCAGTCGGGCAGCAGGGACAAGACTCTGCTCTCATGTCCCGTTGCGCACAGATGATGCTGCGGGGCACGGGTGGAGGGCGTGGCCGCCATGGCATTACAGCACCACCTGGGTGATCTGCGGTGGGCCGTGGAGGCGGTAGGTGGCCCTGTGGGCAGGTGGAGCGGGGGCGGGGGAGGTGGGGTGGGGGTGGGGCAGGTGGGGCAGGGCAGGAGCGGAGTGGGGGTGGGTGAGGGGAGGGGCAGTTTTGGGGCACTTGGTGTCTAAAACGTTCGCCATCACTGACCTAATAAATTCAACTTACTTAGCATTCCTGGTGGGGTGGGCCAGTTGTATCAGACAATGGGTTGTTGTTGTTTTCTGCTTGCCTGATATAGTACTGTGATTTCCTTAGCACTGGAGCAGTCTATCTGAAAACTTTATCATCATCATCATCATCATCAAAACTTGTTTTTCTTTACACCTAATCCATGTTGTTGCTGGGGAGTTTACTGTTGGTGGTGATAGGGCTGGTTCTGTTTCTGAGAAGCTGTCCCAAACCAGGGTTTTCTAAGGTATCTACTTGGAGTTGTTTTAGTCATCCCATCATCTTCAGGTTTTCTAAGCAAAAAGACTTTCAGATTGAGATCCAAACTGCTTCCCTTTCGACCAAGCCTGTGCTTTCTGGTAGTGTTTGACCAAAGTTCCCATCACTCACATACAGCATGATATTGGCTTATGCTCCCTGTTGGAGCTACTGTCAAACACGTCCAGGAAGGACAGGGTGGGAAAGCTGAATTAAATGGAACTTTCTTTACATCCGCTTCAGTCAAGCCATGGCCCAAGCGGCCTTTTAAAAATTTCTAATCTGATACATTCAAATAATTGTGAATATATATTGGCATTGATTTGATGCTTGCAGAGCCGCTATCAGTTCAGCACCATCAGCAGCCCAATTTGGCTGCAGGACAGTCATTTCTTTAGTTAAAAACACCTAATTTGTTGCAATGGAATTTCCTTAGAAGGGAACCTTTTTACCTCTAAGGATCGCAGCCTGCAGGGACAGTCCTGATAACATCAAGGAGAGATTAAGTTCTGAATTTAAAGGGACTTGCTGCCACCTAAGGGAACAAAGTGGCTGGTTCACACGTGCATCTTAGATTTCTCAGAGCTGGGCAAGCTTTGAGCTTTGCGTGATCGGGTGACTTGAGTGACTCCCCTGAATACTGTCCTGCCAGAGTTGCTGTGGAAGTTCTTGCTGTGAATATTACCCATGGAGGCCCATTCATGCAGGGACCTCCTTTGATAGTGAGTCTTAGAATCTGCAGAAGGGAACCTCTGAGCCTTCACAGATCACCTGAGGTCATCCCAGCAACTTACACATCTCGAAGCTAGCTTTCTTCCAGGAGGCATTTTTCAAGGGATGGGCACCATGGATATATGCCCTAAGGCAGGGGTAGGCAACCTTGGCTCTTTTATGATTCCTGGACTTCAGGCTGGCTCAGGAATTCTGGGAGTTGAAGTCCACGAGTCATAAAAGAGCCAAGGTCTGCCTACCCCTGCCCTAAGGTTATACATAAATAGTACCACTTGTTTAGGCTGAACATATAGGGAACATGTTTAAGGAGATTGTAGTGCACCAATTAAGTTAAGCAATACGGGTGGAATTAGGAACCTCCATATTTATTGTCACCTCGACAGATATTGTTTGAAGACAAATCTGATAATTTGTGATATATTTTGCAGGATCATAATAAGAATGACTGAACTTTTCTTACATGAAATGCTTGGGGAAGGCAGTGCAGAGGAGAAATTCTCCTCTTTCTTCACACAGTACTGTATTCAGGCCACATTCTTCAGAAACGTCTTTAACACGAATATAAAGCATTATAAAGTATTATCATCCAAATGTTATTAAAATATCCCCCATGATGATTTGGAATTGAAATGTAATCTTCAACATCTCCAACACAAGACAAGAATTTCTCACCTCACTAACATCTCTTTGTGACTCACTCAAATGGTTCCTCTAGTTTTTTGTGATGATGATTAGGGTGATCCAGTTGGGAAATGGAGGTGTTTCTAAAGCATGGGGCTTGCAAATATGGGTGCAATCAAATGAATACAACACGATTTCTAGATAAACATTTGAGGGATTGCATTCTGTTTCTCCAGGATGATTGAAAGTATATTTACTTGGAAGTCTGATCTTCTTTCAAAGAGATTTACTAGCATGTAAATATATTGGATGTAGCTGGCTATCCCACTGTATTAATGAATGTTACACACAAGGAAATATGCATTGGATTGAGTCCTGCATCCCGAATTATATTTACTTTGATGTTCCACGGATGTCCATAGGGAGTGCACTATTGAGATATTTGACATCTCAAACAACTGGGTTGTTATCTGGGACTAGGGTTGGGAGTCAAATATTGAGGTTAGACTTTCTCACCTGTGGTTTTCCTGAAAAGCTGGCCTGCAGTTTCATGATTCCCAGCTGTTGCAACCATCCTATCTGAAGGCTATCAGTCTGGCAAGACTCATACTGGACTACTTCACCTCTTTCCTCAGCTCAAACTATCTAGGAAAGACTAGCTGAGATAAGAAAAAAAGTAAAGTGGGGGGACTGCTTGCAGGAGCTCCTTCAGAGCACCTCCAAATTCTTCTGAGAGAAGCTGGATCCCCAATCCCATAAGTGAAGCAAATCCCACCTGCCTCTTCTTTCAGATTCGTCCAAAACTTTCTCAAGGAATTAACAGTGCCTTGCTATACAGATCTATTACAGAGATGCAAACCCCATTGAACTCAACAGGACGTATTCCTACTTTGGTCAAACAGAGAAGATCACTGAAGACTGTGTCAGTCAAGTCCAATCAAATCACTCAAACTGCATGATCCTGATATCCTTTCCAGAGGCCGATCTCAAGCAGATACCCTTCAAAATAAACCCCATTGATTTCCACGAGATGGTCTTTCCAGACCATCCTTCAGCTTGCATTATTAAACCCCATTGATTCTAGTGGCAGAGAGTTAAGTCAGCTCTCCTCTACCTGAAATCAATGGGATTTAAAGAGATCTTAAGTACTTTGGCTGCATCAAGTTATACTTGGCTCTAAAGTCATCCAGAGAGAGCGGATGAATTATTGGGAAAAGGAGCTTAGTACTTTCCACCCAGCCCTAGATTTTATTTCTAGATCTGATCGACAAGGAATAATGGATTGCTCCTTCTTCAATTCTGCTAAAGTGCACCGTGAGAAATGTTGTATATTCAGTTAATTGCGCTCGGTAGCAAAGAGGCGAATGCCCTCTGCTAAGAAGCAAATGTTTAGATAAATAACAAGGATCCTCCTGGCAAGGTCGAAGCGTCTGTGGTCGCTTTGCATCTCTTTCATTTATTAGCAGTAATAGACACACGAAAGGCGGCCCTGAAGTGTAACGCTGCCGGTTACGCGAATTTTGGAAAGGAAAAGGAAAGACGGAGGGTGCATAATCATAGCGGGATGAGAAATTAAAGCCTCGGAAAGGCCGTAGGGTTTAAAAAAAGAAAACTAGCCATTCAAGAAAAGGTTTCCCAGAAGCATGGGAGACGGAAGATTAACGCGCCGTTTCCTTACAAACCCGCACAGTCCAACTTCGGGAGAGAAAAAAATTACAGTAAACAGTCTCCGGAAAAGAAAAGAAAAATGTCCCGTTTATAGTTAAACGCTCCGGTTAGTTCTTCCCGGGAGTCAAATTGGGGTGTGTGTGTGTGTGTGTGTGTGTGTGTGTGTGTGTGTGTGTGTGTGTGTGAGGTGGAGGGTAGAGGGGGAATCTTCTTTGTCACACCGCCTGCGTTCTGCTTGCGTTTGGAAATGCATGGCAACAACGTAGTGTTGCTGTTTTGAAGCCATAGAAAAATTATGCAAATCAACCCCAAAGCAAGCGATCGCCTTTTGAAATGGTAATGCTCTATTCATTAAGTACTTATTGGGAAACTAGCCGCTTTCCACCTCCACCCCCTTCAACCACCACCCTTCTCCCCCCCCCTTTTTTTTTTTTTTTTGCAAGAAAAGCAACGCTATTTCTTTGGAAGAAGAGCAAAAGAATGAGAAAAGAAGACAAACATGACGGCGGGGTATTTAAACTGTCTAGATATTTGGGGGTGGGAGGGGTTCCCCCTTCATTATTCCCTTTAATGTATTGATAATTCTTTACTACACCTGGGATGCGTTTCCATCCCATCTCCCACTCTGAGCCCGGTGACTGTAAGAATCCAGTTTCAGACACACTATTAGCAGGAAAATCTCTCGGGAATCGCTGGAGCCTGCTCCTAAACCCACCCTCACTAACCTTCTCCCCGGGCCCCACACACGCACAGATTCCATCGTAACTTAATTCCCATCCTGCACCAATACCCAGCAGGAACATGAATGATGGGAATTGTAGTCCAGTTGTAGTCCTCCATACCAGAGGAAGCAATGGGGAAAACCATTCTTGCTGAAGGACTTTGGGCTGCTGGCCAGGGTTGCATCTCCCCTCCCCCAATTGTATTTGACTCTAACCGTCATATTCGGTAATTCTAAAAGAGAGCGAGAGCACAAGAACGTTCCTCTTTGTAGCCCATTTCCCATATGAACGTTGAACATTGCAGTTCGAGGAGATTTCAAGGCGAATATTTGGAATACACACCACCTCTCCGAAGTGTCAAAAATGAAAATGAAAAGAAACGGGAGGCTCGTTCCTTTTTTTGCTTAGTATAGAAAATAAACGGAAAGCTGAGTGGGGGGGGGGGGGGTCTCAATTTATTTTGCAGGGCCAACCTGCCAAGGGCGTCGAGAATAAGGAGACTCTGCGGGGGGCAGGGGTTGGGGCAGTGGTCTTTCGTGTAGAGGCCACAACTCGTGGCAAAGACAACCAGTCGACTTTTCGGCCCTAAACGTGGCAATTGACTGGTAAGCGGTTGACTTAATTCCAAAGCGCGTTCAAATCGCAGGCGTTCTAGGCAAAGGGGGGGGGGGAGTTTGTGCTTGAGCTATGCTTCACGTTTTGTCTAAATTCACCCACTGATACTGCTTATTTGCTGTTGCTATTTAAAATACAGATAGACGTCAAGCTACCAGTTTTATGAGCGGGTGGGCTTACTGCCTGGATCATTGCATTGCAAAAGAAAAGTGAGGATGATCTTCCAGCAGTCAAACGTAAGGGTGTGTGTGGAGCGAAGAAAAATGAATGATTGGCGGCGCACCTCGAACCAAATTTCCCGCTTTTGTGGGAAGAGATAGAAAGTGCCAGGCGCTGGGTTTCAAGGAAGTTTATAAGCAGATTGCTAGTTAAGTCGCCTTAGCTCCAATTCCCCCAAGTGCGCGGATTCGATTTTGCCCCATTCGGTAATCGATCAGACTCGAGGGAAGCTTCAGCCACAATTTGTAAATCCACCTGTCACTTTTAAGGTTTTTTTGTTTGTTTTTCCCCCATGAAACCTCAGGTCACCCTCCCCGCCATCTGCTGGATGATGAAAGCAAATTGTTGCTTCCGAACAGCTTCAGCGACCAGACGGGGATATTGTGGTGTTCTTTAGATCTGGTCCCTGAGTTAAGTCGCTGGGCGGAAAGACATCCCCCATCGAGATGCCCCACGTTGTGCCTGTGCAGAATCACTGAGGAACGCCAGTCGTTTTACACTGTTTCTTTATACCCCGTAATTCAGGGCAACGCCGCAAGGGCTGGCCGCCTCAGCTACAGTGATCAGAGTGGCTTTTAGGGCCAAGCGGCAGGCCGTAAGGACGACACTCGAGTAAAGAGCCGTTTCCTTTAAGGTCAGTCTGGATGGAATATGGACGGCAGGGAAAACGGGGTAAATAGAAAAGAAAGGCCACACCAAGTCCCTCAAGTCCCCCTTACCCCAAATTAATTTCAGACACACGCGCGCTCGCACAAACACACACACACACACTCCAGTCATTCGATTTCCCCAGTTCATTGATAATTATATACCATCAATTCGGGGTCGATTCTTAGCGACCACATGGATTTTTTCTCCAGCATGAGAAAAATCCTCCAGGTAAGTGATAAAATAGAAGGAGGTGGAGTTCCTTTGCTACCCTAAAGGACCAGGGGTTGGCGCGAGGTTTTGGAAAGAATTACTTGAGGTTAGGAATTTAAAAAAACCCGTCCCCATGGAAAGTGTCTATGGATTAATTGCACACATCGCTCCTCTTTTCATTGGAATAGAGACTGCTTCCTGCAATGTCATTGCCTTGCGCCCTATGAAACTCAGATGAATGTTCGCCTTTTTAACCGAGACACAGCTACTACAGCTGCTCGCTTAGATTTCACGACCCTACCCTAAGCACGTGTCCTAGCCGTCCAAATGGGAGAGTTGCGCTCTACACCTGGAATTTGACTCGCCTTTACGCAGTCTCCGTTCAGTTTACGCCATGGAGGCAAAAAGCTTAGCTTCGAGCTGCTGTTGGGTTTAGGATCGCAGCCTGCCACACGTGTCCCAAACACTTCTTGGGTCCGAGAGGCGTTTCCTCGCAAGCCAAGTCTCTCGCACTGCAGCGAATTCCTCCACCCCGCCCCCGCACGATCGCAAGTCTCTCGTCCTTTATTAGGGCGGCGAGGTCCGTTGCAGGCCTCCGTCCGGGGCTGGTCTGCAATGGAACGAAGCCACAAGCCAATTGTCAAAGCCTCAGCCTGGTGCCAATGGGGAATGCCTTTAGTTTGGCGGTGGCGGCGGGCTGGCAGGCCGGCCTTCTCCCCTTCCCTTTACGCCTCCTGCCTCCCTCGCGGGCAGCTCTGAAACTACGCGACGCTATATAACCTCCCGCGCTGGGAGGGGGGGGGGGACAGAGGGGGTGGAGAGAGGAAGACAAGAATGCATTTCGTGGCTCGGCGTCCGGCCAGCTTCTTCAGTTGCAGCCGCTGCGCTCCACCGCTGGGCCTCAAGCCACCGCGCGCGATTTTCTCTCAGCCTCAGCCTCAGCCGCCGAGGGGGAGGCGGGATTTGATTTTATTTTGTTTTCCCAGAGTCCCGCCCAAGTCCTTCCTTCTCTTCCTTGGTTCCATCTGGGAAGGAGCTGGGCGAGGGGCGTGTCTTCCCGCATATGCAGATGAGGCGTCGTGACGGACAGCTCGCCTTGCCAATGTCCCTCCGAAAACTCCTTTCCCCACAAACTCCTCGCCTTCCCAAGCTCCTATGCCTGCTCCAAAATCCAAGACTTGTCGCAGGCGCTGGGGGGGAAAGCTCGCCTTGCCTTACTGGCGGGCTACGAGCGCGGGAGGGGAGGGAAGAATTGCGGAGCCAGCGGAGACGGCTTACCCGGTGCAGCCCGGTCGAGGCTGGTTTTTCCTCCCGCTCTCCCTTATTTTTGACCTCTTCCCTGCCGGGGTTTGGGGAGACGCCTCCTCTTCCTCTTCTCTTGCTTCCCGCGCGCCTTTCTCGCCCAGATGCCCACCGCCGCTACCTCCTCCTCCTGCAGCAGTGGGTGACTTCTGCGTGGGAAAGGAGGAGAAGGAGAAAGAGCGCGCGCGCGCGCGCCCAGAAAGAGCGAGCGGCTTTCCTCCGCCTCGCGCCAGGCTCTCCTTTTGGCTCCGGCTCCTCCTGCCTATGGAGCGGACGCTGTGAGCTCCTCCGCGGCCGGAGTGCTCAGCAGCAGCAGCAGCGGCGGCCGCGGCGGCAGCAGCCCAGCCGCTGAAGTGCCAGCCGTCCTCCTCTCCGCCCGGCTCAGTCCAGGCCCCCCGCTTCCCTTCCTTTTGCCCGCCCGCTGACAGTCGGCCGGCCAGCTATGTCCTACCCTCAGGGCTACCTCTACCAGCCCCCGGGCTCGCTGGCGCTCTACTCCTGCCCGGCTTACGGGGCGTCGGCGCTGGCGGCGCCCAGGAGCGAAGAGCTGGCCAGATCATCTTCGGGCTCGGCGTTCAGCCCTTATCCCGGATCGGCGGCGTTCACGGCCCAAGCGGCAGCCACCGGCTTCAGCAGCCCGCTTCAGTACTCCACCGACCCGGCCACGGGATTCCCCTCCTACATGGTGGGTAACTGACGAGCGAGCGAACGACCCGCCTCGGCGCCATCCTTCACCATCGCCGCCGCCTCCATCTTCCTCCTCCTCCTCCTCCTCCTCATTCATCGCTCCCCCCACTCGTATCTCCGAGACCATCTGGGCTAGGCTGGGGGATCGTGTGAATGTACCCCGCGCTAAGCTCACCGTGTGAACCGAGGAAAGGAGGGAGCAGCTGTCTTCCCCTCGCTGGCTTTCTCTTTCTGGAAGCTTTCTTTTTTTGTTCTTCGGTTGTGCCATCTTTCGCTGCTTTTCTACTTTTCCTTTCTTCCTTTCTTTTCCTTTTCTTTCCTCTTTGTATCTGGGTTTTTAAAAACTTCCTCCTCCCTTTCCTCTGTATTATTTTTTTATTTTTTTTGCTCCCTGGATTCTGCTTTCCCCCTTTCCTTTCTCTTTTATGTTTTCACTATTTTTCTGTTAAGTTTTTTCTTCTTCTGTTTTTTTGTCTCTCTTTGTCCACTTTTACTTCCGATTGTGTAATTTACAGTGCCGACGTTCCACTGATTTAAAGGAGTCCAAGCGGGGCGTGTGCGCGCGCGCGTGTGTGTATGTATGTGCGTGTGTCCTCGCGCTCTTAGTTCTTTTCACGCAGCTTCGGGCAGATGTCCACCACTTCCCGATTGCTGCAAAGTATGTTAATGTCGGCGTTCGTGCGTATTTTGTAGCTATTGCAAACCGACGAAGGATTAAAGATAGCAGAGCCAATTGGTCCTGGGAAAGTGGGGAGAAGGGTTCGTTTTCTTTCACTACACACGAGATATCAGATCCAACGTCTTTGGCTGGACTTCTCTCTCCCTCCCTCTTTCTCTCTCCCATAACCTTCGCCTTTTCTCCCAGCCCGGCGATCTTTATTTAGGATAATGAGAGCCCCATCTCAAATGCTCCTCTGTTTGACTTTCTCGTGGCAAAAGAAAAGCACCCGCAAGTTGCCAAGTTTTTCTTGTTTTTCTTTTTCTCTCTCTCCCCATGGGTTATTTCAGAACATTAGGTAGATTTGGAGCGCGTTGTAGTTTTCTTTCCTGGACCGGCTATAAAACTTATCAAGTTGCTCAACTAATTTCCTTCCCTTCTCCATACTCCCTTATTATGCAGACTTTAAATCAGCGTAATTTAAACGTTTAAAGGGTGAATTAAAATGCTAATTATATCGTATTTGACCAATTCGAAACGGTGCATATCTCCTGGTTTGCAAATTGGATTTGCAATGCATTAGCGGACTGAATTGCTAAGTGGGTTTTTTTTGTTGTGTCTCTCTTCCTATCTCTCCCTCCCCGCCCCCCGCCCCCTCCCCGAGCAAAAAAGAAAAATATCTTAGCCATTCGTGTAGACATGGAGGGGAAAAGTAGAAAGAGGTCTTTAGAGAGGGAAATAAACTAATATGTTAAATAAATTGAAACTACGAAATGAAAATTTCAGCAGTTTTTCCAGGAGGCGAAAGGAATCTGATTCCAATATCACCCGGGCTTTTTTAAAATAATAATAATAATAATAATAATAATAATAATAATAATAATAAAGCAAAATGCATAGGAGTGTTCCAAAAAATAAATCATTATATATAGTTCTCTGTTCTGTTCGCTTTTGTAATATTAATCATATATTCGTGCCGACCACCAGCTGTAGAAATAGCTGAGTAAACACTTTGCTTTGGCGCCTGGCAGGGTTCTCCTTACGACGCCCACACGACGGGCATGAGCGGGGCCATCAGTTACCATCCCTACGGCAGTCCAGCCTACCCCTATCAGCTCAATGACCCGGCCTACCGGAAGAACGCCACGCGAGACGCCACGGCCACGCTGAAGGCCTGGCTGCAGGAGCACCGCAAGAACCCGTACCCGACCAAAGGCGAGAAGATCATGCTGGCCATCATCACTAAGATGACCCTCACGCAGGTCTCCACCTGGTTCGCCAACGCCCGCCGGAGGCTCAAGAAGGAGAACAAGATGACTTGGGCGCCGCGCAACAAGAGCGAGGATGAGGACGAGGACTTGGAAGGGGAGAGCGGCGGGATGCGGAGCAAGGAGGAGACCGGCACGGACAAAGGGCGGGACAGCAACGAAACGTCGGCGGAGGACGAAGGTGAGAGCTGGACCGGGGAGGAAGTGGCGGGCAGCCCGTTTCGGGATCGTTCCATTTGGAGTTCAAAAGAACGGGGAAGGCAGCCCCGGAGCGAGGCTAGGGAGAGGTTTTCAGCGGCCGCCTCTTTCTGACGGCCTTTAGGCTCTTCCAGTGTAGCCGGCACCCCCCACCCACCTACCCCCAATCCGCGCAGCACTAAGCTGAAGTTTCTGTAGTTTTAACGCTCTCCCACCGGTCGGGCCTCGTTTACTGCCTTAGATAGAGGAGCAGGAGGAATAATGGTAGCACTGCTGGTGTTGTTAACGCTCCATTTCTAAAAGCTTTAGGAATATAGTGTCTGCAGGCGGCAGGAAAGGTCGGCCTTGCAACTGAGAGGGGCAAAGAAAGAAACCCGGGGGAGGCCGCTCCGCGGGACTCTTCCCGGCCGTTCTCTTGAAGGAGAGTTGGGCAAAAGGCCTGGGGCCTTGCAGAGGGTGGCATCCCGCTTAGGGCCTGCAGAGCCGGGTAGGGAGACGGGCACGGAGGCGCGAAGGCCAGGAGAGCGGGGATTTGGGGCTGCTGATCCTGCCGCCCGCCCGCCTGCCTGCCTCGACAGTTTCTCTGGTTCTTTGCTGCAGGGATCAGCTTGCAGGTGGATTCCCTCACCGACCATTCCTGCTCGGCCGAATCGGACGGGGAGAAGGGCCCGTGCAGGGCGGGGGACCCGCTGTGCGAGTCAGGCTCGGAGTGTAAGGACAAGTACGAGGAGATCGAGGAAGACGACGACGAGGAGGATGAGGACGAGGACGAGGACGACGAAGGCGACGAGGCGGGCAGAGGCCTCCTCCCCAAGCCCGTCACCTCCTCTCCTCTCACCGGGGTGGAAGCCCCGCTCCTGGGCCACCCGCACGGCCAGGATTCTGCCAGAAACGCCGCCAAAGCTGCTCTGGACGCCCGGATCCCAGCCTCGGTGGCCTCCCAGACTACTACGCAAGCCAGCAAGCCCAAGCTCTGGTCGCTGGCGGAAATCGCCACCTCGGACCTTAAGCACCCGCACCCGCATCCCCACAGCCACAGCCTGGGCCAGAGCTGCCCGCCCTCGGCCCCGCCGCCTTCCACCCCGCACAGCGCTGCCTACTCGCCTTCTTCGCTCTTGGGGAGGCATATTTACTACACGTCGCCTTTTTATAGCAATTACACAAACTACGGGAACTTCAACGCCCTCCAAGGACAGGGCATCTTGAGGTACAACTCGGCCGCCGTGGCCTCCAACGAGGGACTCAACCAAGCAGCGGTCTTAACCGGCGGCGGCGGCGGCGGCGCGGCTCTGAAGGCGGGCTCGGAAAACTCGCTGAAAAGCATGGCCGGCCACCTCGAACAGCATTACAAGCCTCCCAGTTCAGATCCCAAGAAAGGTAGGTAAACTCTTTGTTTCTCCTTTTGCTTCCGAGGAGGGGGAAAAACCATTTAAGCTCTACCTCAAAGAGTGGGGAAAGCAGGCGGCCTTCCCCGTTCAGCCCACAAGATCACCCAATAAGTATGGAAGGGGGCTGGGGGGGGGGGAAGGAAGTAGACTGTCCATCGATTGACGGGGGGGGAGGGGTGGGGGTCAAGCCTTCCCACTGCTTAAGAAGGCAAAGCAAAAGGGCATGTCCGCAGCATCAGCTCCTTGAGGTGCCAGTTGGCCTAGCCTCCCCTTTGTTTTAACTAAGCCCTTGTCCTGGGCTGCGGTCCTAATCAAGATTTTGCCGGAAGCGCCTTTCATCGAAGGCAAAGAGGACTGCCCTTCTAGTAATCTAGAATACCTTTAGGAAGGAAATGCAAATACGTCTTTCCAAAATTAGGGAAACTAGATTGACGAGGCAAAAAGAAAAACAAACGAGCAAACAAAACCTGGAGTCTAAACTGTTAAAAGTGCTTTACAACCGGTGCTAAAAACCCATTTTTTAAAAAAAAAGTTATGTCACGAATCCTTATACCTGAGAAATGGAAAGATGCCCAGAGATAGAAGGCCAGCTTGGTAAATACAACACATTTAATATTCCTAAATCTCAGACTGGATGGAAGACATGTTAATAGTAGTAAATGTGATAGCAGCAATAACGCTCATCACCATCACTTTCTGAAACAAGCAGAAGTTTTGACAGTCTGCGGGTGAGTAAATTCTCTGCAGGAAAGTGTGCAGTGAGATTCCTCCCTAAGTACATTTAGTCAGAAGCATGTCAGAGTGGGCTATTAAACTTTTGAACGCAGCTTGAACCACCGGCCACGTCTAAGGGTGTCCTGTCACCCTAAGAACTCTTAGGGGCTTGCTTAGCTTTTAAACAGGAGGTCATTAGGAAAGGTGGTCTCCCAATGAGCAATTATACCCCTCCCCTTAAATCTCCATCAGCTGAGAAATGATGCCAGAGGGGCAGGCCTTTTAAACACTCAGCTCTGAGCTTTTGTGCAAGAAGGAGCTGGCTGTGCCCAGAGTGAATAATCTAGTTAGCCAGCTGTGTCCTGTGACTAACTGACGCTTCTATTTTGACAGACCCCACTGAAATGTGCACAGTAGGAGTACAACCATTCCTATAGAAGGGCAATCACACAGCAGCCAGGCAAGTAAGTGAGACCCATATTCTTTTTCTTTTTGCCTTTTATTCTGTTGCACTAGTTAGAGGGGGAATCCTTTGGCATCAGGTCCTAAGACACATCGCCCACCCTGTAAAATGGGCTTAAGGTTCATTTCTTGCTCCATTACCAAAGAGTAGTACGATGACCAAGAACCTCCAAGACCTTTGTGTTTTCACTTTGCAGAAAACAGCTTAGCTGTTTCATATGCACACCATCTTCCTATAAAATGGTCCATTTTGAATGGGTACTTAAATTAGACCTTTTTTAAAATGTTATTTGCAAGTTAAAGATATAAGGGAGTGGGCAGTTATTGCACAAGACCTCACCGAAATGAATGCTGTGGTGCGGGGGGGGGGGTGCGTGGGAAGAGAGAATCATGCTCACTTTGCAACCCAGCCAGAATTGATCTCATTGTCCTCTTCCACTATTTGAAGTAAGCGTGTAAAATAATAGATGCAAGAAGCCTTTGTTGTTATATTGCCAGTAGGGAATGAAGGAGAACTTCCTACTTCTTTGAATTTGTTTATTTCAGTTTAGGCACCCCCTGACTCCAATTGATTCTGGGTGGCTGTATAATAAACAGTATCTACACAGACCTTAAATTTAAAGAACTATGCATCAAAATAAGCCCTTAATTTATCTGGAATACTGATATACATTTCAAATAGCAGAGACAGACAATGAGATAGATCTTGGCCAGGTTCCAAAGAGTATCTGCATTCATTACCTAGGTTCATTCCCCATCTATTTCCAAAAAGCTGCTGCAGTTAATTTGGTTTTTTTTTAAAAAAATAATAATCCTATGATCAAATATTCTTTACTCCCTAAAAACAACAACCCCCACCCCACCCCACCCACCCCAGTCCTTCTCAGGCAAGGAAGGAGAATAACCTTTTCACTTTGCTGCCAGTTTTAACACATTCTGTGTAAATGAAAGATTAAGGATGATCTGGTGTTTTCCTTGGTCCACAGGTAGGTGTCACAATTGCTTTGAGAAAAGTCAACAAGCCATCATCTCTCCCCAAGCTAATCTATCTATCTCTATCTGTAACTCTAACAAAACTCTAAATCCGGATCACATCTTGTGCCACTGTATAAAAGAAGACCACAGAGCACTCTTAGATCTACAGACTCTAATTATTGAACCAGAATTTTGTTGGACATTAATGTGCATTTACTGGTATAGTCTAGTTTCCCTAATGTATGTGTGATTAAAAAAAGGAAAAGAAAAACAAAAAAAAAAAGGAAATCTGTTTTTTTCTCAGGATATCTTGACTTGATCACTTCATTACCACGGTATATACATATATACATATATATCTATATATCTATATTCTGTAGGTGTGATAGGACTTATTGTACAAACTCTTTGTAAAAGATACACACAGTAGGGATTAATTAAAGAAACTGCAAGTACTTACAAAATGAAACATATTTGATATTTATTTTTGTAATGATATAAAATCTTCCAGTAATTTATGCAAGTTGTATTGCAATGGAATCCCGAGTCTTTTGTAAATAAATTATGCCTGGTTTTTATTTGAAACATTGATGGTTATACAATCCCTTGTTGTTTCACAAGAATTCTTTACTAATTTATATCTATAATTGTAAATAAAACAGATTAGTCTACAACAAGGTGCTGCCTTTTTATTCAATTTTACTGGTTATAAATATGCATATTTGGTAATTTATGATAATTTGCAAAGCGTTACAGATATGTTATCTTTTGAATTTATTTAGTAATGTGACTACATAAAACTTAGCTAAACTTTATTGAATTAATTTATATAGATACACAGAAATAACCAACATTTTTCATACGAAATACTGCTTTAACCCACATTTTAAGTAAATGCACTTATTTTTTAATCAAAAAGTAAAAACACTCCAGGAAATCCTTCCAGTAAAAAATATTCTCCCTCATTTCAAGTGCTTTCTACTCATTTCTATAATGCACCTAAGGCATCTATCTTGGGCTTTTTTTAAAAAAAAAAAAGGGGGGGGGCAGAAGCTCAACAGTCTCTTTTCTCCCACTCCCTCAGCAAATAATGAGAATTCCCATATAGTAAAATTTCAATAAAGAGACAAACAACCATTTATTTTCTTTTCCAAAGATAAATTGAGTGAATATAACTTACGGTTATGAAACAAGAATAATAGCTTCTTAGACTGCCCTTTAATCAATCATACACTTATTTTTCAAGAGGCTCATCTATTTTATTCCATGATTAATAATGTTCCGGCATGAGAGCATTATTAGATCCCAGCAGGAGAGATCCTGGATGCTTTTAGCTGCTTTGCAATGGTCAGTTGGGGTTCATTACCGGCTGATATTGAACCATTTATAAAATCTTGTCTAAACATCTGCCAGCTCAGATAGGCCGATGTGTCTGAAGATGGCAAATGGCTGGAACAGTTGATATTGACAAACGGGACTCTCTCCAGTGGCTTTTTGTTCACTGAAAATTAGTGGCCTCTAGCTCAGGGGCTTGTTAGAAAGGGCATTTGAAAGTGATCTCAGATAGTTCAGACTTCAGCCAAGGGAATGTTAACTGGATAAAGAATGTGGAGTTGTGTGTGTGTGTGTGTGTGTGTGTGAGAGACAGAGAGAGAGAGAGAGAGAGAAATGAAAAGGGGACTGGTGGAAGGGGGGGGAGAAAGCTGCAGCTTACAGGAAGGTTAGAAACATTTTAGGTATTTGCAGTTTAGTCCCTTGGTGCTTAGAACAGCTTAACCAAAAGATAAGTTGCTGTTGGGACAAGTTGACAAATAATGCAAGGAGGGGGAGAGAGAGAGAGAGAGAGATGGAATCATCTTCTTAACATCTTACCTGAAGTTCCCACATACATAAATGACTTGGATTTCAAAATAAATATGTTTTAAAATACACCTTTGGATTTTAGCAAGGCAGTTGAATATGCGCAATTAAATTATTCAGGCTAATCCTTGTTTCTGGAAGTTATTCCAACTGATATTTACTGCTCCGTATACAGACACAGATGAATTTACTGAAAGACTTTCCCCATCTCTTATTCTGTACGCGCATGAGTGCATTTGTTTGCACTTAAGAAATAATTTAGAGTACATGGTATTTTATACTGCTCTGTGGGAAACAGTACAACACCAGCCCATAGAGAAATTCACCCCGAAAGCTTCAGAAAGCTTCAGCTGAATGGAAATCAAAGATGTGCCTATTTGTTTCAACTGAGCTAACATAAAAGAGTCCATATTAGGTCTGCACCCCTCCAATTCATTTCAGTGGTAGATGGTGCCATCAGAAATTTAGTAATATTTCCACTAGCCCAGATCACAATGAGGTTTGAATTCATAACACTCAGCCCTGTGCATTAGTGTGGCTGGCAAAACACATTTCTTATTAGGAATGGCATGTGATGTTAAAATAATTTCATATTTAAATACAACACGGTGATGTCTTATTTTTTAAAATCCAGGCTAAAACATCTTGAAGAAACCCCCCCCCCCTTCCCCAGCTAGGATACAAATCAGTCCTGCTAGTCAGATTATTGGGGGAAATGCTGAGACTCCTAATTTTTTTTTTTTTAAAAAAAGCTTTATTTTTAATCACACCTTTATTATTTTTTGTATAAATAACTCAAAGCCTTGAACATATCTAATTCCCCTTCCTCCTTCAATTTTCCCCACATCAACCATGTGAGATGAGTTGGGCTGAGAGAGGGTAACTGGCTCAAAGTCACAGCCAATTTATATGCCTAAATCTGGACTAGAACTCACAGTTCCTGGTTTTTGGCCTGGCGCCTTAATCGCTAGACCAAACTGCCTCTTTTTCTTTTTCTGGGGATCTTTATAAAGAAACGTTTTTCCTAAATGTTTCCTTACCTAATAGTTTCACCTCCACTCTTCTGCCTTTTTGCCTCCCCTCCCCCCCGCCCTCTTGTTATACTCTACGTTTTTTTACAGGTAATATGCACATTCCATTTGGTTTTGTTTTAAATTCATTTTGTGGCAAAGATTAGGAAATCTAACGACTTTCCTTTGATGATTATATGCCCATGAATGATCTCGGATCTCCATAATTTACTCATCCCCTTGCTGGAATTTAGATCTGGGATTTTTTCTTCTTTTTTCTGAAAGGAAAAGTTGGAAGACCTGAGACTGAATAATGCTTCCTTCTTCCTTGCCACATTTAGTCGGTTTGGTGTAATCTCGGGATCTAAACGAGAATATCAACACGGAGCGGTCCCTAATGGAAGCTCCTCTCGCCCTCCTTGCGGACTTCCTACACAGTGTAAGCGCCTTCTGAGAAGAGCAGAGGCCGTTGCCCATCTACTACGGCTAAGATTACCGGGCAGTTCTTCTGAACTAGAACCGCACAATCTGCTGTGTATCCGCTGCGTTTTAATGAAGGTTTAATTTAGGAATACTCTACTATATCGTCCGAAGTCTCACTTCATTCTCTTTCAACGCGCCGGAGAACTTTCTGAGGGATTCTCCCCCCTCCTCTATTAATTAGATAGACTGTAGGCTTTTAAAAAGTCTGGAGACGAAGAAAACAGAGACTAGCGATAAGATTAACATGCAGTGCCAAAGGACAACGTGGCAATTGTCATATTTGGCTCCTTTTGGTTTCACTTCCCCCCCCCCCAACGCCCAACTCCAACGAGGAGGCCATTTAGATAATAGAATAACGGAGTTGGAAGGAACCTTGGAGGTCTTCTAGTCCAACCCCCTGCTCAGGCAGGAAATCTTAGAACATTTCAGACAAATGGTAATCCAATCTCTTCTTAAATGGCGTTAAAGAGCGATTTCATTATTGTATTATCTCGTTGCTTTGCAGCCCAGACTTTGCAGCCCAGACAGTGTCCCAAATCTTTCACCATTCAACTCTCTTCCCAAGAGCCTTCTCCAATTTTCCAATTTGCCTTCTTCAGCTTCTGTTGGGTTAGCGGAACCCCCTACCACTAGTTTTAACGAAATGCTAGATTCCGTGTCCGGTAGCTGCCTTCTCTGCCTTCCTCCGCCACTCTGAGGCAGAGATAAACTGGGCTGTTTGTACCAAAAGGAGAGGGGGGGGGAGCTTGTCCCCTCCAATTTTCGCTGCTCTCTTTCTGCCCTGACTTCAAAGGTCCACGACGCGTGTTGTGCCCATAAGAGAAAACTTCTTTCTAGGAAAGAAACAGTCTGAAGGACGGAACTTGCCTGCAGCGGGGTGGGGAAGAGCGGGGCAGTTAAGAGACTCCTTCCGCGGGGCTCCCCAGTCAAGCGTAAGATTGTGACCGCTTTGCTGTTTTTTTGGTGCTTTTGCTTGAAAAAGACCGGAACGCTGCGAGGTGTGAGGGTTTTTAACTCTCCAGACGAAGGCCGGGAACAGGAGGCTTCACGGATTGCTTGTAACTGAGCCACCCCCCACCCAGCCGAAGATTGCTTGCCATTAAGACGGCTTTGGAAGCCGCCGGCGCGCTTCTCTCCCGCTTGTAATAACCCCGCAGGCGATGTGCTTCGCGTCCTTTCCTAGAGTTCAGTCGATCCCCTTCGCCGGCGCTGCTCCTGTGTCTCTGGACTCAATGGGTCTGGCCGGGTGGATGCCACGTAAACGCGCCGTCCCGTTCCCATCGACTGCAGCATCTACTTAGGAGAAAGCAGAGGTTCGCCGAGGTTTACCCGGCAGCCGTCGGCAAAATCGGATTCTGCAAGAGCGCAATGGGATCGTGGCTGTTCTTTCAGAGGAGGCCTTCAGTTCCGTGCAGGGCTCTGATCTCGCCTCTCAAAGCGCGCGGACCCCGCAGCACGGTGTGTGTACTTGTGTTCAACAAGGGTGTCAAATCTTTTATCATTTAGGCAGTCCATAAAGCAGGCGGGCAAACTTTTGGGAGAGGCCGCCGTTTGTTGGCCGCCCTGAATCCCGAAGCCGGACAAACGCTTGAGCGAATTTATCTTAAACGTTACTTACAACTGTAATAGAGGTCGGAAGAAAATGAGGTCGAAATTCATTTAGTTGGCCCTGATTGCTTATTACCCCTGAAGGAAAGGTTAAGGTTGATGAGCTTTTTTTGTTGTTTGTTTTTTTACCCGGGAGTAAGCCGGTTGGGTTTAACTGCCACAGCTTCGGGTATTGTGGCATCTGATAAAGACTCCAAGAGGACTTACTGACCCATGCGCTTAAAACTGTGTTCATACAGATGATGAAGATGACACCCCGAAGATCGCAGCAATAGACCTTTGTAATTTTGAAGACTAGACACGTGGCGGGTCCCCCCTTCTCTCTCTCTCTCTCCCTCTCTCTCTCCCCCCCCTCCCTCTTTCACCAAGCCTGGAGTGTATGTGCGGAGGTAATGCGGCTTTCGAGAAGGGAAAAGCGGTGGCAACTCCGCAGAAAGGAGTTGCCACCTCCCGCGGCTCTTTTTCCCCCCACGAACGCGTGGCTGTCCCTGGCTGGCTATTTTGTGCAAGTGTCGGCCTGCCTTTTCCGCTCCGTTCACACGATCCTTGCGCTCGTAAAGGGACCGGATTCTCCTCCTGGGACTGTCAGGACGCCGTGGGCTCCAGAAGCCGTTCTCCAAAACGACGCCTTTAGCGAGCTGCTTATTCCACTTGAGCCCCTCTAATCATTCCCTGCGCTTCCTCGGCAGCAAAGAGCCGCTCAGGGTGCGGACCCGCCCGCACGCGCCGCTGTGGGACGACGGGCGTTAAATTATCAAACAGGCGGGCGAGAGGATACTCTTAAGGTCGTTTCCTGTGGGGCATTTCCCCTTCCCGGCCTTTAAGAGAGGAAAGATAACGGTAATCTGGTCAGAACTGAACTTGAGCTCGGAGCTTTGATTTTTGTAATTAAATAAGTAGTTTGTGTTGTAGTAAGCAGCATCTGAAATGTAATAAAACGTGCCCACGCTTCCCTTCCAGGGCACCCAGCTGAATATTCAGCTTCTTGTATTCCGAAACCGAGGTTCTCTTCCCGGCTGCCTTGCCAAATGAAATGTTTAGGATCCGGAATGGCAGATCCCTCCCCTCCAAGAAATAACCATATGTGCATTCAAAGGAGCGTAAACTGACATTTCATTGTGTAGAACAGCCGATCAATTATTAATCGTTAGCGTCAACAATGGGGTTATAATTACTTTCGGTTACTTAAAGGCATATTTATTTATTTTTCTTCCTCGTCTCTCTGATCTGGCAATTAGCTAATCCTCTAGTGTAATGGACTCCGAGTTGATTTCATTCGGATGTCAGCAGTGTCCTCGGCGCTCTTCCCTGCCTCCTCTGGGCAGACAGTTCTGGCTGTCTGGTCTGGGGGGAAGCGCCCCTCTCCCCTCTCCGCTGCAAGATTTCATCGCGGTCTTTCTCCCTTCTCACAGAATCGGTTTGCTCAAGAGGGGAAAGGACGGCAGCTAAGCGACTCGCTGCTGCGATGGGAAGAGCTCCAAGGAAGCTGCGGAGGCCGCAATAAAATAGAGAGAGAGAGAGAGACGAGGGCGACCCTTCCGCCTCATTCCTCGGAGGAAAGGCGGGAACACGAATGCATTCCCTCGGGGAATCCATAGCCTCCCCTTTAGCTGCAGCCGGACAGTTTCAGGCACGACTCCTATTCCTCACCCGACTGTGAAAAGGAAGGAAGGAAGGAAGGAAGGAAGGAAGGAAGGAAGGAAGGAAGGAAGGAAGGAAGGAAGGAAGGAAGGAAGGGCCAATGTTGAGACTCAGCCCAATCCTATAGGCAGGTTTCCTCGGAGTCACTGTAGTCTTCCAAGCAATGTTGTGATGGCTGGGACATTTAAAGCGTTGTGTACTCACTGCTAAACTGTCTTGGGTCCCCCTCTAAGGAAAAATGGAAAGAGATAAAAAGAAAGCCTTTTTCTCCAATGGATTTGGCTTCCTTAAAAATGTCATGAACATCACTTGTGAAATAGTCCAGTCATTTTGCAAGATAAACAAACCTCGTTCTGTTCTGTTCTCCTATTATCCCATCCCATCCTATTCTGACTTTTGAAGAATTGGGAAAATTTCCCCAAGCCAGGAATGAAAGTAGAAATTGCTTTTGGACTGGAATCAAGGAGGGCAGGGGGTACCTCAGGGGGTTCTTTCCAAGTGGGGTTTTGGAAATCCACCAAGAAATACAATTTCAAAGTTCAGGTAAATGAAGCAGGACCAAATACATTTCATACAAATACATTGAATCAATTGGGTTCTCAGACACAATTGTAATATTCGGATTACATTGCAAGGGCAGAAATGATCATTTGTGGTGGGTTCTCTCACAATTATAGCAATATCACCCATTCAGAGTCCTGGGATCTACATTTGAGAACTAAAAGGAATCTTCGTGTTTTCTTGAGGACAGTCTTCAGTCATAAAGCAAAGTGTGTCCCTGCGACTGTATTCTTTAGGCCTGCTGAGGAAAATCAGTGCTGCTGAAGAAAAACCCTGAGGCCTGAAACCAGAGAGGAGGGAAAGGGAACCACTCTCACAAAGTGACATTCGCAATTCTTACCTGGATCCTAAACTCTTCAGTGAAGGTGTCTCCAGTTTGGATTAACTAGACCGCCTATCCTGAATTGATTGGCTTTTTCACACAGTGTCAACACATTATTCTGAAATCATGGTTTGTTTTTCTGAGCAAACTAAAATGGCCTGATATGCACTTAACCTTAAGTCCTAATGTAGGCCCATCAAACGGGCAAAACTTGTAAAGGTTTAGCGTTCTGGATAAATTCGGTCAGCAAGTATTTAGATCTTGATTTTGTTCCTCGCATTTCACTTAAAAAAGGACTAAGCGGGGAGTGACCTCAGCTGACCTTCCTACTTCCAGGCGCATCCCTATTTTACCACTTCAAGTTCAATAGCCTTTATTAACTCAGCTCTTATAAGAGTTAAGCCTTTATATACTGATCTGTAAGGCCGGATACTATTCGCATTTGATTCGTCTGTATACATTGAATCAAAGGCAGTAAAATGCGTCGGAATGGAAAAGCTGGAATGGGCAAGACCAGAAATCTAGTGTAGCTGGAGAAATTCCTCAAACACACACACACACACACACGTGTTCGGGACTGCAATGGTAGCAAAACCTCAGACGTTTTGGTTCGCAGCGCAAAATGCGACTCCCCTCCACATTAATTCAGCCTGACAGCTCTATCCGAACTCTCTGCTCCCACCCCTTCCTTCCCGTCCTCTCCGTCCACCAAAGAATACCGCTTTTCAGAGGGGTATGTTTTAATTTGTCACATCAAGGCAATAAAAGGCAGCAACGTATACTTAGCCGGTGAACGTCGTAAGAACAAGTTTAAAGGGGGGCAATTAAAGGGCCGCGAACGCCCTTCTGATGTCTCTTCCCCCCCCCCCACACACACACAAACACACAACCGCACTCCGGTATTCCCACGTCAGCCACCCTCTTGGCTGAGCTAACGGCGACAGGGCGGGCGGAGCTGAAGGGACAGCGGCCACGGGAGATCTCGTCTCCGGCTTTCTATGGTTGAAGTTTTTACACTCCGCCTTTCCTCCCCGTTCCAGGCGTCGAGCGGCAGAGATCTCTGATTGACAGAGAAACGCCAACAAACGGAGGGAAATCCGGGATTCGGAAGAGTTGTCGTGTCCTTTTCCCACACAGCCCCCTTCTTCTCTTTTTTTCCTTCGGCTGCAGTCGCGGATGATATTTACCGTCAAAATCTAATCTACCTGTTTTGAAAAATCTGGGTGGTGGCAGACGGCCGGGTGGGTAAGACAAAGGGCTGTTTGTTCTGGAGCCTTTCCCCGAGAAATGGGATCCCAGGGCAAGAAGCCGAGTCCTTTGTAGTGGCTTCGGCTTTCTGTGCCTCTCAGGGTGAAGGGTGGCCGCGCTCGCCTCCCCCGCCCCTCTTCGCACCGCGGACATCAAACGGCGGGGGGGGGGGGGGGGAAGAAGAAGAAAAAAAAAAAGAAGCCGCGATCCACAGAGGCAGGTTCGCCCCTCAGCCGGAAGAGGGTAGAAGGCCGTGAGAGAGCTCGGAGGTTTCGCAGCTCGGGCTGATGACCGTGATTAGGCGACGCCTTGTGGAGGCTGCTCGGTTCTATTGGTCGCTGGAAAGGGGAGGAGTTAATAGGCCAGAGGCCGGGGAAAGAAGTCCTGTTAACTTCAGGAAGTGGAGGGAGGACAGGAGTTGTGGATATAGAACTGAAAAAAGAAGGGGGACAATACAAGTAGTCCTTGACTTACAACAGTTCATTTAGCGACCGTTCAGAGTTACAACGGAACTGGAAAAAAGTGACTTATGACCATTTTTCACACTTAACGACTGTTGTGGTCACGTGATGAAAATTCAGACACTTGACAACTGGTTCATATTTATGATGGTTGCAGTATCCCAGGGTCATGTGATTCCCCCTTTTGAGACCTTCTGACAAGCACAATCAATGGGGAAGCCAGATTCACTTAACAACTGTGTTACTAATTTAACCACTGCAGTGATTCACTTAACAACCTTGGCAAGGAAGGTCGTAACATGGGGCAAAACTCACTTAACAAATGTTGCACTCTAGCAACAGAAACTTTGGGCTCAATTGTGGTCGTAAGTCGAGGACAACCTGTATAGGAATGTCCACTGAAGGGTCAAAAAAACCCTCAAAGCCAGGGCTTTGATCCTATGGCTGAGGCCACCATCTTGATTTTTGGATTCCTCTGCAGACACCCCTATGGCAGTGGTGGGATTCAGCCAGTTTGCACCACTTCGGCAGAACCAGTAGCTAATTTTTTGTTGCTCAGGCCCAGAATGGACTTCCGGAAGTGGCATCCACACAGAGAACTGGTTGTTCACATATTTGAATCCCACCACTGCCCTATGGACAAGCTTTGTAGACAGCCTGGCACAAAATATCCCTCTGTCCGAATGCCAAGGCTAGGACTTCACTGCAAGATTTCCAATTCTGTAACGCCAAGCCTTCAGAGGCCTCTTTGCTGGATAGACAGATTATGGGAGTAGAAGTTCAACAGGGACTAGAGGCACCAGCAGGAAGGATAATTGGTGTTATTTCCTCCATATATTAAAACCAGATATTAGAACAATTTAATCTCTAGTGACTTCAGGACTGAAGAGATCTATAGCATTGAGAGCCCAAGATGCTCTGCAATGCACATTTATTCAGGAATCTTGCTGAGTGTAGCAAGATGCCGTACTGTAACAGGTAAGAGTGCCCAGGGGTTTATAGTCACACCTTTAGCTATATAAAGTGTGCCTTTGTTACTATTATATCGGCACTGCAATAGTTGGTTGATAGCATAAGATACTATAAGCCACTAGTGAGAAAACAGTTTGAATGATGAGAACACTTTATATCAGAGGTCCCCAACCTTTTGAACACCAGGGACCGATTCCATGGAAAGTGGTTTTTCTGCAGACCGGAGGGTGCATGGTTTCATGTACTGCCTGCATCTCGTGGATGGGGCTTTGCTTGCTTGCACGGACCGGTTTCTGGCATGCCACGGCCCGGTGCCGGTCCACAGACTGGGGGTTGGGGACCTCTGCTTTATATCACCTCAGAAATTGCTACATAATGCCATGGAAGTGCAAGCTTTCTTGAGTCAAAGTCAATTCTCATTGAAAATATGGGCATATCCACACATGAGCATCCATGAGAAGACCAAGGAGGGAGATGATAAAACGACCATCATGCCAATGCTGCAATTGATGCCAATGCAGTCATTCAATACTTATGTCCTGATGTGTGATGCAGACTGTGTGTGAATGATTTCTCATGTGCATTTTGACAGTTTAGCGGCATTGCAATTTGCTGTAAGTGCTGTTATGTTTTCTTGATAACAATATAGAAGTTGTTTGCTTTCATCTCCCCATGAGATCCTTTTTAGTTCTGGGGTAACAAATCTAGCTATCCAGTGTGTAGCATTCTGTGATTTGGAGAAAGAATATAGATCTGACTTACACATTCTTTAGAGCAGTCACATCATTCTCCTGGAAACTTTCTGCTTAGGAAAAGGTATAGCAGCTTTAAAGAGTTCCAAACAAGACCTATATTCATACTTCCATGTGCAATTTTCTGAAATCAAACTGAGCCACTTTATAGATCTGATAACTACATCCTACAGTGTTTCGCTTCTTGCAGATCAGCCAAGGTTGGCCTCAGCACTGTCATCTAGATAGGCAGTTCATGTTATAAATCTCTGTGTGGGATTAGAACCAAACAACATGTATTTTGCTCTGCATTAAGAATATTAGTCTGTGCCTGCCTGCTCCCTAGCAAATATCTGGGTATTCTGTGTTGGTAACATAATCCAGGAAAAAAACTCCCTTCTAGTCCAAAAGATGAAAAAAGTTCTTCTCACAGACTGCTGTGTCTGTGGCTGATGGGAAATCAGATTGAGTGCCCTGCTAGTGGATTCTTTTTTTTTTTTTAGGTGACTGGGAGCAAAGTGTTCTTTCAATAAACAGCACGTTTTGGGTTACTCAGGAAAGAGATGGGTGATGCTGACATGAGGTGGAGGTGGCAAGCCACTCCAGCTTTGCTGATCTTCTTTCTCCCTCTGCCCTTCCCCCCACCTTCCCTGCCTTTCATTTCTCTTCCTGGCATGCACATTACATTTCAGTCATGCTTTGCAGCAGAATACAATATCCCCCAAAGAAGAGCACAAGCAAGATACCCTGACAGCAACCATTAGTTAAGAAAAATCCTTGCACAAGAGTATCAGCTCTAATTAAGATTCTGTTTAGCAGCCCTGGCTGGAATGTTAATATTAGCTAGGAAGAAATGCACAGGGAGGGAATGGTGGGAGACAACCATTTACCCCACTCCCCCTTCAAAGAGGAATGCTGGGCTTGGGTGATAACATCTCTTGCTTCTGTCCAAGGTCTACCCAAGCCTGTTAGAAAGCCATTATCTCCAACAACTCCTGTACTTCATTTTCTCACCCTCCCTCTCCTCTGCCTCCTGAGTTTGGGGGCTGTGCTAGGCTGTTCCCTTGGCATTGCAGCGATGCCTGGAGCCCAGCAAAAACCAATACTCTCTGAGGGGCTCGAAGGCCGAATCAGGCTCCTCTTTCTGCCTTAGAAGGCTTGGCCTGTCCCAGCTTCTGAGACAAATATAACCCCCAATTGCTTGCCTGCCCGATTAGGATCTCTTTGCTGGCGTCTCTGCACAAACTCCCTCGGGGCTGTGCTGACCCTTTTGAAGTTCTTTCCTCTTCTGCTGACACAGAAGTTTACAAGATGAAGTCA
The DNA here is from genome assembly GCA_023970755.1 of Azemiops feae. Lineage (NCBI taxonomy): Eukaryota > Metazoa > Chordata > Lepidosauria > Squamata > Viperidae > Azemiops > Azemiops feae. The sequence goes on along the minus strand of JALGBA010000239.1, from coordinate 685,295 downwards.
GGGGGTTACAAGGCTCAACAAGGCAAACTTAGTCTGCTCTCAACACTCAACACCTGGGGGGAGGAGAACAAATATGCAGAGGTGACCCGCTCCTCACTGACTTCCCGGAAGACACATTTGGGGTCTGTTTTCTCCCCAGGAGGGTGACCAAGGAATGCATCTCTCTGTTAGACCAAATCCAGCACACGATTATTGATCCTTATATTGAATGCCACCTTTGGGCAAACATTGCCAAAACACAAGAACAATGTTACCTAGAAAGAGTAACAACCTGTAAAAACACAAAAGGGGTATTAAAACTATAACGCTGTAGTTATTAAATGTTAAAGATTAAAGAGAAGTGTCTCAACTCTGTCTTGAAAACCTGAAAGGAAAACCTTGTTCCAGAAGAAGGGCATTCATGTGGTGCCATGACTACAAATCCTTTTCAGGTAGGCCCAACGAATAAGCCATTTTTAATAGGGATGGCCTTGAAAGAGTTTTCCTGCAAATCTAGTTGTACAGGTTCATTACAAGGCCACATTAGAGTGAGAAGACCGTGATACCACAGGTGGGTGAGTGTTTTGCAGCAATTAAATTATCTTAACTGAATGCCACCCAGAGTTACAGTCATGAGGTGGGCACCATATAAATCCAGTAAGTCAATTCAAATAAATTAAAAACACATTGCTCTGGGTCCATTGGAACTGAGTAGCTAATAAATTCAAATTCAAAAAAAAATAAAGTAACCAACCAACAAATAAATGTTCTGCAATAACAGGCCTATAAGAGCTCACTGCGAGAGTTCAGATATGATGTGACAAAGCATAGATACCAGCTGCCAACATAAAGAGAGGGACCAAGGAATTTGGATGCTTGGCAACATTTATTTTTCCGTAAGCAGAAAGTTTTGTTTGTGAGGAAAAGCCTGCAAGGACACAAACTCCTTTCTGAATTACAAAATGCTAAAAGCTAGACATAAATTTAACGTCACTCCGAGGGGGGTGGTCTTTCTTCATTACTGAAGCAGTACTGTACATCTATACAGACCCAACAGAAAACTCTATCATTGTGACATGTGTTTTCCCCATTGCTGATCCCTGTCCTGGGGGCTGAGGGCCTACCAAGGGTAGGCAACCTTGTCTCTTTTATGACTCGTGGACTTCAACTCCCAGAATTCCTGAGCCAGCCATGCTGGCTCAGGAATTCTGGGAGTTGAAGTCTACGAGTCATAAAAGAGGCAAGGTTGCCTATCCCTGGGCCCTAACCAGACAATGCTAAAGGGGAAGAAGAGGAAGGACAAGGGGAGAAATTCTACATTTCCCACAGATATTGTCTCTGCTATCTAACAATGCAAAATTAAACATTTGGGCAAAGGTATTTTTCTTCTTTCTATTTTATTCAAAGTGTATATACGGTTTGGTGGAGGGGCTGTTTCACTTGAGATTTTAGGCCTCTGGATGGAGGGATGCAAGACAGTTGTTGTCCAGCTTCATGTCCATTTGCACAATACTTTTAAAAAACTCAAGGTTTTTATTCTTTTTTTTTTTTTACAGGAGCATCTATATTCCAACCTACAATCTATTAAAGTTTATCGCTCAAGGGCATTTAAATACACTACCCCCTGTATGTCTGAAATCAGTTCACTTTTGCAGTGTATAGAGCCTTTTCTATTACCAAAATTCAGCAAATAAAATTGTGGTCTTTAATTGCATATGTTTTTCTTTTTTAAAAAAAAAAGTTATTAACCATTGCATCAAGGTTTGGTCTAAAATGTTTTCTAGTGAAATTGCTACATATATTTTTAGTAGACCACCCACCCCTTTCACCTTTACTGTACTTCTGCAGATCATGGAGACTGGGAGATGAGTGTGTGTGGGGGAATATACTTATAGCAGAAAAAAATAATATCCTACAATGGTTTAAACCCTTTGTTATGAGCAACATTAATGGATGGAAATGATCTCGCAGATATTGTGAAATTGTAAACAGTAGAACTGTTTCTTAAATCTTTGAAAAATAACATAGGTGCCCTCTCAGTGAACGAAGGGCTCAGTTCTGTTCAGATGTTATCCTACAAATGGAGAAAGAGAACTGGGCCAACTTTTTCTCCACTGCAAATATTATAAATAACACATTGTCCTCTGGGTCATGTGATGATATTAGAGGTTGCAGGACTGATGTCCAGGAGGCTATGTCTATTCAAAACAGATCCAACTCCTCTTCTATATGGAGTACCATTAATGGTTAAATAGGACTAAAGCTTTGTTACGTCAACAATTTGGAATTGTTGAAGTAATATTTGTTTGTTAAATTTATTTGCTACCCATCTTGCCATGGGCTGCTCTGGGCAGCCTATAACAATAAAATGGAAAAAAAATATAAACATGTAACCATTACAAGAGCAAAGAAACAAAACAATAAAAAATAAAGGAAGTACAATAATATGAAATTAAAGGTGGGCAGAGGCAGATCAGAAAGTACAGGGAGGAGGTGGGATCAGGTTAGTCCAGCAGGCACCTCCAGTGATGTATTCCCCTATTGGGTCCCCAGGCCAATCGGCAGAACCAGGTTTTCAGGCCCTTGTGGAAGGATAGGAGGGTGGGGGCAAACCACACTCCGGAAGGCAGGATGTTCCAGAGGAGCAGCACTACAGCACATAAGTTCTTTGGGATTCTGTCAGTCAGAGTTTCCTTGACTGGCAGGATCATCAGCAGACCTCTGCTGGCACAAATAGGTTGGGCCTGACTTAGCAGGATGAGACAGTTCATCAAGTAATCTGGATCTATGCCATGATGGGCTTTAAAGGTCATAACCAGCACTTTGAACTGCACCTGTAAGCAAACCGGCAGCCAGTGCAACTTCTGAAGCAGTGGTGTAACTCTGGTCATTCTACGGGTCCCAAAGACTGCTCGTGCTGTTCAATTTGTACCAGTTGAAGCTTCCAGCATAGCCCCATGTAACGTGCATTGCAGTAATCCAAACAAGAGATGACTGGGGCTTGAGTGTCAAAGTGCAGGAAGTCCTGATCCAGGAAGGGCTATAGCTGGTTCATCAACCAAAGTTGTGCAAAGCTTTCCTAGTCATGACTGCCACCCGATCTTCTAGCAGGATTTGTGAGTCCAGGAAACCCCCTAAGTTGCAAACTGGGTCTGAACAGGGTAGTGCAATCCAGTCCAGAACTACAGATGTCAAAGATTTGGATCTTGAAGCTACATGTACCCAAAGCTACTTGGTCTTGCCAGGGTTCATCAAAGCCCATTGTCCCCTATCCAGGTCCCTACAGACTCTAGGCACCATGAGAGGGAAGCAACAGCATCACTCGGGTTACCAGATGTGCAGAGGTAAAGCTGAGTATCATTAGCATATTGATGATATCTCTACCCCCTAGTGAAGGGCTTATTCCAATTCCCTTCCATCGTTATGTTGTGATTTTCTAACAAAACAGTCTTTCCCAGTAATCCTTGTGCTTGACTTCCATGTTTCTGCCATCATCAACTCTTCCATAGATACTGAACAGCTAACTACCTCCACGAGGCTCTGATGATTAAAACATGCTAAGAATCCCAAATGACCTAATGAGGGTATTGTGGGAAACTTCTTAGTAACATGGACTAGCTTCTAGAAACCTTCTCCAGAGATAAACAGAGAAGGGTTCTAGATGCTAATCTGCTTATTGTGTATAGTAAAAATATTTACAACTTCAATGACAGCCATTGATTGCATTTTACATCGCCTATCTCCAAGAGAAAAGTATCCTGGAGACCAATCTTCAGCAGAATTTTTTTTTATGAAGGATTAGGAAACTTCTATCCAAGTTATAATGGAGGTGTTTTTTTGCAGCATTTTTGCATTACAGTATGTCAAAGAAAAAAGCACATACCCCAACAGGGCATCCAAATCATTTGGCTTTAATTCTCACTTGTGTTTCTTTCTGTCTGTAGAGCATTTTACATACTTTTTAAAAATCTTATAAAGATACAATAATTTGGTCTTCAGCTACAAATAAAATTTCATTTTTCTTCCTGAACATTTATCTTGTTTTTCTTTTGGCTTATAATTATGTTCTACATTATTATCATTTGTTTTCAGACATAAGATTCCCTTAAAATTTTGATTTTTGATAATATTGAAACTGGAGGGGGAGCTCTACTAGAATTATAGCTGTCATGTGGGATTCTCAATATGAAATATATTATATTTTGATTTCTAATACAGTTTTCCACTCTTATCACATTTGCTTTTTCAAAAATAGAAATGTTTCTACCAATACATACTTTGGAAACTGATAAAGTTGTAAAAGGAATGATGGATCATACAGATAAATATCATTTTCCCCTACACTTTCTGAATATAAATGAAAAATTGTTCCTTTTCCCCCTACCAAAATAGAGTTTATAATCTTATTTTAGCATACTCTTCCCTACAGGCTCACTCTGTTTCAGAATTTTGGGAGTTGTAGTCCCAACACATCTGGAAAGCAGCAGATTGGGAAAAGCTGTCTTTGACGATGTCTTTTCCATCCAAAGCACACTTGATCTCCATCTCCCCATGGCATGTAGCTGTCAAGATCAACAATGGCATTTATCCCTTTGATCTTCTAGTTGTGTTGGGAAAGCCCCCTTAGCTTGGAATGGGTCAGGCACAATTTTCTGCACTTCAGGTTTGTTTAAAAATTGACTGTGGTGATGCTATAAAACCAATTTTTAGTATGCAAACAAAATTTAGTTTCCTGCTATCTTTATATCCTTCACTCCTCTTAAATATTTATATTGACTCTGAGTGCTGTTTCATATCAACCTGAAGCCTTTGGCAGCCGGTTTTTTTTTTATTGCTCTATACTTCTAGTGCTTCCTTTTAGATATATTCTAGTTCTTGTTGCTTGGTACCTACATATACACTGAGCTATCCCATTTATCCAGGTTTCTTCTGCTTGCCACCTCCATAACTTGTACTAGGGATTTTTGTTTTTATTTTTATTTAGGAGTGGGTATATTTAGAATTCTGAGGATATGTTGAAGGCACTCTTGCAAAATGGCAGCCAGGGGAGTGATAGCAAAATGATTATCACAGGGAATATTACAAAGTAACAAAGTACCAGAATGCTATTTGCCACCATCCTGTGGAGGTATGTTGTCCTCTTTCCAGGCAGATGAATACGTATATTTCTTTTAGGTATTGCCATCCATCATTTTTATTTTCTAAGAAAACTGATTTAAGTCCAAGAAGCAGCCTTGGAAATTGAGAGAGAGAGAGAGAGAGAGAGAGAGAGAGAGAGAGAGAGAGAGAGAGAGGAGAGAGGGAGAGAGAGAGGGAGGGAGGGAGAGGGAAGGGGAGAGGGAGAGGGAGAAGGAGAGGGAGAGGGAGAGGGAGAGGGAGAGAGAGAGAGAGAGAAGACTAACTATTTTGTAGCATGCCAATTTTTAATTAAAAAATATTTTTCAAATGTAAAACATGAAGCAGGGAGCTTAAGACCCACAGCATGCTGCTTCATCACCTGCTCCTGTTCTTTTCTTTGCCCAAATTTCTATCTACATTTTTCTTCTAAACTTCCTTATCTACTTTTCAAATGAAGCCTTCGCCAAATGAAAGCAGCCTTTTCTCTGTTCTGCACTGTCATCTCACCCTTCTTTTAACGGGCATTATCTTGTGACCTCCCTAAGCCTCAATTCTTACCTTGTGAATCTGTTATAGAGCCCGGTTTGCCCAAGAACTCAGGTGTAATTGGGTTGGGTTGGTTGTTACTTAGTGTATTACATGAGCCAACTACTGGGCTTTACACACCATAATTTATAACTTTGTTGTACAATGGCATTCATGCAATGTGATTTCATTACAGGCAACAAAAATGATACACGGTCTGAGAAACCTTGCAAAAACATAACAGGAGAGATTGGCGGAACTGAATATGTATAGCCTGGAGGACAGAAGGGGGAAAGTGGGGGGGGGGGGAAGCATGACTGAAACATTTAAATATATTAAGGGTGTGAATCAGGTTCTAGAAGGCAGTATTTTCCATATTAAGCAAGAATCAAGAACACAGGGGCATGAGCTCAGACTGACAGGAGGGACATTTAAAAGCAACGTGAGAAAGTTCTGCTTTGCAGAAAAAGTAGTGGGAGCTTGAAACCAACTTCCAGTGGTAGTAGTGGGGTCAATCATCAGTAACTGAGTTTAAATGTGCTTTGAACACATGTCCATCGTCCAACAAAAAATAAAAAAATAAAATAAATAAGTAAAAAACCCAAAGGGCAGATTCAATAGACCACTAGGTGTTTTCTGCCATCGGTTTTCTATATTTCTAATACACTGACCAAATCATAGGTGGTAAACCTTCTGGTAATCATCACCTGAGTTTTATGCTTTCTTCACAAAGTGTTGCCTCTTTTTAGCCTGGGAGTAGAGAACCCAATACACTTTTTTCTCTGAATCTTCTCAGGTCCAGTTGCCTTCAAAGATTAAATGCAACGGTATAGCTGTGTTGGCCCAGGGCCCCTAACTTCATACAATTATGAACAATAGAAGGTAACAAATCCAGAGTCAACTTCTTACTTGACTTGGACACCCCTGCACCCACTGAGGATAGTACTGGTCATGACAGCCTGAGATCCAGAATTAAATTCCGTGTTAAGCATGTAATTATGCTGGGGCCTCCTTGATGTAACTTAATTTAAAATGTGAAAACGTATGCATTCAAAGCATTTGCTTTTTATCTGGATTGAGAGTTGTTTTGTTTTGCTGTGTATTGGGAATGTATAAAAGAAGAAATGGCAATTGTGGGGGGGAAGATGAGAAATGTTGTTTCACAACTGAAGTAATGAACCTGGGTGTCCACTACCCTTACATCCCAACTCTAAGGCCCAAAAATCACTAGCTAAGTAATAACCAATGGAATGGTATTTCATTTGCAAAACACCTTCCCAACATGTTTTCACCAGCTCCAAAAATCTCATTCACTTTGTCAGGAGAGGGATAATTTGCTTTTATTACTGCTTCTATTTCTGGATATCTTTTAACATTTTTTCCCCTTAATGTCACTGCTTTGGAGCTGGCTGGCTATGTAAATCACCACTCTTATGGACAGTTCTTCCAAATCTAATGCTGTTGATGATATGGACTGGAGTGGTAGTTTAACAGTATGAGAGAAGGCTTTCTGCTCCCAAAGTAAACATAGCACACTCTATGCAGTTTTGATGCAAAATACCAGTGCTAGCAGTAATAGACACCAGCAGTATTTCTACCCTTTTTGTTAAGTAAAAAGTGTACTGCTGTACTTCTATGGACACTCATGGGCTTAAATCCCACTAAACCAGGTGCACATTGTTCCCTCTCTGACCATATAGACATGTAGGGCGGAATGGGACAACTCACCATGGCCAACTGAGCATAGTCAACTCACCATGGCCAACTCACCATGGCCAACTTACTCGCTGTAGGACAATTCAAGAATTTAATTATTTAAAATAATTACAAAATTATTTTCAGTTTGGTCATTCAAATTTTATTTTGTCCCTCCTTCTTTGGCATCCTTTCTTTAACGATTCTATTAGACTACTTCTTTGAGATTAGTGTAACTCTTGTCCCATGGCGAGTTGGCCATGGTGAGTTGTCTCGTGGTGAGTTGGCCGTGGTGAGTTGTCATAGACTCTAGGGTGGAAGGGTCACGTATAAATGTGAAAGCATAATTCTGTGTGAGCATAGTTGTAATACAACTGGACTGTGAGAGTAGAAGTTGGTTTTAGCACACACACACACACAAAACAACTGGGAGTAGTGATTAATTGATTTCAGAACCTCAATAATGTAAATGGAATTTAGGACAAGACATAGCAGCTCTATAAGCACATTATGGCAAATAAGCACATTATGGCAAATACTTCAGGAAAAATGAGAACTTTTAGTTCATCTGGCCATAGCAAAGGATACTCACAAGAGAAAGCAGCAGAAATTGAGCAGATGGAGAGCTCAGAAGAGTGATGGATCAATAAAATTAATGGTTATGGAAGAATTTCATTGTCAGGAAACCCCAAATGAGAAATACACAAAGCATCCCTTCCCAGAACTTGCTCACTGACGATGAAAATAATCTACATACTAAACTTTGTTATTGGATAATAAAAAAAACCCATTTTGCTGTTTATTACTATTTCACATTAACCAAAATCTTACAACTCAAATAAGGAATCTGGACATCAAGTGTGAGATTTTAATCCTTTATTGTAAAAAAAAAAAAAAGGAAAGACAGAAGAAAAACAAAGTTGATCCACTAACAAACATTTGGGGTGATAAATACAAGTCAAGGTTCCAAATTTATTTATTTATTACAAATGTGTTTATGCAGTTTCAATCATTCTACATAAAATGATTCTCAAGCAGAAAAATACAAAATTTGATTCAAAATACAATGATCATAAAACATAGACCCAAATCATAAAAATATACCCTAGTGTAGTAGTTTAAATCTTAGTCATTCCTGATTATAAAACATATCATCACATATCCCAATGTCTGTTTAAAATTGCCTCTCTTATTGTCAGTCCTTTTGATTTAATGCCATGGGTATATATCTAACTACTCATAGCTCAGTCCCTGAATCATAGATGTCAGCAGCTAGCCATGACGATGCTAAAATGATAAAATGTCCATGTTGACATCACAACACAAACTTCACTCTTTTATATATGAGTGGGCACAATATTGCGTGTCCATTAGAGGCAGAACATGCATGACTCATATTTCATCACTTCCACCTTCTTGCCATCTCTGGTGGATGTCTCAGTCCCCAAATGCAGAATGGAAAAGCCACATTTCAAAAGCTTTCTGAGTATCACGAATGATAATACAAATCTTACCTTTGATAAGAGGATAGTCCAAGGGTGGCAAGTCTCACAAGCTTTTCCTGTGGGCAAAATATAACAACATATTGAATAATGCTGCATATCAATGGTCAAATGCCCTAAATATCTGAACATTTATTGTAAAAATGATCCATTTGATATTTAACCTTTAAATGCACAAAATTAATTGTAGGTGAGAAACGCTAAATTCATATTGTCAGTCTTTCCATTGAACTCATTACTTTATTATTAAAGACTTAGAAATGTGAATCTTCCCTGCCCACTCTCTGTAATACTTTCCACATATAATCAGAAACAAATTATGGGCAAGTAACACCCCATGTTATGTTCCACAAGTATAGCTTTCCTTAAAATTATTAATCATAAGTTCTTTCAACTGGAAAATATGGATTGGATAGGAAACCTCCTTTTAATTGCCTGATTGTCCTGCATTCTCAAATATCAAAAGAAATGTTCATTCATATGAAGACAGAGAACAAGTATATCATCATGCTGCATACAGATTTCCCACTGGATGAGTACGTCTTATTTGCTAGATAGTTAATTCCAGATTGCTTTTGATAGGGTGATTCATCTGATGATCTTTGTGTTGAACTCCGTAAGAGTAGTTACAAAATTTCATTTAAACAAGATAAAGTATTAGTAGCATTTCTTAATGAGGAAAACTCTTGGTGTCTGAATTTCAGATTGCCTCATCAGAACTAGTACAACTAAAACAGGAAGGATGAACCTTGTAAAAAAGTCAGTTTGGGTCATCATATGAGTTGTGTTTAGAATCCCTTTTATATGGCTATGGAAATCAGTTTCACATGGGACACAAGATGTGCATTTTCTGTCACATCCATATGATTAGAATAAACATCAAGATTCATACTTTGGGGTAGAGGTGGCAAAATAATAACAATATACAATTTTTAAGGACCTTTATTTATTTATTTTTAATTTTTCTGTACCTTCAAGTCAGTCTTGACTCCTAGCAAGTCCATGCAGTTTTTGTGGCAAGATTTTTCTAAAGTGGTTTATTATCACCTTCTTCCTAGGACTAAAAAAAGTGTGACTAGCTCAAAGTCACCACCTAGCTTCTGTTCCTAGATTTCATTCCAGCCCCTTTAGCCACTATATTAAATTGGCTCTCCTCAAGAGGTTGCATTAACTTGTAATTTTGTCAGATTCTTCCTCAGCATTTGTTTAGTTGACTTCTCTTGATTCAGAGTTTATTGCTATCTAGCTCATAATCTAAAATGATGTCTCATTGGTTCACATTAAAGGATCAGTCCCATTCCCAGAACCTTTGGGTTTTGTATGTGTGAGAATTCAGGAAATCCCTCCTGAAATTCAGGAGATCCCAAAGGACCACTGGAGGAGATCCTGCTTTAGCCTTTTTAGCTATGTGGCTCTGTAGAGGCTGCCCTTAAAAACACCCCATTGTTATGTGCAGGGGGTTTTCAGCATAAATTGCCCCCTTTTCAAAAATATTTAAGCTTCTCTGTTTAGGAATTAAACTGTAAAAACCTCTGAGCAGGTTATTCCTTCTTGTCATGATACTTGATCCTTTGTATTCTTCCCTGTTCTAGGTGCATCTTTTTTACATTTTTCCCCCCCTGAGGCATATAGAGAAGTATTTATCTATAACAACGGGACACTCATGATTCAATCTATAATGACATAAGGATTTTAAATCTTAGTGTAGCAAATCAGATTACCTTGCTCAGACCTGGTTCAGGTAGTCTGAAGTATTCAAAAATGCCTTCTGAATTCTTTCTTCCTCTCCCTCTCCCTCCCTCTCCCTCTCTCTATCTGTCTCTATCTCATCCATCCATTCTGGTCTCCCAAATGGTTATTCCTGTAAAAATATTCCATCATATAGAAGACAACCTGCTTCTACTTGCCCATTCTAGGCAGAGACTAAGACACAACCAGCCACCATATCCCCAGAGAAAACCTTAAGTTTCTTCTGGGACTCCATTGAGTTGATCAGTTGTCTGGGACAGGCCTTTCAAACAGACCCTATCATTTCCCCAGTTTTTGTTTTTGTTTTAAAGTAAAAAGAAATGTTCTTTTCAAGAGTCAGAAAGATGGCCAGGGTTATTTTGAGACCACTGGCATCCCTGGGCATCTCACTGAGAATTTAGAGAAGGAAGAATATGCCCTGGAGTCATCTTTTTCTTCCCTATTGCTATCTACACTGATTAAGCCTGTGTCTTCTCTTCTGACTTTTTTTGGTGAGCTTTTACCTCCGTCAGCTGGAACATTCTGCCAGCTGCTCTCATTTTCTTCTCTTATTTATCCACAATCAAATAATTAAGTCCCTCACTTATAAAGAAAGTGGAATCTACTTATTTGGTGGTAAGCCTGAATCGTAACTTATTTATTGCTGAACAAACCAATGGATTTCAGTTGGAAATGAATGTAATACACTAGAACAATTTGAGGGTGAAAACCTTAGAACCAATCCAACAAAAAGTAACCCTATTATTATCTGTTACCACATAAGTAATAAGCAAAAACAGCTTGTCCCACAGATACCCAAGTCTTACATTAGCTTGACATTGCTTCTACTCCTGGCAAGTTACTCTGCCATAGGCATAACTAGATCCCAATGCCAGATTCTCAGTAATAATATATTTGGTCCTAGACTGAAGAGCAAGAAGAAGCACTGGGAGCAAAGTGGAAGTTGTATCTTTCTGCGTCAACAACTTTTTTTCAACTCTTCTCTGGAGCAAGTAGATTCAAGCAAGTATGGAACTTAATGGTCAGATTTTGGTATAATTGACCTGATGTGAATTAGTTTGGATGTACAATCGTTCTTAAGTTCAGGGAAACAAGCCAAGCATATTCATAGTGACTCAGAAAAACAATGTTAAATGTTTAATATCTGAAAGATAATCATAAAAAATGAATATCAGTTCTTGATACATTAAATAATCTATTTTTTAAAAACTTTGAAAATTGGAAGTTCTTAGGGAAAATGTTCTAATTTCCAGACTTCATTGTAGAAAGATTGGAATTGGCTTAACAAAAGACAAATAACATTAAGCAAAAATATTTCATTGATTTTCCTTTTGCTATGAAAATCAATGGGATTTCACTTGGCTTAGCATTTGCTGTTTAATCTGAAGACGCTTAAACATCTATAGCTAATTCCAATGCAGAACACTCTTTACCCAGCTGTGTGAGAAGGAGTATGTAAGTTGAATAGAAAACAATCATCAGTAACATGTAAAAATGAGCCAGATCTCTCCTAAGAACAATTGTGTGCAGCTTTTCTTCCTGCCCTTTCTTGTTCATTATAGAAATGAAAACTATAATGCATAAAATTATATTTTTTTGCTTATTTATTTAGTTAGGTTATCTGCCTTTGGTTAAATCTTTGCATTGATTTCGTATTGCTTTCTATTTTAAACTTAGTGTAGCTCTAAAGGTTCTTCTTCTTGTTGTTGTTTCTGCTTTTGAATATAGGTGAAAGTTATAACTGGCCACTTCCTCTTGAAAGGTCATTCACAGCCTGGATTGATTCCTCTCATATACCACAATGCTACATGAAGTTGACTAATATTTTTCTTTCACTAGTTTCTTCACTAGTCATAGGTAAACTTCTGTATATCCTTTATGTTTTTAGACCCAGAACCCACCTTCAACAGCATTAAACCCTCTCCATGTTCTGTGCTGGGCATAGTGTAATATGTCTGCACACAATGCTGAATAAAACACCTCCATATAGTGGTCACATGGTCTGGCACACAGAGTAATGTCCCATGGAGCATGGGAAACCGGACAGCTGCATAGTTTATGGACAGCTGTGCAAGTCCAGAGACTCTTGATGGAAATTGTGGATTGGATTGCACTGAATCCTTTATCGGGATTGGCTACCTAAGATTATCAGGAAAATGTGAAACTCAGTATGAGCTGTAGGTATGGGACAGATTTTGTTTTCCATGTGTGCAAAGTATCTCATCTTTAACTCACACAAATTGACCAGTATCTCTAGTAATGGAAATTTGCTGGTGGAATCAAAATATTTTTTTTAAAAAAATTGAATAAAAAGAAAAGGAAAGCAACCATTCAAATTTGGCAACATCCAGTTTAATCAGTTAAAACAAAAAACACTTCAACCTTTTGGTATGTCATATAGGACAACCCAATAATCATACATCTCAATTGTCCTGCTACATCGCAGTATACATATGGATTATATATACAGTATATATATATACATATATACAGTATATATATATATATATATATATACAGTCTATAATATTATATATATACAGTATATGTATATATATATATATACAGTTATATATATACTCTATACAGTATATATATATATATTATATATATCATATCATAATATAATATATACAGTATATATATCTATATATCTATCCATTATATATATATATATATATTACTATCCCTATGGTATATCTGTGCGATGTAGCAGGACAATTGGATGTTGCCCTAAGGAGCTACGGAAGGACAAATCCATTGTGATCCTACCGGCAGATAAGGGCAGGGCCACTGTTGTCATGGACAGGGCCACATATAACAGCAAGGCCCAGTCCCTACTAAATGACACCAGTGCGTATAGAGTGACCAAGATAGACCCTACAACGTCCATGAAGAATCAGCTCAATAAAATCATGGATAGGCTTAAAAGACGGGGGGGAATGAATGAAGAAGAGCTGAGGGCCATACGGCCTAGGGACTCAGCAATGGCGAGATTCTACGGCTTGCCAAAAATACATAAAGAGGGGATCCCTTTAAGACCCATTGTGGCGTTTAGGGGTACACCAATGTTTGGCCTGGCTAGATGGCTAAGTCAGTGGCTACAGCATCTAGTAGAGGATGGTACAACCACGGTAAAATCGTCGCAGGAGTTCCTACAGAGACTCAAAGCAGTGAGAATACAAGATGATGAGACCATGATTTCATTTGATGTGACGTCGTTGTTCACATCTATCCCACAAGAGCTGGCTGTTTCAACGATAAAAGATCTATTACAGCTAAAGGGGTTGCAAAGTCATGGTTCCCTTAAGATGGAAGACGTCATCAAACTGCTGCAGTTGTGTCTGAGAACACATTTCACGTTCCAGGACACGATGTATGAACAAATCAAGGGCACGCTGATGGGGTCTCCCATCTCGGGTGTTATCGCTGAGGCGGTCCTACAGTGCCTGGAGGCCAAGGCAATGGCCGATTACCACCCAGAATTTTGGGCCAGATATGTGGACGATACGTTCGCTATCATAAAACGGACTGAAAAAGCTGCCTTTATGGAAAGATTGAATGCGGTGTTCCCGGACATACAATTCACAGCGGAGGAGGAAGCCAATGGTAGTTTGGCCTTTCTGGACGTATTAGTCACGCGCCAAGCCAACGGCACCCTCCACACAACTGTATACAGGAAAGCGACCCATACCGACAGGATGCTGCATTACACGAGTAACCACCCGGCAGCCCACAAGATCGCATGCATTCGGACGTTATTTGCACGTATAGATACGCATTGCAGTACCAAAAAGGCCAAGCAAGTGGAACGTGCCCATCTCCACCAGGTATGCAGGTGGAACGGCTACCCGGCCAGTTTTGTCCAAAGAGATAGTAAGCGCCAGGAACCCCGTAGAGCACCAGAGGACCTAGGGACAATATCCTGGACAACGATACCTTACGTCCAGGGGGTGTCAGAGGCAACGGCTCGCATATTAGCGCCGCATAACATCAGGGTGGCCCACCGACCCGACCAAACACTCCGGATGAAAACGATGCGCCCTAAGGAACCACTGCCAGAGGAGGAAAAATCATCGGTGGTCTATAGGGTGCACTGCAAGGATTGCCAGTGTAATTACACGGGAGAGACGGCCAAACGGATAAAAACCAGGGTACATGAACACAAAGTGGCCGTCAAAAGGCAGGAGCAGTATTCCCAAATATGGACGCATATGGTGAATAATGGACACTCATTTGACTTCATGGGGGCAAAAGCCATCGCCCAGGATGCCTCCAAAGGAGGGCGCCTACTGAAGGAGGCCTGGTTCTCAGATGCGGGCTCGATTAATCGACACGTAGAATTGCCCCCGGCATATCAGACATTAAAAGCATATCTGGACGTGCGGCCCGGAATGGCCAATGGGGGGGCAGTGAGGATGCCAGACCTAGCCGCGCGACCCAAAACGTGTGTGGGGGTGGGGGTGGAAGGCGCATCAGGTGCGATGACACCAGGAAGGATAAGATCGGTAAGGAAGGGAGAGGGTGGAACTGAGGGTGAGGCAGCAGGTGGCTCAGCTGAGCTTAGGCAGATGAGGCAGAAGGATAGGATGCGGCTGTGCATGCGCACACCCAGGCATGCAGAAAGATTGGAAGGAATAGGACCCAGGGAGATAGATAATGGAAGGCAGGTACAGCGGATGGTTCAAAGGGATAAGAAGGAGGGGGGGAAGGTGAGGCAGTTGGCTAACGCACCAACGGCAGCAACATTAGGAAGGATAGGATCTGCAAGGATGAGAGGAGGTGAAATCAGGAGTGAGCCGGCAGATAGCCCAGCTGATCGTAGGCAGACGAGGCAGAGGGACGGGATACGGCTGTGCGCACGCACATCCAAGCGTAGAAGGAAATCGGAGGAAATAGCACTAATAGGGATAGATAGTGGAAGACAGGAACAACGGGCAGACAAACGGGATGGAAAGGAGGGGAGCGGCAATGGGAAGGCATCTAAGACACCGGATCTGGGTGTAAGGCCCAGAACGAGTACGGGGGAGCAGCTGGAAAGCAAGCCAACGGCGGCAACGCCAGGAAGGAGGGGATTGACAAGGATGGGAGGGAGGAAGGTTGGAGAACTGGAGTGCAAAAAAGAGGAGGCGGGACAATTAAGGCAATTACGGTCAGCCAGGACGGATGGCCCTATCACACGGTCAATGAGTAAGCAGTTAGGCTAGCAAGGTTTATAAAAGTAATCTCCACCCCAAAACTTTACTCTGAGGACGCTGGCAGAGGACCAGCGAAAGCTAAGTTGTTTTAATATTGTAAATAGTTGTTTTTATTGTTTTAAACTTTTTAACAATAAACAGCTGGTTTATATTTCTCCCGGAGATCGAGGACTGTGTTATTGAACAGATATGCCCGGGATTCGTATTTTTGCAGTTATCAAAGACATATCTATATATCTATATCTATATCTATATCTATATCTATATCTATATCTATATCTATCTATCTATATCTATCTATCAGATCTTTATTATGTAAGTTACCTAGGACCATTTAGAAATGCCAAAAATGCCTGCCCTGGTACCAAAAGTGACAAAAAAAAAATGCTTCA
The DNA here is from genome assembly GCA_023970755.1 of Azemiops feae. Lineage (NCBI taxonomy): Eukaryota > Metazoa > Chordata > Lepidosauria > Squamata > Viperidae > Azemiops > Azemiops feae. The sequence goes on along the minus strand of JALGBA010000239.1, from coordinate 669,137 downwards.
AATTTTTTTGACTGGAATTAGGAAAAAAAACATACAGCGTGGTTGCCTTATGACCCACTATTTTTAATTTTTTAAAGCTTTCCCTTAGCATGCCATAAACATCTTTTGATAGGAAGTGCCTGTTGGCTTCCAGATGCAAGACTGATAAAACACGAAGCAGGTCCAGCAGGTTTTCTCAGATTTATTTGCTACTTCTAATACTACTGTTGACTACTGCTACTGCAGGGTAGAAGTGAGAAACTTTTTGCTATCAATACTGACTTGGAGGCACACACAAAAAGTGGCAGTTAAGTTTTACATCATTTACATCGTTTTGGGTATTTTTGGGTCCCAAAGAATTACAAGGAATGGAGCCATTGATATCATGATTATTATCAGGGCAATTCATTCAACCTATTTTGGGTAGGTGGATGTAAAGCCTAAATAATCCATTATTTTTGCTCTCATACCCATCAAAAGCTTGAGTTATGTGGCTGTACTTACAATCCTGTATTTTTCGACTCCTCCCACGGACACTTCCGTGATTAACAAACGAATAATCACATTGAAAAGTTTGACAGATTTGTAATTGGTTACATAAGTTTTACAATCAAAGTCACAGCCTTCAGTTTCAGATTAAAAGACAGGCTTTTTTATTTCGGGTTTTTTTGTTCATTCTAATCTCAGATTTACTTAGTCAGAAAATTACATGCCCATTTCTTTTGCTTCCTCATTTCTTTCTAGGAGATGATGAAAATGGTACTCAAACAGGTAAGTGGCACTCAAACAGGTAACAGGGGAGGAACTTCCTCAATTGTACACGGGTTTCCTACAATTGAACTCTATAAAAGGAGGGAAGATATAGCAGCTCCACAAGGAAGGCATTGTAAGAACAACTTCACTGAAAACAATTTAATATAGAAATCTGCCTGAATTAACACATGTGGGCTCTCTCAGGTTTAACATCTGTGCTTGCTTCCCTTCTGCTCATTGTTCCTGTTTTTGGCAAGTATAAACTGCTGTTTTGTGTTAGCAAAAGATTTGTGCTCTTTTCTGCCCGACAAACGAACAACTGTCTACCATATCTTTTTCATTAAAGATGTATCTTTTGTTTCAAGAGTGGGTAGATGGTGTTTTGTCCAGCCATGTTAACCTTCAACATTTTGCAGCTTCTAAAGCTCGGAGAGGGAGAGGCTAGTGACGTGATTACATCATAGGGGGATTAGTACTGAAAAAAAATTAAACACTTCTTTGTTGTCAGGATTTGTCAGGTGGGAACAACCAGGCGCACATGTGTAGAGTTCAAACTAACTACTTTATTGTGTTCTGCCTATAACACAGGAATATTCTCAATCTGGTAGCCTATTCTTGGGAACAAATAGATAAGGAAGGCTCCAAACAACTTGAGGGGAGGGTGTCTCAGAGTCATAGCACGGAAAATTAATTATTTTACTTGCATACTTTGTGAGTGTCATGTGGGGACCCCAGAATTGAGATTAGGGGCCCATACTCTAATCCTGACATGGATTGGGTGCTGGCAGAACAGGTGGGAGAGCTGGTAAGGAAAGGGAGATTTATCAGGGGTCAAATGTGACAAAGTGGAATAAATCAACACCATCTCTTTTTAACTTGTAACACATTGTTTATTAGAATTTTTCAATAAAAACAAAATAAAAGAAAGTAAGAAAAAGAGAATTAAGAAAAAAGAAAAAGAAAAAAGAAAATATATAATTATGCCAGTTTCTGGTGTTTACTTCTGGTTTCTGGCAAAATAAATCAGCCATTCTATGAAATAGATTTGCTTAACAACCATGGCGTTCACTTAATAACCACAGTGTTCACTTAAGGACCATAGCATTCAGCTAACAACTACCACAACATCACAACTGTCTTGTGATGCCTTGACTTACAACAGTAATTATTATGACCATCATTCTGGACTCAATTATGGTTGTAAGTTGAGGACTTCCTGTGATGTAATCATCATCATCACCCCCCAAATTGTAAATAAGTGGCACTACTCCAACTGCCAAAAGGTTTTCCATTCTCAAGTTATAGTTTGGTGAACAAGAAGAATTTGGGTATCTCTCAACCTTTATTATTCTGATAATTTACAATCCAGAAAGCCCTATAATTGTGAGGCCATCTTCCATTTTCTACAACTTTTAAGTTTTTTTTCTCTCTCTCTCTCTCTCTTTTGCACACATGCCTTTTTTGCCAGTCTGTGGGCAGGCAGTGAATCAGAACCGTATTGTGGGGGGAGAAGATGCCTCTCTGAATGCTTGGCCATGGCAAGCCAGCCTCCAGTACAAAGGGATGCATGTCTGTGGAGCGACCCTCATCAGCTCTGAATGGTTACTGACAGCAGCCCATTGCTTCCCTAAGTGAGTAAGTGAGAGAAGGTGTGGAATTGCACTGGCTTCAGCTCTAGCTGCATAAGCAGCCACCTACTGGAGGCAAATAAAAGCAGCATATGAGGTTCTTCATTTTGTTCAAAAAGAAAGCTGCTGGTTCTGTGAGATCTGCTCATTGTGTATGCCATCCTGCTTCAGCCAGAAGTGTTGGACACAATTCCAGGAAAATCTGAAAATTGTAGGCCAACATATCTAGTAGAGAGCCCGATTAGGAATGTCTGAGGTACAGTAAACAAACAACCAAGCTCAGAGCAGAAAGGATTCCACAATTCAACCCTGAGCTACATATATTCTCTTCTATTGGAATAATGACTGTCTCTGGGAAACCTTGGATAACCAGGAGGGATGTGAAATGGCTGGTGGAATGGCTGGATTTCTCAAGTAGAAATTCTCCACCCTCAAAAATTGAGCCAGATAACCGAAATGGATAATTGAAGGCAAGTGCTACAGAATTTTCCTGAAAGGTCTAATTCTTAATTGTGGTTCCCAACAGGAATGCAGAACTCTCTAATTACCAAGCCAACCTGGGAAACTACCAGCTTTTGCATCCAGACCCAAATGCTGTGTGGCTGAGATTGTCCCAAGTGGCTGTGCATGAGAACTATTCCAGAGAGGGATCCAGCGGGGACATAGCTCTGGCTCAGCTAGAGCAACCTGTCCGTTTCACCCAAAGTATCCTTCCAGCCTGTCTCCCTGATGCCAAAGTCCAGTTTCCAAAGGGCACCCTTTGCTGGGTGACAGGGTGGGGATCACCTGCATATGGAGGTGAGGAAAGTTGTGGGATAAAGACCTGAAAAAGAGAGAGTGGTTGTTCTTTAGCACAGAGAGCTCTTGGCCTCTAATGAGATGAACCAAGACAGGAAATGTGAACAAAATGGATACATTGCATGGTATTTGGGAACTAGCTAAGAGTCTTTTTAAAATTTGATATTGTTTGTGTTTCCTTTGTACCAAGACCACTCAGCATTTCAAAGGATGGCATAAAATAAGGATTCCTACAATAAATAAATATTGTAGTTAAATAAGTTCATAAGCAGCATGTGGCTAAGAGGAAGGTTTTTGGTTTAGAAGAATTTAACGGGATTTCAATATTTAGAAGTGGAAATCGGCACAAAGCTTATGTAGACATGTTTTTTTTCAATGATAACCCCATCATTAGTATTAGTGGAATTTGGAAAATACATACACAGATATTGGCATTGATCTTAAATTTTGTTTACTTGTTTCTGCTTGTTTTGATTAGGATATCTTCTTCTTTTTCTCTATATTAAGCAATGAACTAAAATAAAAAAATAGATGGCCCTGTCCATGTCCCTTTCACAGCAGCAATAGAAGTTTCTTAGTCAAATCCAATATTTTCAACCTTGGCAACTTTAAGATGGTGGACTTCAATTCTCAGAATTCCCTAGCCAGAATGCAACTACATTACATTAAATTGAGTGAGGTTTTTTTTGTTTTGTTTTTAATGGCTCTATGCCTGGGTGATGCCCTTGTTATGATGCTCAAAGACCAAGTGGGATCCTGTGCTCCTTACATATGAAAATTTCAAGAATTTGAAACAATGGCTACAGGAGGGCAAATGACAAAAGTAACATTGCAACAATAGAGCGTGTTATGATATCATCTACATATATAAAAGGGGTAGAGCTTTCAACATGATGAGCAACATGGCTTTTGTCATTTTGATAAAGGTGGTGGATCCTGTAGATGCTTTTGCTCTGAAAGGTGGCAGTCTGGTGAGGTGGTGGCCAGGACCTGGGTTGGGGAGACTAAAAAGAAGTGTGGCCATTCTTTGAAATGGAAAATATATCCTTTCTTGGCAGCATGTCACTTATTGTAAACTGCTTAATTTCTCATACTTATTTTTGATTATTTGCCATCCTGTGGAAAATGTATCTTTCACTAAAGAAATCTTGTCAGCTATATTGTACCCTGTTCCCACTCAGAGCCATTGCTACCAACCTTCCTATATTGTATAATAACCATCAGAGCAATTAATTAAGGTATCTGACAAGAAAAGGGAACACTGTGCATTCTAGTCCTGCCTTAGGCATAAGCCAGCTGGGTTATCTTGTGCCAGTCATTTTCTCACAGCCCGAGGAAGGAGACAATGGCAAACCACTTCTGGCAAATCTTTGCAAGAAAACTGCAGGGACCTGTCCAGGCTGTCTCTGAGAATTGGATGCGACTGAGCAGGGGAAAATAATAGTAATAACCTTAACAATAATGATGTATTTTTTCCTTCAAGCCACTCTGGGAGGTCCTAAAACATTGCAGCAAGTCCAGTTGCCATTGATAGACACCATGACCTGTGATGCCCTCTTTCACATTGGTACGAATATCAGTCCCACCACCAGAGAGATCCAAGATGACATGTTCTGTGCTGGCTATGCTGAGGGGAAAAAAGATGCTTGTTTGGTAAGAGAGGATGTTGATGGACGTAGTATGGAATGGCATTTTCAAAGAACACTCAAGGATGGAAAAATCATAAGAGTGTGCTAAAATGCCTAACCAACTTGTCCTAGTAGTCATGATGCACCTTCCTTTGAAGTGGTTGAGGCTCTTGGATTTTTCTTTCTTTTCTCATAGCACTATGGCATTCTCAACAGAGATTGCTGCTTCTTTTCTGCACTTCTTGGAATGGCTGTGTGGCTCTGTGATGCTATGAGACACATGGCTATTCCAGGAAGTATCAGAACTGGTATTTTAGCAAATGTATTTAGAGTAGAACAAGAATTTGCTGATTGTGTTCTCCAATAGGAATTTTAGCTCAGCCTATTCCACCAGAAAAGTGATGGATTATCTTGATAAAATTGTAGCATTCTAGTGTTTTCATGCTGTCCAGGCTGTGCATAAAAGAGAACAAATAATCTGTGTTATGGACAGAGAGATAACATAGACTCTTATTGCTTACTTTTCTCAATCAGGGTGACTCTGGAGGTCCATTAGTCTGCCAAGCGGATGGTGCCTGGTTTGTTGCAGGCATTGTAAGCTGGGGTGATCTGTGTGGCCTCTCTAACCGTCCAGGAGTTTACACCCGTGTTAGTTTTTATCAAGACTGGATTCAGACTCACTTCCCTCAGGTGCAATTTGGTCTTGTGAATGTCACTTATTACTACCGAGTTGCTTCATCTCAAGCTGCCTCAAGCCAAGTCCTCAAAAATTTCAGTTTCGTCCTGCTTCTGATCTCCTGTTTAATCATCTTTTTCTGAGACAGATTGGGAATCAGATGTTCTGGTGCTTTTATTTACCAAACTGAGATTTTATGGGAAAATAAGTCTTAGCCAAAGTCTCCTTGCAACAGCAGCATCTTCCACTAAAAAAGACATTTATGGAGGTTTATGGACACACCAACTTCTATCCTTGATGCGGCATTAGAAGTCCATTTCTCCCAAATGAATGGATTATGAAATGTGGAGGTTTTTTTTTATCTTCCATCAAGTTCGACCATAGAATATTATGGATTTCTAGGGCATTAGAGATGTGGAGAAATATTTTATTGGTGAGAGAGTATAGTGAGACTTACCATCTCATGTATCAAAGTGCTACTTTTTATCCACAGATAACAGGAAAAGGAAATATGGAAGAGCCGCTCTATTCAAGTCATATTGAACTTTCATTAAGATTTCTGGGTAGCATTTGGCTGGCACTGCTCTAACCCAACAGTTCTGTTCTGTTCTGTTCTAAATTTGAAATGATGGGGGAAGTGATGTAGTAAAACAGCTAAATTGAAACCCTGTTTCAGATAAGAACTCATCATATGAGGAATATCATTTTGCCACAGTGTCTACCTCTGACTTAGCCTTAGACTTGATCGACCCATACAGTTGAATGAAATTATAGGATCCTGATGTTGTAGAATGGTAGGTAGATCATACCACTTGAAAATGTAGGCAGGGAAGTGTGGGAGTTCGAATCCCGGGGTCCAGCGCCTGCTGGACGGACCAGTGGTTGTGGGAGTTCGAATCCCGGGGTCCAGCGCCTGCTGGACGGACCAGTGATGTACGTTAGCCTAGGCCAACGGACCTCGCGTTTAGTAGATAGGAAACACACGGACAACATGTTTCTTCAGGTTGAATCAGCAAGCGAGAGCCCAGAAGGATCTGCGTGCTTCTCTTTTATTGGTACACTTACGTCACAGCAGGAGGTTGTAAAGGGTGGGTTTTGCCAGGAAATGAAACTTAAAAGGCATACCTTAACTTAACTCAGGAAATGGAAACTTAATAAGGCATAAACGAAACCTTTAACTTAACTCAGGAAATGGAAACTTAAAAGCATAAATGAAACCTTAAGCTATTGAAATGGTTGCAACATCTCCACTGTTTTTATTTTTTAAAGTTCAATCTCTATCCTACTCGTGGCCATAATCTGCATCCTCCGAAACAGAAGAGGGCAACTCCATAAGAATACGAGATTCTTGCTTGGGGGCAAGAGCCTCCATGGCTAAGTCTGATTCAGTATCGGAACAGTTGGAGTCCGTGTCAGACAGTGTCAGTAGGGCAACCTTTTCAGAGGGGTGGAATTTGGGTTTCAAGGGTTCATATATATTGTTTGAGGCAAGCATAACATTAATCTTAGAAAGATTAGAATCCAAACCATTCAAACGATCCTTGAGAAATTGCAAAAGGCGTGAAAAAACACATGGGCCAATCATACATAATATAAGCAAAATTATACAAGGTCCTAAAATAGCAGAAAGCAATGTGGTAATCCAGGGAGAGAAATTAAACATGCTTTGATACCAGGATTGTTGGGAGAACCTTTCTTGTTCCCTGTCTTTTAATCGTTTGCGTAACTCATTCATAGAGTCGCGCACAATGCCAGATTGATCAGAATAAAAACAACATTTTTCTTTTAAGGCTACACACGTTCCACCTTCCTTTAAAAATAAAAGGTCGAGGGCACGCCTATTCTGCAAAACTACTTCAGCAAGAGACGACAAAGAAGTTTGAAGGGCAGAAATTGAAGTCTCAATGCGGGAAAGATCATTATCTATTTCTAGACTGAGTTTTTGTATTTGTTGTTGATTAACAACCAAAGCCGCAGCTCCAGTAGCTGCTCCTGCAACACCTAATCCTAAAAGAACTGAAAGGGTTAGGGCTGTAACAAATTCACGTTTTGCACGTAGGTGGTATTCCGGTGGTTCCATAAGGGAAACAAAATCAGAGGGGGAATAATAAGTGATTCTAGGGACTAAGCGTACCTGAATACAAAAGGCTTTTTGTTGTGTAAGGACATCCCCTGACACACAGGCTGTGGCACCTGTAGAGCAAGCCCAGATGGAGTTGTTGCCGGGGATGAAGAATTGGCCCTTTAAGCTGGCAGAAATATTACCATTACTCAAGGTAAAAAGAGAGTTATAACCTGCCGTATTTACACTGCCCGATCTTTTCTGGGTGAGCCAAACATCACATTGGTATTTGCCAGTGGTGATATTAGCACAATATTGAGAATAATTTGCAGGAATGTTTCCCAAGCAACAACCATGTCCCATAATAGAAGTAATAGTGATGGATGTTGAGTTCCATCTGCAAGAGTCATCTTTAGTAGCATTCTTAATAGGTTCGATGGAGCCAACAGCGTCATAAAAGGGTGGAGTGGCTGATAAACAGAGCCAACAGTGGTCGGTTTGTGAAGAAGAATTAACAGCACTTTTTAGCAAAAAGGAAGAAGCATTGACAAGGTTAATCAAGGGATTAGGCATATTATGTACAACGGACTGTAAAAAAAAGGTTGAATGCTTTTGTTAGGACCTATAGGAGGGGAATGTGGTGACTGGATTGTGAGACGAATGGAAAAAACTCCGCCGTCGTCTTCAGAACCGCTCCATTCTCTACCACCCCAAGAATATCCGACAGCCCATTGCTCTGTAGTCAAAGTCTTTCCTTGGGATGTGAAGGTAATGTTCATTGGATTTTTCCGCTCACCACAACAATGCAAATTAGAAGGGCAGGAAGGAGAAGGGGGTTTGCCATTACTACGGGTAATGGCGATATAATCATTTGAGCGAGGGGCAGTCCAGGATATAGCGCCCGTAGAAACACAAGACCATGAGGCACAGTATTTATCCAAAAAAGTGCCACATTGATATTTTTCCTCAGGTGTCTTTGGTTCGGGACAAAAATACAGGTCCCACCATGTTGCTTCTAGTGGAGAAGGTGTACACGAACCTTGTTTGTCCCATTTGTTAGTTTGGAGAAATTTTGAAGCAAATTTGTTGACCCCGGTACCCATTTCGGCAAAGTCAAAATGTAAGATAGGGAACCAGGGCCATATTGTGTATTTGGAGATTTGGAATAATACCTGATTTTCAAAGTCACGAACAGTCCATGTGTAGTTGAGAGGTCGATGAGGATTAGGATCAGGAGATCGCCGTCGTCGAGAATGAATGATGCGTTGGTGTGAGCGAGGTTGCTTTATGGAATGAAAGTGTTGTAAGTGAGGTGAGGTTAAAGTACGGGCGGCCAGGTCTAGGAAGGAGCGGGGATGAGGAACAAAGTTGTAGGCAAGTAAACGAGGAGACAAAGGAGGTTTTGCATAGCTCGCCACTGATGCGAGTTCAAAAGAATGTGTAGTATAAGTACCATAGGATGAAAATCCAGACACATAATAGCGCCCCGTAGTCTCAGGGGTCACAAGAATAGCAAGAGTTATGTGACAAGGGTAATGAGCATAGGTGAGGGAAATAGAGGGAGATGGTGGAAGAGGAATGCCACGATTAGGATACTGAGAAAACACAAAGGGACAAAAGGATTGACCTCGGTCATAACAATGAAAAAGGGCAGTAGTATTGAGATCAAGAAAAGAAAAAACAGGACCACAATATAGGCCTTTATGAAAATTTAGAGGAATTCTCAGGTGCTTTGTCATCATGGGAAGGTGCAGTGTGGACATCATGGGGAAGGAACTTGTCAAGAGTGTCATCAAAAGCAGGGTCCACATGATTGATGCAAAAGTGTTGGACCCCTGGACAATATGGGTGGTGCAATATGCAGTTGTTACACCAATAACAGCATGTACATCCACACTCACAAAGGCAATGATGGCACATCCGATGGAGTCGGTGGGTTGTGTGGAGTGATGAAATATGGGCGAATACAACGAGCAGGGACCCACAAAACTCTGTCAGGTAGTTGAACTGCAGCGTAGCCTCTTCCCCAGGTGATAAGTTCAGCTGGACCTTTCCAAGTTGGATCCGGGAGCTGCCTGTAGTATACAAGTGGTCTTGAAGTTGGGACAACAGGTTTAGTAAAGTGTCGAGACGCAGCAGACAAAGAAGGAGTGCCAGTGAGATTTAGAAAATTGAGAGTATACAGACAAACATTTAACACGTTTTGCAGTGCCGGGAGGTTTGGGGGGCATAAGCCCTTGGACCCCATATAACGATCTAATGCATTTTTTAAAGTTTGATTTGCTCGCTCAACAATAGCCTGCCCTTGGCTATTGAAAGGAATTCCAAATTTGTGGACAATGGACCAGTGATGACAAAACTGTGAAAATTGTGAGCTGACATAAGCTGGGCCATTGTCTGTTTTTAATATTTTTGGACATCCCAGCACTGTAAAGGTACGAATACAGTGATTAATCACTTGTTTTGCAGCTTCCCCTTTTTGTGGGGTTGCCAAAATAAATCCGGAGAACGTATCTACTGTAACATGTAGATATTTCCACGGGGCAAATGGAGGATATTGAGTTACATCCATTTGCCAGGTATCACAGGCTTCAGTGCCTCTAGGGTTAACGCCCTGTGGGATACCTTTAGACTGTAAGCTACAGGTTGGGCATTGTTGAATTATGGCTGTAGCTTCAGCCATAGTGATTCCAAATTGTTTCATTAGTGCTTTTTTATTTTGATGAAAATAAGCATGACTGTCCCAAGGGGAGACAGGAGAAAGAGACATGAGGCAGGTAGCAGAGGCCGCAGCGTCTGCAATATCATTTCCCTTTTGCAAGAAGCCAGGAAAAGGTTGGTGGCTTCTTATGTGTGTGACAAAGTAAGGATGTTTCCTGTTGGATATTACAGTTTGTAGGGTGGAAAATAAAGAAGTTAAATCAGGGTCCAGGGATGGAGAGAGGTATGATTGAAAAATAGTGGTGACAATTTGAGTGACATAGAGACTGTCAAGAATGAGATTTATAGGTTGAGTGGAAAATGTTTGAAAAGCTAGAATGGCAGCGGCTAGTTCCGCACGCTGAGCAGACCGTTGGGGTGGCGTTATTTTTGTGTGCCATTGGTCATGAATATACCAGGCACAAGCACCAAATTGTTTACTGCCATCTGCAAAGAGTGTGACAGCATGTGGGATGGGAAAGCGTTGTAATTGGGTATCCCATGAAACATGGATATTTTGTAGGAGCTGAATGCGAGGATCAGCAGGAGGGTGGCAGGATATCTTTCCAGGCCACTCAGTGAGAGCAAGCTGCAAGGCTTCAGAGTTAGAATAGATGGTTTCCCATGTAGTGAGAGAACATGGTACATATAGGACAGAAGGTTCTATTCCTGCAAGGGCTTTTGCTCGAAGGCGAGCCTTAGAGATGAGAGAGGCAAATTGAAAAGGTTTTTGGCTAATTGTGTTTCTAGGAGTGTGAGGGAGGTGAAGCCATTCTAGAATCAGCAAGGAGGGAATAGTTTGGACAATAGCACATGTAGGTAAAGAAATAATATTACACAATAAAAGAGAAAAGGGAACGTTTGGGGTCATTCGGTCAACCCACTGAATTTGTAGGGCTTGGTTGACCAATTGAATCACTTTTAAATGACTGTCCTGCAGTGAAATAACATCTGCAGGATGTTTACCTTTGGTTAGGGCTGAAAAAAGAGGTGATAATTGAAAAGTGGTGAGACCTATATAAGGTCGAATCCAATTAATAGCACCTAAATATTGCTGTAATTAAAATAAAGTTGGTTGGTGTGGTAATTTTAATAAGGGAAAAAGTGGTGCAGCATGGGAGGCCAATAATTTATGGCCCAAATATTGAAAAGGAGGGGAGGTTTGGACCTTGTCAGGAGCAATGTGCAAACCTCCTTTTTGCAAAATTGTTGTGAGGGTTGGCAAAGTTGCAAAAACAGTACCCTTTGGGCCTGGTGCTGCGACCAAAATATCATCCATGTAATGGTAAACCAAAAAGGAGGGATGAAGGTCCCGATATGGTTGCAAAACATGGGAAACAAAAAACTGACACATTGTAGGGCTATTTAGCATGCCCTGTGGTAAAACCTTCCATTGGTAGCGCTGAGTTGGTTGAGAATTATTCAACTCAGGCACTGTAAAAGCAAATAAATATTTATCCTGTTGATACAAAGGAATGAAAAAACAAAAACAAAAAACAATCCTTTAAGTCAATTATCATTAAGTCAAAATCTTTTGGAATTAAATTTGGGTTTGGGAGGCCGTATTGCAATGCTCCCATAGGTTGTAAAACAGCATTCACTGTACATAAATCATGGAGGAAACGCCATTTGCCTGATTTCTTGTTTATAACAAAAACTGGAACAGAATAAGATTGCAACATTTTATGCCCTAAATAAAGATAAAGTGTAACTGTATCTTTTCCAAGGCAACTTGCAATCCATAGATACTTGAATCATTTTGTATTTCAAAAAGCCAATTAAATTGTATTTTTGGGGTTCCAATTTAATCAAATTCCATTCAGATGAAACAAATTTTCATGAAATAGGAAAAACATTTACAAATCTAAGCAAAACAATTCAGTCATTTCTTTTGGTTGATGGATGTATATGTCTAACTAAACAATTTAAAACTCAAAAATTTGCAAAAGAATTGCCCAACAATTACTGCCTCCTCTTTCGAGTAAAAAAAATAGCAAGCTGAAACTGCAAGAGTGGGCATCAAATTTCACATCCACCCCCCTTCCTCAACCCAGACTTCTAGGCAGGGGAAGAAAAAAAAATAGTTAAAACGAACAGCTGCCCCCCCTCCTCTGTCTGCCCTTCCTTTGCTCTTAAAACAATACAGCCAGCGAAAAACGAAAGAATCAGGAGGGGGGAAAAGAAAAAGAAATTTTACAAAAATCTCACCACCAAAAAAAATTCACGTGCTTTTTCCAGAAATTCTTTTACAGATCCTCCATAAAACTTTTCTCATGGAAACTCTTGCTATTGCGTTACCATTTTACAACAATAAAAACTACAGTTTTACTATTCCTTTCACAGCGTGGGATGGGTGGAGGGGTGAGGGCTAACACACACACATTTACACCAGCAAATTAACTCATTCACTTCCATTCTGTTTGCTTACACCATTTCACATACAAATATTTCATTTCATACGTTTTTCAAGCAAAACTTTTTATTTTTAATTAAGGCCTTTTTGTTTGTTGTTATCAAAGAGGGTTTTGACCCTTTTCCAAGTCTTGGAAATAACACAGAACAACACAGACAGACATATATACACAAATACCATTAAAACAACATTTATTTAAACATATGGCTTGTCCTGCAAGAAGCGAGAAAATCATGAGATGATTCCAACCAAACATGTGGTTTTTATAGGGCCCTTTAACCATCTCCTATTTTTCTCACCATTCCAAGTCCAAGCGTAACGTTCTAGGAATTAAACATATATAAAACAAAACACACACATCAACACAAAGCACCACCAGACATTGTCTGACAGGGTTAAACTTAACAGATTACAAAAAAGTTTCAAAACATTCCAATTGTTCAAAACGCATTGCAGAGGAGTGCAGTTTGAGTTAATTTATATCTCTAAATTGTTGCCTGTTTCTGTTTTGGAGGAGAGAGAGAAGGATATAGTGAAGAGGGGGGTTCCTGTGGCTATGCCGACTTTGGAGCGTCCTCCGCAATAGATACAGGTTAAAAGGAAGGGTCTGGGGATAGACAGTTGTTCCGTTAACTTTTTGCAAACAATTTGCCTTTCTGGCTAAAGAGGAAAGTTCATCCACATGCTTGGACAGAACCTTGGAAAGTGAGGACCCATACTTACGTTGATCAAGCCTTTGCCAGGTGCGTAAATACAGGAGCCAGAGCAGCGCTTCCCTAGACAGAGAACACGCCGTGGAGTGAATCACGTCATAGAGTGAATCACGTCGGGGTCACCAGTTGTGGGAGTTCGAATCCCGGGGTCCAGCGCCTGCTGGACGGACCAGTGATGTACGTTAGCCTAGGCCAACGGACCTCGCGTTTAGTAGATAGGAAACACACGGACAACATGTTTCTTCAGGTTGAATCAGCAAGCGAGAGCCCAGAAGGATCTGCGTGCTTCTCTTTTATTGGTACACTTACGTCACAGCAGGAGGTTGTAAAGGGTGGGTTTTGCCAGGAAATGAAACTTAAAAGGCATACCTTAACTTAACTCAGGAAATGGAAACTTAATAAGGCATAAACGAAACCTTTAACTTAACTCAGGAAATGGAAACTTAAAAGCATAAATGAAACCTTAAGCTATTGAAATGGTTGCAACAGGGAAGTGCTTTTGGTTATCTTCCCACATTTTCCCCCAAATAATACATTAAGAAGGGAAAAAATGAAATAGATCTGCAGTGGCTTTTACAGTAGTTGACAACATATTGACATTTCTCTGGGAGTATTATAAATATTGGCAAATATGTGTGTGTATCAATTGGGAAGAAGGCTGGGCCTTCTTCCCAATTGATTTTACTTTTTAAAATTTATGCCTGAGATTGGAAGAGACTTTCCCTCATCTCCTCTTTATATAGCATCCTTGTTAGGAATAATTTAAATTTAAACTGGAGAAAGTATTACAAAGAACCACAGAACCAAATCTTATTGGACTTTTGAACAACACATTCGGCTAAATATTTCAGGTATGTTTTCTTAGCACTGGTTGTGTTTTATGGGAAATAAAATATGCTTTTATAATGAGAAAATATGCTTTTAAGAAGAAAGTGCAAATGAACAGAAATTTTCCCAGGTTCCTGGTATATTCATGGTACATTCATGTTTTCAATTTCTTTGTGAAGAAAATAAATAATTACTTTGTAATTAGATATGTGTAATTTTCTTTGCAGACTTTGAAAATGGTTAGCTATTTTCTTTTTAACTTCTCACTTTAGCCAACAAACTTGGGACTTTCTGGAAGCCCTAATTCCAAGTAAAATCCTGGTTGGCTTTTCAGATCAATGAAGTATTTCCCTCCGCAAAGCTGGAAATGGGAAGGCTTGCAAAGCAGGTTTTTGAGTGAACAAGACGTGCCAAATTCCACAATCTGATGAATGAATGAAAGTGCACTGAGATTTTATTCCCCCCACCATGTGCAGGGTTTTCAACCATAGTTTAAGTTTACTATTTTATGTCATTTGAAGTGCAAGTAGATTCAAGCCAAACAATGTAACTAAAGTTATTTATAGGATACAAACTATAGCATTTTCAAATCCAGAATATGATTTGGGGATGAAATAATAGCATAAGCCTCAGTTTTTGGCTAAAGGGACATTTGTTCACTAGATGTTTGGGTTTAGTGTGTCATGCAGACACACCCTATGAAAGAAGAGGGTTAAAACAGAAAGCATTGAAGTTATCTTTGTTTTAAAAAATGTTTGGAATGGTAATAAAATCAATTCAATGTCTATATAAGGCTGGGATGGGTAGTCGGCAGTCCACATAGTGAATGTAGATCAGTCCCTTTGTTTGGAGTCATAACCCTGAAGGTGGAATGTTGAAATTTGTGATAGAGCACTAAATTTTGATAGTAAACTTAATCCCTCCAATCCAGCAGAAAATCTAAGGTTCTGATAGATATTTTACAAATGTTCCTTGAATCCCAAAATAAAAATAATAATAAAAAAAACATACAGTACCAAGAGAAGAGAATATATGTATCTCATGGTTGAACTGTGGAGTCCTTGGTGTTATCTGAGCTTTGGTGTTGCTTGTAGATGTTTTGTTACTAGACTAGGTAACATCTTTCATGCTTCAGTGCACTGAAAATGTTACTTAGTCTGGTAATGAAACATCTGCAAAAAACCAACCAGGTTCAGACTCCAGAAAAAGAAAGACCAAAAATTCCAGCCTTGTTCCTTTGGATGATATAATGATATCATCATTATCATCTTTCCACCACTCAGAGACTGAAAGAAATAACCCTGGATGAAATATTGTCCTTAAGAGAAAAGATTGGTGACTTAAATTTTGTGCCATTTCCCAAGGACCACAACTTATGGCAGAGTGGTAGATATTATTCATAAGTCAGTCTAGCTTCAGATGAGTAGTTTTGCCTTGAAAACAACAGAAAAGTCATGCACAGTCATTGAGTTTCATCCTGTTAGACGAGTTTCAACTTTACACCCAGAAGCTGCCATCAGACCCAAATCTGAAGATTAATGACTCCTATTGTAAGACTGTAAAGTACATTGGTTGGATTGAATGAAAGAAAGAGTGAGGAAGTGAGAAGGGGCAGGTATTGAAGCAATGTGGATGGGTGATGAGCTTAACTTTCTGTGTATTCAAACACAGAATAAAAAACATAATATTTTCCAGGAGGTTGTCACAAGCCTGTTTTCAACTTTCACCATTTGAAGCTTTGGGTCACCCCAAAGGAGAGCTGTCTCAAATCAGAGAGAAATTATTTTCCATCTGGGTGTCCAAGTTCAAGGAGTTTATTGGGAGGGAAGGAAGGAAGGAAGGAAGGAAGGAAGGAAGGAAGGAAGGAAGGAAGGAAGGAAGGAAGGAAGGAAGGAAGGAAGGAAGGAAGGAAGGAAGGAAGGAAAGGAAGGAAGGAAGGAAAGAAGGAAGGAAGGAAGGAAGGAAGGAAGGAAAGGAGGGAGACCATTGAAAGATGTGTGGGAGCTGCATTCCAGAAGTAGTGCTATTAAACATAGAAGAACATGGCTGAGAAACCACATACGTCTTAGAAAAACCATGTACTCTCTATACTGCAAACAATAAATAAGTCTTAAATATGTAGCACCATGCTGTGGATTCAGTAAACTTTCAAGTCATTTCATGAAACAACCCTGTTTGTGCCAGCAGCAATTTAGCTTTGGAAGAAGCATCTGTTCCCTCTCAATTTTCAAAGGCAGAGAACAGTAAATACATATTTAAAGCAGGACTAAGTAAACTGTCATTCAAGCAAAGTGTGAATTGTAATGCTTAGCTGTAGCTTGGAGGTTCAAGATAAGGGATGGAGTTGCTCAGGATATTTTTTTTTAAAATTTTTTTGTCCAGCCACCCAAACTCCATCCCAATTTATCTTGTCCTGTAGTAAGCAAGAGTAAGATGTGATGCTGACTATGAACTTGGCTGCTTCAAAAAGGGTTGCATGAATTCATCAGAGTCATGGGGATCAATGGCTATTAGCCTTGATGGCAGTGGGACTGCTTTGAAGATTATCTGCTGGAAGACTACTGAGCATCCTTATGCAATTGGATGGCCACTGTAAGAACAGACTGCTGGATTGGATGGACTAGGAGTTCGATCCAGCAAGACACTCCTTCTGTTCTTATGTTCTAAGGCAGCGTTTCTCAACTTCGGCAGCTTGAATAGGTGAAGACTTCAACTCCCAGAATTCCACAACCTTCCATGCTGAGTGTTTGGAATTCTGGGAGTTGAAGTCCATACATCTTCCAATTGCCTAGATTGAGAAACATTGTTCTAAGGACTTCACTTCTTGCTTTTTCCTCTAATTTAATACACAATAGCAATAGCACTTAGAGTTATATACCATTTCACAGTGCTTTACAGCCCTTGCTAAGAGGTTCACAGAGTCAGAATATTGCACCCAAAAATCTGGGTCCTCATTTTACCAACCTTGGAAGGATGGAAGGCCGAGTCAACCTTGTGCCATTCAGAATCGAACTCCTGGAGTGAGCAGTGAGTTAGCCTGCAGTACTGCATTCTAACCACTGTGCCACCACGGCTCCAAGAAACACCACAAAAAACACGCCTCCAGAAAATTTAGAATTCAGTATTTTTTCAATGGCACATTTTAATGGAAAAATCCTAGGCATTCTGGGAAGTGCAAAAATAAGGTAGGTGGACAATGAACGGCCATACCTGGCATAACTGCTGGAATAAAAATTTCCTGAGCACATCTACATCAATCTTTTCACACATTAAATTCTGCTTCTGTTTCACTCTGAACTTTCTTGATTCCAGCAATATAATTTAGCTTACATTAATATATATTTTTTTAAAAAAAGGAAAACAACCAGTGTGCTACTAGTAGATGTCGATCAATCTTCTGCCGACTATGGTTTTAAATCACTAACAATGTTGAGAAATTTCTGAATGGAATTTTCTGTTAGATTTCTCCTATTCTCAAAGGTGCTTGGAATTTATCCTTTTCTTCTGCACTGACTTTCTGATCTAAATTTCCTCCCCAAGATGTTGGTTGACCCTCACAGGAAAGCAAAGGTACTGCAGCATCGCATCCTAGTGGTCTTTGGCAATAAGATTTCACTGCCACAACTGCCAAGTAAAACCAGCTCTACCAGTAGGAGAAATGAAGTTGCTCCTCTTGAATACTCTTTGGGGCAGCCCCATGTAGAGTGCATTGCAGTAGTCTAAACAAGAGGTTACAAAGGCACGAGTTACTGTGAGCAGGGCCTCCCAGTGCAGGAATGGGCGCAATTGGCGCACCACTGAAGGTGTGCAAAGGCTCTCCTAACCTCCTAACCAGTGCTATCACTAGCACTGATGAAGTTACCTAGTTTGGTTAATGAAATGTCTGCAAGAAATCAACCAAGCTCAGAGAGCATCAAAGATCCCTCATTTCAAAGCTGAGCAACAAAAATTCTCCTTTATTAGTTCCTTTATTACATGTTAGGGATGCTGCTGCATAGGCATCTGCTATGGGCCTCTCACAAGAAGGTCCACAATCAATGTGATGCTCATAGTTTGCCTGACCATCTAACCTGTTGGAGGGTGACCAGATAGAACTGTTAACATAAGGAAAAAGGTGTGCAAAAGAGAACAATGGAGGAAGAGATGATTACTTTTCTTGCTTCAGCTATCAGATCCTCTTCAGTTGCAATATATACGCATGCATTTTGTCATCTGTTTTCAGCTGTGATACCTCACTGATCAGTCTGCCTAGTAATATTTATTTATTCATTCATTCATTCATTCATTCATTCATTCATTCATTCATTCATTCATTCATTCATTCATTCATTCATTCATTCATTCATTTTATTTAGTTGCCCATCTCAGTCAATGACTGTGGGTGGCTTACAATTAAAAAAAAATACTACAATTGAAACAATAAAAACATTCTAAAACAATAAAAACAATTAAAAAACACCCAAAATAAATATGTGCAGCAGCTAAGATACTTGGCCAGTTAACAATTAAGCCAAGAAACGGGGTCCTTAACACATTCAGTGCCCCAGGCTCGGGAACACAACCAGGTTTTTAAAGCCTTACAAAAGACTAACAGGGTTGGGGCCATTCTAACTTCCAAGGGCAGACCCTACTGCAGAAAAGGCCCATCTTCTATTCCCCGCCAGCCGACATTTTCTGGCCAACAGGATATGCAGCATGCTCAATCTACTAGATCGAATTGGAAGGGTAGAGACCCTTGGAAAAAGGCGGTCCCTCAGATAACCTGGTTCCAAGCCATATAGGACTTTAAAGGTGACAACTAGCACCTTCAATTGCACCCAGAAAAATACTGATAACCAACACAGCTCACACAGTAGTGATGTTATGTATGCCTTATACCTGGTACCATTTAGTACTTGCACCAACATATTCTGCATTAGTTGAAGTTTCTGAATGCTCTTTGGGACAACCCCATGTAGAGTGCATTGCAGTAGTCTAAACAAAAGGTTACAAAGACATGAGTAATTGTGAGCAGGGCCTAGGAATGGATGCAACTGGTGCACAACCTGAAGGGGTGCGCAAAAGCTCTTCTAACCATGGCTACCACCTGCTCTTTGAACAGGAGCCATGAATCTAGGAGGAGCACTATGTTGCAGATCTGTCTGGGCTACGGCAACCCTCATCTATTTCCCCCAAACTTCCAGACACTGAGATAGGATGTCCATGCATCACTCAAAGAGCTTGAGGTAGAGATATAAAGCTGGGTGTCATCTGTATAATGATGATATCTCTCCCCTATGCCAATGGACCACCTCACCCAGTGGCTCATGTAAATGTTAACTAGAAGGGGAGAGAGAACCCAACCCTGAAGCACCCATAAAGTAGGGGGTGTAGACTGGATCTCATTCCCTCTAGCAATTACAACAATGATGATAACAAAACCATTTATTAAGTTGCCTAAGCTTGAAATGCAGTTCTTGGATGGATATAAACCAAACAAATGAGCCGTAATATAACCAGAGGCTAATAGAGAGGCTGCCATGTCTATTACTGAATTTGTTCCAGGAATTGGAAAAGTTCCCAGTGGTGGGTTCCTCTATTCCAATCCTCTAGTTCAAATAGTATTTCTGGAATGGAGAATTAAACCCCTGAAAAATGAAGGTGGTGATAGTGAGGATGGAATGGAGATACTCTCAGCTTTTGGATATCCATCAATTTCATGAGTATCAGCACCAAAGATGGTATGCTGGAGTGAATTCTTCATCACAGCAAGCAAGGAAAAAAATTGAAATCCTTTGTTTCCCCATTGACATTTCTGATAAGTTCTGTTTTCTTCCAAAACGGAGTAGAAAAGATCAACACAAACATCTTCCCAGGAGAAATAACTGCTTCCCTTTTTTAAAGAGTCTGCTGAGATAATAGCAGCAAAACAATAGTGGCAGTAGAGAGGGAGATGAAATTGAAACTTCCAGTAGAGGCACTGTTACTGGTACTATTGTAATTCACCCTTGACCAATGGTCTTTACTATTCATGTCTACAAGCTCTGGTATTTGACTGTGGATCCATTGCTGGTAGTACGACACTCTTGCATAAACTCCAGGACGATTCTTCTGGGCACATCCATCTCCCCAGCTCACTACTCCTGCAATAAACCAAAAATCTTCCATCCGGCAGGCCAGTGGGCCACCTGAATCACCCTGCGCAGAAAGAGCAGATCTTAAGGATAAACAAGGAGAATGATGGAAGCAAATGCTTATTAATAATTCTGTATGTGTTACAAAGGATGAAGAATGTAGATGGATATGTTACTGAATAACAGCAGAGATAAATGTTTTCTGTTATTTTGAAAGGTGCACTGTGAGATAAGGTTACCTGAAGTTGAAGAAGTCCATAGGAGATCAATTAATCTATAAGAGTTCAAATTTAGCCTTATTTCTATTTCCCAAAAGGCAATAAATCAGAAATTCCATTTTAATGGGTCTAGTAGCTGCTGAAAAAGCATGATGCCCGCTTCAAAAGCATGCTACAGAAACATCTCAATCAAGGTTCTATGGAGATTCTCAGTCATCCAGGTCATGGTTGTCCCAAAGGTGCTTTTTCAAAAGGCAACTGGACTTTGTTTTTCCTTGAAGATGTTTCACTTCTCATCCAAGAAGCTTCTTCAGTTCTGACTGAATGGTTGAGGATGGAAGGATTAATATTTCTTGCAGTCATCTGGTCATTAGCACTCTTTCTGAGAGTCTTGGAAGTTTATCTGTGCCTTCGGGGTCACATGAATAGTGCAACAACACAGTCCTTTCAGCACGAATAAACCTCCAAGTGGCCTCATCGACTCTCAGAAAGAGTGCTAACGAACAGATGACTGCAAGGAATATAAATCCTTCTATCCTCCACCATTCAGTCAGAACTGAAGAAACGAAATGTCTTCAAGGAAAAACAAAGTCCAGTTGCCTTTGGAAAAGCACCTTTGGTACATCAAAACCAAGAGTGACCCAACTATTAGGTCATGGCACTTGGAGAAACTTGAGGTGTTATCTGTGATTGCTGGTTGTGTATTTCTATTATATGCCCAAACTAGTTCATACCAGTCCATACTGGTCCATGCCTTATCATTAGCATGGAATATGGACCATCATGGATCATTAGCATGGAATATGGACATGGATATGGACCAAGACTTAATCCAGTTTTCATCTTCACTATCCTACTAAAAAGACACAAAAGAGTGAGAAGAAAATTTTCTTTTTATATTTGTGTATGTGTGCATGCCTTTCAGTTAACTAGGAGTAAAGATACCATATTTGGGCTTCAAAAATCAGGATAATTACCTGAAGGCAGCAAAGATAATGCTAACTCTTGGCTATTATACAGAGTTTTGCAATTAAATCTCAACAGCAAATAAAGAAGATGCCCAAACCTCATGAACTGTACATGTATATTCTAATTAATTTATTGAGTAAAGCCCAGCAAAATCTTACCTGGCAAGCATCCTGTTGTCCAGCTGCAAAGCCAGCACATATCATATCTTCTTTAATTTCTCTTGTGGCCCTGGGCTGTCTAGAGTCCTGGCGGTAGAGAGTGTTGCATTTTTTTGTGCTGATTATGGGAACCTCTAGCTTTTGTAGTATATCAGAGTTCTGTCGTCCTTCTGCAAGGAGAGTAAATTAAGAGATTTAATTTAAAGGAACAGAATAAGATCTAAAACAGGGGGCCCCAACCCCCAGTCTGTGACCCAGTGCCCATCCACGGCATACCAGAAACCAGGCTGCGCAAACAAGCAAAGCTCCATCTGCGGGATGTAGGCAGCACACGAAAATATGCCCCTTCCAGTCTGCAGAAAAACCTCTCTCCATGGAACCAATCCCTGGTGCCCAAAAGGTTGTAGGCCACTGAGCTATAGTTAATCATGATATAAAAAAGTCTCTTTTGATGTCCTCCAAATGTGTTAGACTTAACCACTTCTGAACCATGGAGACTGGGGAGACTACAAGTGATGAAATCATATCACATATCAAAAAATTGCCCAAACAGACCAAATCTGAATATTATATACTGTATAGTAGAAATTCCATAGGTTCACTTCATTTTCCACACCTACCTTTGCTTCGAATATTCCCCCAGCCAGTGACCCAACACTTCTGTCCTGGGAGGAAGTTGATGTTGGCATTGGGGATACAGATGGGGTTGATATGTTGGGCCAGAGGCAGTCGCTGCTCCAGCTGGATGAGGGCAATGTCTCCAATCCTTGAATCCCCTTCATAGGTGGGATTGAGAATAATGCGCTTCACAGAGGCTATGATTGAATGAGGCCCTGGGTCTGAAAGCTTCAGTGCTCCAACTAGTACAGTAAAATTAGAAGGATTGTTGATCCTGAGAGGCACAAAGATGAGAAAGAGAGAGAAAAAGTCTGTGTATAACAAATGGAATTAATTTTGGTGCCAAACAAGATGAGCTGTAGCACTGAACCAAAGTCCAAACTCTCTCTCTCTCTCTCTCTCTGTATGTACATATGAACATATACAATTATATCTAGATAAAATTAAATTTATATGTTAAAAAATGCACAAACATGAAAATACATGCTACCATCAAAACAAAAATACTGTTCTTGTCTGAAATATACATTTAATATCCTTTCAAATATCCTAAAGGAAGTTTCTACTATTGATCAACTGGATTTGTGTTTTTATAATTAATATTTTTTTCTTAATTTTTTAAAAATCCTAGTTTTATAGAAAAAAATAATTAAAATAAAATCAATGGGGAAAATGAAAAAAAAACTTTGAAAGATAAGCAAAAGATTGCAAAAATAAGAAGTAAAAACGTTATTGTTTCTTCAGCTATGAAATTTAAACTAGTCATGATCAATTTTCAGTTTCATCTCAAACTGATTCAAATGCAGGTTGAAATCAATTCATTTAATTTTGCAAGTTCACCATGTGGTTGAATTTTTCTGAGCTTTTCTGAAGCTAAGCAGGATGAGGCTTGGTTGATGGTTCTTGGATGAAAGATGAAATCTCAGGTTATTCTGAGAGGTTAAAAAAAAATCAGAAGACAACAATGGCAAACCTGCAGGAGTCAAGTTCAGTTCGAGGGCATTTTTATCTTTATAGTTAACATTATTGCTCTATGATATGAAAAGTGCAAGGACTTGTCCAGGCAGTCATTAAGTGTGAAGACTGACTTAAAGCCCCCTCCATGCAAAGTATAGGAAGACATACGGTCTTGTTTTCCTTAATAGATGTGATTGTACTGAATATAAAGGATGGTCTTAAAGGACAGAGAAAAGTTCCATTACCAATGCAAGTGATCAGATAAAGAAGGCTTGAGCCCAGGCAAAAAAGTGCTTTATGAAAATGGCTCATATAGCCCCCATAATTTACCTGAAGGTAAAAGAGGGAGGAAGGGAAGCACAATCAGAACTTGTAATATTCTGTTAGAATAGCTGTTCTAATAAAAGTAGCTTTAGATCTACATGGTGTCTTTTCTTAGTCTACTCTACCATATATGGCTGACAGCCATTATTAAATAAGGAGTCTGGTTTAGAAGATTGTCTGTGAATTCCCCCATTGGCTGGGAAGGCACTGGGAGACCTTGGAAAGCTGCTTTGAAACTCTACCAAGAATTTTGTTTTCCAAAGAAACAGGACTGAAAGATGTCAGGTTGTAGAGTGCATACTTACAGACTAAAACAATGTGAGGCTGTGATGATCCATCGATCTGTGACAAGAGAACCACCACAGTGATGTACCCCATTCAACTTGATGCTCACTTGCCAAGGCCACTCTCCATCCCGGGAATCTTTACCCCCTACAATCCGGTCCAGATATCCCTGTTTTCCACAGACTGAGCAAAAAGGAAAGGTTTATTGTACCTGTAGGGTCACATGGTATTTCCTGGTTACCTGGATTTAGATTCTTACTCTTGGAATTCCAAAAAGAGCTGATATCTAGAAGGTATGAATCTATAAACTCTTAAGTTGGCCAACCTCTTCTTGACTACAAGCTCTGTTTCTCCTTACTCCATGCCTCCATTTTTTCTCTTTTAGTTTTTATTTCCCTTTTGTACTGCACTTTCCCTCTCCTCTGGCTGTGCTTAGCCAAAGACCTTTATCCCAGGTCTGTTTTGACTTTGATACTAGTAAAGGCAATATTCAATATTTTTTCAGCTTTAATTGAAGTAAGATACAGCACTGCCACGATTTCTATTATATAGTTTCTAGATGGCTACACTTCACAGAACATTAGAGTGAAAATAGTATTTGTTCACATCCGCTATATTTTAGTATTAAGTAGGATAATCTTTCTAATCAATAGCATGCTAACAAGTCAATACACAAACAGAAATAACTGATGCTTACCTCTGGTAGCATAGCTTGGTTCAACATCTAAAAAGAAAGAAATATATAAAATCATGAGAGTTACAGCTTAGATTGCTATTTTAATACAATACAAATAATTTGGAAACTACAATATAGGTATTACTTATATTTAACCTGCTTATTTTATTCATTTCATTTATTTATCACATTTATCTAGCTGACCATCTCACAGATGTAATTTTTGGTGATGTACAACTAAAACAAAGAAGCAGAGTTTTAAAAACCATTTAAAGAACTCATTAAAACATAAATATAAACAATACCATGGGAGAATACATTCAAGGCCTTAGATACAATATAGCCATTCCACAAAATCCCTATTTCTGTGGGACACCCTAGCCCAGGGGTAGGCAACCTTGGCTCTTTTATGACTCGTGGACTTCAACTCCCAGAATTCCTGAGCCAGCCATGCTGGCTCAGGAATTCTGGGAGTTGAAGTCCACGAGTCATAAAAGAGCCAAGGTTGCCTACCCCTGCCTAGCCTGTTAACAAAACCAGGTTTTAAGGGCTTTCCAGAAAGTCAATGGGTCAGGGCCAATTTTACCAGGGGTGCAAAGAGAGTCCAGAGAGTGAGTGCTATGGCAGAAAAGACTCATCTTATGGATCCATTCAAATGAAGCCCTTTAACATAATATTATATAAATAATATAATATATTAATATATAATAATATACCATATAATGGCATAACATAATTCTGGAACTTATGCAGTATGTATATGTAACTGTGGAGAGTAATCCCTCAAATAACTAGGCCACACAGTGATTCAAAGGTCAACCTCAGTACCTTGAATTGAACCCAGAAGCAAACTAGCAACTGATGCAGCCCATGGAACAGAGATGTAAGGTGCTCGCACTGTGACCAGGGCATGAATAACTGAGAGTACAGGTAGTCCTTGACTTAGGAGCATAACTGAGCCAGAATTACTATTGTAAGTCTTTCTGGTCATCAATGGGACACCACGTGACCATGCCTGATATTACAACCTTTTTTGCTTGTTAAGCAAATGCCACGATCATTAAGCGGATCCATTGTCCGCAAGCAGGCTTTTTGTTGGAAACCGGAAATAAACACGAGTTTCCAGCAAAAAATGTTGCAAATCACAAATGGTCATTAATGTGGGTTGATTGCTAAGTGCCCAAAATGCAATCATGTGATTGCAGGAGGGCTCTAGCCATTGGAAATTTGAATCTGGGTCATACATACAGTAGCCCTGGAGAAGTCCATTATAACTTTGAACAGTTGCTAAGTGACTAGTCAAGGACTACCTGTAGAGCCTATCCAGGAACAGGCACAACTGGTGACCAACACGAAGTTGTGCAAAGGCTCTCCAAGCCATGCCTGCCACCTGCTCTTTAAACAAGAGCTGTGAGCCCAGAAATATCCCCCGATTGCTCATAGAGTCTGTTTGGGGAAGTGCAAATCCATCCAGTAAAAAATATGGTAAAATCCCAGATTTGGAAGGCCCCCAAACACAAGCTATTCAGTCTTGCCAGGGTTGAACTGAAGATTGCTGTTCTCTATCCAGACTCTCATAAATTCCAGGCATTAAGCGAGGATATCAACAGCATTGTTTAGTTCTCCAGGCGCAGATATGTATAATTAGATATCATCAGCATACAAATCATATTTCATCCCACAGTGATAGATGGTTTCACACAGAAGCTTAAATCAGAGCTACCAAGAAGTTTGGGTTTAGGATTTAGGATTCAAACAAGATAAAATAGTTCAGAACAATAAGAAGGTCCATAAATGTTGCATACTGTCACAAACTCATTAACTGAGAGCCAGGCTGACTCACTGGGTGAAACACCTCCTTTTTAAAGTTCTCTCTTTTTGGACAACAGACATTAGAACATTCACATACCTGGCAAACCTAACCCAACAGACAACATAATCCAGTGATACCTCACTCATGCCCTAGGCCTGTCTTTGCATGACCCAAAATCAGCTCCTCCCAGACAAAGTTTCTTCTAAGATATCATTGAGCTTCTTCTTATAATGGAGATGCTGTCTGATGGCTATTTCCTAAATTAGGTTCCCTCCTTATTTAGTCTTGATGGTGACAATAGGAAGTTCTGAGTCACCTTAATTGCCCTATAAAGTTTGGAGTGGGCTCCTGAAGTCAATTCTAATTAAAGTGTTGACTGTGATGAATTAAGAAAATGATTAAAACATGCCATAGAGTAATCATATGTCCCACATGACCTTTTCATTGAGTACAAATGTAACTGCAATGAAATCAAATTTAGCTGTTGTGCTGCTCACCTCATTTGCCCAAGCCTGCCAGCCAAATTTCTCCCTCACCTTCCCAAAACAGAGAAAAGAAATTGTGCACCTTGTTTTTAAACATGTTCCATACTAGTGGTGTTGAAAATTTAGTAAATCCTTTCAGAAGCTTAGTACTGCATTTTGCTGGGAAGGGAAGGGGAAGGGAAGGGAGGGGAGGGGAGGGGAGAAGAGAGGAAAGGAAAGGAAAGATGAGAAGATCCACTACAAATATTGAACCCTGATGGAATTTTGGCATTTAATCTAGGATATTGCATATTGCTGGGTCTGTCCCATCTCTCATTAGTGAGAAACATTTGTGCAGGAAGTCCATTAATACTTACTTGTCATCATTTGCAGGAGCATCAGTAGCAACAATCTTCTCCCTAGCCCTTGCTGGTGGTGGCCCATAACACCACTGCTGATTTCTTTGTTTCCTTCCTTCGTGTTCCTCATACACAAAAAGGTAAGATGTGGTACTCTTACAAAATAAGGAGTATAATTTAGGCCACTCAGACTTTGGATGTTTATATATATATACACACACACATACACACGCCCCAAAGGGGCGTATTCATCCTAGGAATCCTGCCAGTTCTTGGTATTTGCCTGCTAGGATAGTTACGAAACCTGCTGAGTAAATGTAACTTGACTACTGCTTCCTTCCTTTCAAGCTACCCATTTCCCTAATTCTAAGCCTATTGTTACATCAAGTAAGTCCAACTACTGGAATTTTTTTCTTTGCCAATCATCTTCCACATGACCCATAACATGACCCTTCATAAACCCAAGTCTGATCAATATTCAACCTGTATGTGTATGTTTTCCCCCTGCCTGCAGTTAGGAGTTCCTCTATTTTTTCTGACTTTTACAGGATAATTAACTCAGTCAGTTGGCATTCTTTCAGCTTGTCCAACCTTCCTTTTCTTCCAAAGTTTTCATGGGTCTAGTATTACCTGTAGAAGTCAAGTCATTTGAAAAGTAGCTGAGATGGGTTCTTGGTGATCATTTTTTTGTTAAGAAATTGATAAACACAATCTATAATCAAACAATACAGAAAAATATGTTCTTTAACAATTCTGTGGCCTTAATAATGACTTTACTGTTATTTGTAATCTTGTATCAAGGTATCCTGGAGAAGATCCCATTGAATTCAGTAGACTTCACTTCAAAGAAAAACTCTAAGCATATATAGGAATGTCCTGTTAACCAAATCTTTATAAGCTGCTTTCAATATGTGGAATAAATGATGGGACAAGTGGTTTAAAAACAAAATAGTGATTACTTGTTTACAGGTTCCACCTCTAATCAATACTATATCATCTGTGACTATTCACTTGAGCTTTAGTGAATCAGGAACCCTTTCAATCTCAGCCCTTGAAGATGGAATAATTGCTTACCCAATTTTAATGTCTTTTAGCAAATCTATTTGGAAGATTTGATCTGAACATCTGTATTGGTCTGGTTTTTTAAACCAAATTAATGATTTGAACAAGATTTGAACAAGATTGTTTACACACCCCGATATCTATATGTATTTAACATCTTTTCCATGACTATGGCTGAAAAATAAAACAATAGTCGGCATTCCAAATGTTTTTGAAGCAAATCTTTATTTATATTACAATAAGCATTGCAGCAAACTTTTAGTGGCTTTACTTTCCCACTGCTTATGTTTTTGTAATGCAGAGACTGAGGGCTACAATTTGGGGAAAGGAGAGAATATTTTTACTGGGGTAGATTATGAAGGAAGAAAAAGATGGATTAGTCCTACTTAGCTACTATTTTAAAATAATGTCCCCCAAGTTGGTCTTCCCAGATGTGTTGCAGCTAAAACTCACATGGAGATGGCTAGTAGCTATGTTGGTTAGGAATTCAGAGAAAAGTTGTAATACTTCTGGGAAAAACACATTTCATTTCATAGGGTTTTTATACATGGGCTGCAAAAAAATCCTAATAGCCACTAGAAAACAATTATTTAGTTGGTCATCTGATATTTTGCAACCCAAATACAATACAAATATAACTACTATTCAATTCTGCATACTCATAATTAGTAATATTCTTATGTGCATGTGTGTCTACATAATTAATAATTATTGAACTATATCATTATTGGGAAACCAGCTAGAGAGACAGTTGAGTTGATGGATGATAAGATAATAAAAATATTAAAGGTGTATATTGACCATACAGGGAATCTGAATGAATGCTTTCTCTCTGTCTCTTTTTCACATGGAAAAGAAGTCTGAATTGATATTTTTAGAAGTAGAGTAGGAGGGATTGTGACAAATATGCTAATGAAAAATGGGCATTCTCTCCAACATTCTCCTAAGTTTCTGGAGGAAAAGATTATAAATCCTGTGGAGGGAGAAAAGCATGGCTTGAATGGCTACATTAAAAAAGCTAAGAATCTTTGCTAAAGGAAAAGCTGTGGAAAACAAGAGGCTGAAGGCTGAATATAGAAAAGAAACAATTCAAAACTGATTTCTTAATTAGAAGAATAATCCAATGCATGGTCAATACATGAACAATGTACAAGGAAAAACTGATAAACCCCACATGGAGTGTTAAAGAAAGAAACTGAAGGCTTTATTTTAGTGGGTCAAAAATAAGCTTTGCCAACTGTGTGCACGAAGGTGAACATGTAGCAAACAATTGCAAATGTCATATTTGTAGTGAAAAGAATGATCAGTAGCTGCAGCAAAATCTCACAGACTGACTATAAGCAGCATCATGATCAAATTGCCAAAATTATTTGTTGGAAACTGTTGGAGGTTTGCATTCAAATATAGTAAAACCTACTGGGAGGGTAGTTTAGCTGAGAAGGTTTTGGAAAATGAGCAGATTAAGGATTTATGGGACTAAGATATAGCCAGGCATCTTGTTTATAACATGCCTGATATAACAGTAATTGAAAACAAGAATGTCTGCTTCATTGATGTTGCTATTCTGTATAATGGTAGTCCTAAGGAAAAACAATTGGAAAAGAAATTTCAAAATACTGGGACTTGCAGATAGAAATTCCACTTTTGTTTATGGTCATCCACCATTTCTTAATATTAATCAGTGGAACAGCTTGCCTCCAGAAGTTGTGGGTACTCCAACACTGAAGGTTTTTAAGAAGAAATTGGACAACCATTTGTCTGAAATGGTATAGTGTTTCCTGCTTGAGAAGGGGGTTGGACTAGAAGACTGCCACAAAGAAGAGGGAGTCAAGCTATTCTCCAAAGCACCCAAAGGCAGGACAAGAAGCAACAGATGAAAACTAACCAAAGAGAGAAGCAACCTAGAACTAAGGAGAAATTTTCTGACAGTTGGAACAATTAACAGTGGAACAACCTGCCTCCAGAAGCTGTGAATGCTCCAACACTGGAAGTTTTAAAGAAGAGACTGAACAGCCATTTGTCTGAAATGGTATAGGGTTTCCTGCCTGAGTAAGGGGTTGGACTAGATGACCTCCAAGTTCCCTTCCAACTTTTTTTTTTAATTATTATTATTATTATTATTATTATTATTATTATTATTATTATTATTATTATTATTATTATTATTATTATTATTATTATTATTATTATTGATCATCGCACAGTCAGCTAGATGTTCAGACTGGATTTGGCATTTTTGTCTACCTATCGAGTCCTTACCAAGGACCTGGGATAGGCAGATGTGGATGTTTGATGGTATTACAGATATCGTCGCAGGATGGAAGCAGTTCCTAGTAAGGCCGCCTTTTGTAATTGACTAATGGCGAATTTGTCAATGCCAATGGTGTTCAAGTGGTGCTCCAGTTGTTTTGGGATTGCACCCAAGGCGCCTATTACTATTGGTACGATCCTTGCTTGCCTTTGCCACAGTCTTTCTATTTCTATTTGTAGGTCTTTGTATTTTGTTATCTTCTCCAGTTCTTTCTCGTCTATTCTGCTGTCTCTAGGCACTGCCATGTCCACTATCCAGACTTTTTTGTCTTTCTTATCGACTTATTATTATTATTATTATTATTATTATTATTATTATTATTATTATTATTATTATTATTATTATTATTATTATTATTATTATTATTATTATTATTATTATTATTATTCCTCCAAGGTCCCTTCCAACTCTGTTATTCTGTTCTGTTAAATTGAATAGAAAAATCAGTGGTGATACCAATCATGATTGGAACTTTTGGAGCAATTCTAAAGGACTCCCTTGATTTTGGAAATATTGAATTTATCAGACGAGAACACCCTACTTTAAAAAAAATAGCCACCTGCTTGGAACTGCCTATATTTTTAACACTGCCTTAATAATTCTTAGTTCCTTGGTTAGGACTTGAATTACTAAGTTTCTACCAGTCTCAGACTGTGAATCTAAAAGTAGATTACCTATACAATGATGGCCATACTATCAGGAGCCACCAGGATGAAGCCAACAAGTATCTGTGAATTTTAGACTTGGATAACATCAAGCAAGGACAAGTTAAAAATATTAGTAGAGAAGACATCCAAAAAGTGGGAACATTGCAGAAGACAAAATTGAACAGTGGAAACACCATCAAGGCCATCAATATCTGGGCCATGCCTGTGATATTATACACTGCTGGAATGATTAAATGGAGAGTTTGGCCTGAAAAACAAGAAAACCTATGACTGTTTACTATGCATTACATCTCCATAGTGACATTGATAGATTATACCCAGAGAAATGGTGGCAGAGGCTTACGTCAAGTCAAACAAACTGTCAAAGAAGAAAAGCAGGCATTAGCTGATTACATAAAAGGCAGTTAAGAACAAGCATTGATGTTGATTAAAAATTAGAATTCACTGAATGTACAGGAAACAAAACACAAACATCAGAAAAATAGAATGCTGGCAAGGAAAACATTATATGTTCAATTTCTACAAACGATTGAGGGGAAAATGAATAAAGATAAAATCTGACAATGGCCTACAAATGGAACATTAAAAAAGAAATGAAAGGCTTGATTTTGAGTGCTCAAGAGCAAGCTATTCAAACGAATGGAATCAAGACCAGATTTGAAAAAATCACCAAATGATTCAAAGTGCAGTTTGTACAAAGAAGCAGAAGAAACAATAGATCATATACTTGGCTAATGCAAGAAGATCACAATGATATTACACAGTTGCCAAAATAATTCATTGGAATATCTGTAAAAATTATGATGTGCCAAGTAATAAAAAATTGGTAGGAACACAGCACAACACAACATTTAGTTGAAAAACTAAAAGAAGATGAACAGATTAAAATAGTGTGGGATTTCTGAATAAAACCTGATAAAATCTTGGCATGTATCAGATTTAAATTGTGGTTGAAAAAAAGAATGTGTGGATAATTGATGTAGTAATATCAGGGGATAGTAAAAGATAAAGTTCAGAAAGTATCAAGATTTGAAAATTCAAGTTGAAAGATTATGGCATAAACTGGCATGCTGCTCCCAGTAGTTACTGGCACATGGATGCCAGATGAAAAAATCTTGGATGGTATTTTAAAAATCTGCACATTTAGAAAATTTCCATCTGTTAATACAAAAGACTACACTGTTTGGATCTGCACCAATACTCCACCAATACATTACAACAATCTAGGTTCTTGAGAAGAACTTGAGGCATATGCAGGTAAAGAATTGGCAGCTGTAATTTCATATTGTTGTGAATATATTATAATAATAAGGATATAAATGCCAAATCCAGTGAACCTCTGGCTGACTGTGTGATGATCCGTAATAATAACAACAATAATTTGTAATTTCTTACAATAATGTTGGTTAGGTTAGAGCAGGGCTGTCAAACTGCCGGCCCACGGGCCGGATGCGTCACACCAAAACCGCGCCTACCCCATTGCCGGCAATGGGAAAAAAGTCACGATACATGTCACATGAAATGTCACATGACATCGCGAGTTTGACACCTGTGGGCTAGAGGGTAGGTTAATAGGAAACAGGAGAAGGGAAACATGATGGAATTATAGGAATTATGCACAATTAGAGGCATCTGTGGCAAGTTTAGATGTTAAAATGAGGAAACATATAACATGATGTCATGCTATAAATTCCTCCCTTATATACTTGTTTGCAACATTGTGACACAAGAATGAAAGGAGTGAAGTTTGCACTTTGTGATGTACACTTTGTCATTAGTTCCTCTTGCCTCTCCCAAGGACACCCACGTGCATGGCAGAAATAATGCAATAAATTTATGTTATTCCTTGAATCAATATTTCAGAGTTTGCTTCTAAAAGACACTGATTTTATTCCTTTATTTCTTTATAGTATGGATTTTATTTTTTTGCACTTATTGAAAGCACCTTGGGTGGGGCAAAATTCAATAACAAATAAAATAAATGTAAGAAAATTCAGATGATGAGAAGTAAATAGGTTTTCACACAGTAATTAGTTAAACTATGAAATTGCTGCCAGCAGTTCTGCTAAAGGCAACTGATGTAGAAGTTTTGAAAAGTGGACCAATTAGGTCATGGAGGATCAGGTTATCAATTGCTGCTAATATTGATGGCTGTTTATTACTTTATTACAGACCACCAAGGCATACCACAGTGGTATGCTTTAAATAGTGGTTCCTAAGAGGCGGCAATAGAATGAGACCATTATCTTCCAGTTATGAGCTTCCAAGATGAATCAAGTTGGCCATTTTGTGGCAGTAAAGTCAGAACTAGATGAGCTGATGACAGATCCAGGAGAGCTTTTATGTTTTTATAGTAGTCATGGACAATATGAATTGTGGACCCAACATTTAACTATACTAGTCTTTCATGCAGTATGTAGATCATCATCTAATGCATCTTCCTTCTATATTGAACGAATCTCTATCATTAAAACAACACAATTGTCCTGTTCAGTGCATCTTTGCACATTGCTTCCAAAGTTAGTGCTAGACGGAGTTCAGAATCCTTTGGAGTGAGCAAAGAGGGAAGACCATGGTTTAGATGAGAATTACATACAGTAGATCAGAAAGAGGAAGGGCAATTGGCAGTTCTGTGAGGGAGAGATGGAGGAAGATCAATAGAACCAGGTTTAGTGAGTGGATTCCTTAAAGCAGCAGTGCTATATTTCTTTTAGGATTCCATGCTTGTATAGAAGCCTGGAAAATATTGGGCTACTTTAATAAATAGCAGAGAGGGGCTGTATTTTTGCAAGATCCAAAGCCCATTTTTCAAATCATTCTTAAAGCATGCAGATCCCTATATAATAATGTTTAATTGTTGTACTTTTGGTGATAGATAATGTTATTGTTGGAAGCCACAAGGGTGAGATTTTGTCCTTAATTTTTTTTTAATGATTGACTTAGTACAGGTATGTGTCTTTATCCAGATTTCCTGCAATTGGGTTCTAAAAGAGACTCCTGATTTTCCAACTATATGTAATTTTAACTCTCAGCCTTGACATTTATTTGAAAGGGCAGGGCATACTGGCTTTTAATAAACTAATTAACAAGTTAAGTATTTAAAAAAATAGGGAGGAAGGGGCAGGATGTAATTCAAAATCTAGATGTAACAGACCCATATTCTGTTATTCAGATGTTTGAGCTGGAAAAAGTGGTGCCCATTATTAATATGTGAGGCTCATCTATTCTGTTATTAAGGGTCTTCTAT
Source organism: Azemiops feae (assembly GCA_023970755.1). NCBI lineage: Eukaryota > Metazoa > Chordata > Lepidosauria > Squamata > Viperidae > Azemiops > Azemiops feae. The sequence goes on along the minus strand of JALGBA010000239.1, from coordinate 634,717 downwards.
TCCAGAGGATGGAAGAGATTTTTTATAGAAAAGTCCAGTGTCTCGCTGTATAAAGGCATTCGACAACTCCACTGACCAATGAAATGTCTCTTACCTCATAGTAGCTGTCATAATATTGTTAAGAATTTTGCTACGGCAGAAGCTATTTTAACATTTAACATTCATTCAGTCAATCATTCTAAGTACAGTAATTTAGGGAAGATGTCATGGGGCATTTCAAAGTAAACATGCATAAGATTGTGCAATAAATGATAAAAATAACAAGAAAAACACCTGAAGAAACTTTTCAGTATCTTGTTTGAGTTTTTGTTTTTCTATCAGAAAGAAAAAATTAAAATAACAATAATGCCAGCCAGATTACTCAGTTTTGGATTACTCATTCATATTTTGGTTATTTTAACCTGCTTAGCTGGGAAACGGTACACGGACAGAGATGAGTGTAAAAGAATCTTTGGGTGTGGAACTGTATTAAGAACGATATTTATGACTCTCCTCCAGTAAGCAATGGTGGATGATTCAAAGAAAGAAACATCTATCACTACAATACAGCTACTTACTTGTACATAACCAGAACAAAGGTAAAAAATAAAACTTTTTTGTGAACCACTCTCTTCCCCCCCCCACACACATACTTCGGTTCTGATTATGTAATTACTTCCTTTTTACGACCGTGTAATCCTTTAATTCAGGGTAGTGTCACTGTAGCTGAATGGAGTTGAGCATTTACAGACTGGATGCCCTTCCTGATGCCTATGTGGAGTTTGCAGGAGATATTTTCTCTTTGCATCCTGAGAGAGAATCATCTACTGTTACCTAGGATTCAACTCTCAACCTTCCGAGTGGGAGGTGAGAGTCTTCACCACTAGGCCACCATGCCGTTCATAGTTTTAAAAAAAAAGAAAGAAAAAACCCACAGCAACTGAAGTCAAAAACTTATATTACACTAACAGAGATGACACACAAGCAACTTGGTTCATCTGTCTGTTGTGCATTCAGAAGAAAAAAAACCATTCAACTCTAGCATTACTGAGAAGAGCAAAATAATACTGAATGATTTTTAGGAATTCTCCCTATTGTGTTGATCTAACACTGAAATTGAAAATTAAAGTTTAAAATTATTTTTTAATTAAAAAACTAGCATTTTTCATATGCCATCAGATCAGGGCTTCCCTTAACAGTATTTGCTTTTGGGTGGTTTCTTAAAAGAACTTTAAAATAGTATGACACATAGTTAAAGTAGTACATTAAAATAGTTATCTGTTGCTATATGATAATATCTCTCATAAATAAATAAATATATAATGTTTCTGTCTTTCTTTCCAATTTATAATTATGTTCAGTTATCAAGAAAAACACCAACTTATAGCTTTAAAGAACACTGTCTACATCCAATTCTTGATATGATGTTAACATTACTGCTTGTGAAGAATTTTTAATTCAGATCTATCTCATTTATACTTTCAAATCTATATCTCAGCCAATGTATTCCTCATGATTACAATAAACATGTTTTTATTTGCCGGGTATATATAAAAATCTCTGAATGTTGATGCAAATAAATGTACTGAACATACATTGAAGACAAAATTACTCATAGCCAATGTATATATTAGAAATAGGATTACTTGGAGAAACACATATAAACATCTACTGTATATAACTTGATCAGAGTAAAACCAGATTAGAAAAGGAAGAAAAGGAAGAACTCAAGAACACAGTTTCAGATTCCTGTTAGCAAAATCCTGCCATCTATTGTGTAAAGATAGGATATAATTTCCAGAATGAAACAATAAAGAATAATACATTATTTCTTTGTGTGTAACACAAAGAATTCATAAAATATGAATATTTTTTTCCAGATTTTTCCAAACCATATATTGATATAGATAATCTGTGTGGGTGCATGCACATCCATTTTCCACTCTCTGACCATTGTCTTTGGCTAGTCATTTCATTGCTTTCATTTCCTGTGGTGTGCCATTTGTGTCATTTATTGTTATTTTCTCTGTCTTGATTTCCTAACCTGGATTTCCTTGTCTTGGCTGAATGACAAATACAGAAATAGATACTTGCTGAGTGATAGAAAACAATTGGTGAGTAATGTTCACTACCATCTTTATGTACAGTATCTTTGACTTTGGGGTTAGAAAAATTCCTCCAGGTCCCAATATAGGCTCCTGATGAACATGGGATTTCTGTATATTCTTGTAGGAGAGAAATCCCATTTTGGGATTTTTTTTTCAGAAGATGTCCAGTTTTAAGAATGTCTCAAGACTCAACCCAGGGATGAGACATTGGTTCTCATCCTACATATCTTTGCCAGGACTAAAAGGACCAGTAGCTCACCAGAATTATTGCCCAGCTCCCAGACCCTTCCCCCTCAGAATAGACTCCATGAACCAGGAAGGCATCTGCCTGAGTGGTTTCCATATGTTATTGCATTGTTCTGGACTTAAAAAAATGTTTTTGCCCATTGGCTTAGCAACTGTTTCTGTATCTTTTCTTCACGGTCATTTTCCTTACTTTCTACATCCTCTATTTCAGACGTCCCCAACCTTTTGAGCACCAGGGACCGGTTCCGTGGAGAGGTTTTCTGCGGACTGGAGGGTGTGTGGTTTCATGTACTGCCTGCATCCCACGGATGGGTCTTTGCTTCTTTGCATGGACCGGTTTCTGGCATGCTGCGGCCTGCTGCCAGTCCATGGACCTCTGCTCTATGTGCCCCCCAAAACTCATAAAGGCTTTGAGCTAAGAGTACATTTTTTTACTGCTTCGTGTGCCAATGTTTCTTTTTCTTCTGTTTCTTTCATTCATTGAAATCTATTAGCTAAAAAAGAGGACTATGTGGGGAAATTCATAATATTGAATTCCTCCCTCCCTCTTGATATTACATTGAAAGATATTAGTTTATTTCCTTAAATGAAAAACATTGATCTTTCAAATACTGAATAATTTTGTGGCTAGACCCTTTGTTAGATATACTTCCTGCCTCTAAGGTAGGGTACATAGCATTCTATGCTCCATTTTTTGCCCATAACAACATTCCTGTGAGGTAGGCTGAGCTGAGACAGAGTGATTGGCCCCAGATCACCCAGTGAGTTTTCATGGTTAATGGTGGATTTGAATCTGGGTCCCTCAGTGCCATCCTATAACATTTTAACCACCACACCACGCTAGCTTGGGTTCCTAATCCAAGTGTAGTTCCCTATCTAAACTTTGTTGTATTTCAGAAGGTCAAGAAAAAACCCTCCTGTTACTGTTCTGTTCACCCTTATTTGTTCTAAGTCCTCACTTTCCTGTCTGGTGAGCAATAGGGTGAACTATCCTGAAAGATGTCAAAATTGCATTGTTGGAGTTCTCAGATCTGGTTTTGCGTCTTGCTGGTGTCTCAATATCTACTAGCTAACATTATCAATGCAGGAATTCTGAAGTGATGCCAAAACTGATGATGTCACATAGCAGATAATGTAGTACTAATACTAATATCTGTAGAGTAATAAAATGTCTGCAACTCTCAAACCAGGTTCATAGAATGTCATGCCCTCCTAAGCTACATGAATTCACCATAACCACAATGTCAATGTTTTCTGTCATTTTTTGTTCTTTTTGTTGCAACTGGTGACTTCAGTCAGGCAGAATATGGCCTTTAGTCTTGTGTAGAAAAAACAACATAAGCAAAGTTTGCTGGATCCGGTCAACAGCTCATCTAATCCTTCATTTAGTTCCACACAATGGGCCACTAAATGTTTTCAGGAAGTTTACAAAGAATAACCAGGAAGATGATTGTCTATAACAACTGTTGCTTCCAAGCAGCAATTATGTAACAAATATTGCCTGTGATTTAAGAAACAGTACACCATAGGTAGTAATAAAACTAATATTCCCCTTTTAAAACCATAGAGTCCATCTAAATTATAAACAACAAACCTTATGTTAGGGTTGTCTATTTTGTTGTTTGAACCCAACCAGTGAATTCTACTGTTGAAAGAAAAATCATCAGGTCCAGTTCCAAGCCAGGAGTAAATAAAATACAGGCTAAGACGCTGGAAATAAAATGGAGGCTAGCTGTTTGGAAAGAAGGTTTAATGATGAGCAGAACCAACAACAGCATGCAGTTCTGGGACAGCTGACAAAATGGATTTGAGAGTGGGTGGGTTTTTATACCTTCTTTAGGACTTTGTGTTTGAGATGCCTGTTGTGAAATGTACTTTGACCTGTGTAAGAATGTGCCCTTTTGGTATTCCAATTATTGTTGCCTGACTCCCATTATGGCTGGGACGTCCTGTCCTGTACTTGGAGCTGGGTGGGGGAATGTAAATTTTTAATCCCATCAGCCATGGGGGCTGGAGGTGTTTTGTTTATGAATAGATTGGCTCAGTCTTTCTGAATATCCATTAAAAATCTCCAAATGGCCTTTTTGCTTGAGGCTTTTTTTCTATAGCAGGAAGACTGGGGCTGTTTCTGCTTTTGTTAAGATTTTTTCTCCTTTTCTCCTTCAGAGGAAATATTCTATCCTGCCTCTTTTAATATTCCCCAAAATATTTCATTCTCGGGGTGGGGGGTGGGGGGGTGGGAGTGCTGACTTCCTACACTACCAAGAAGTATTTTGCAGTGTTATTCAGAATTATACTGTGTGACTATTGCAGTCAAATGGCAAGGAAGTGGCAACAAAACCCACTGAGGTCATACTACAACTCAGCTGGCATCTTTGAACATCAGCAGATTGGCATCCTAATTGTGATTGCTTGCTAAGCTTGAGTGTGGGTTTTCAGCTGAAAGCATCTTAAATAGGCTTATTGTTTAATGACCTGGCCATTGGGAGGCAGCAAAGCAACACCAATGGGGAAGCATTTGCTGTCTATTGAAAAAAGTTCATGAATATTGGAATAAGTATCCATGCCTACCTGGCTTCAGTGCTTTCATCTATTGATGGGTGGAAGAGAAAGAGAAAGAGAAAGAGAGGAAGAAAGACAAGGACAGGCTGGAAAGAAAGAAAGAAAGAAAGAAAGAAAGAAAGAAAGAAAGAAAGAAAGAAAGAAAGAAAGAAAGAAAGAAAGAAAGAAAGAAAGAAAGAAAGAAAGAAAAAGAAAGAAAGAAAAAGAAAGAAAAAGAGAGGCAAACTTTGGATTGTATGAAAGTGATAGAGAGTGGAAAAAAAGGAGTTAGATGGAGACTTCTTCAACCTGACAATTTCAGTCTTCTCAAAATTCACTGGCTAGACATTGCCACTATAACTGTTGCATTTAGAGAGGTCAGGTTCAGGAAAATTGCTAAAACCTGCCTTTTAGAGAGTGACTCACCTAGTTTGGCATGAATTGGCAGTGCTCCTTGGTTATTCAGGGAAACCTCTGTCTTAGGCTTAATAAGAAATGACATGGGTTGGACCAGGGACTTTTTGCACAAAGCAGCCACACCCAAACTAGCACTTTTGTTGCTTTGTCTTCTGTTTTGTTATGTTCAGAGCAAGTGTTGTTGAATCCTGGGAAATGTCATTTTCAAAGATTTTTTAAGCTTTCCACATCACCTGGATGCGACTGGAAAATTGATAGTTAATGGGTACTGTCTGTGCAGGTAGAATAAGGAGAAACTGTACATGGCACATGCGAAAATGCTATCTCTTCATACCACATCATGAAAGGAACCATACTATGATTGGGGCAATTGGATTTTATTTATTACATTTATGGAATGAGGACAATCAACCAGTGGAACAGCTTACCCCCAGAAATTGTGGGCGCTCCATCACTGGAGATTTTTAAGAATAAACTAGACATTCGCCTGTCTGAGACAGTATAGGTTCTCCTGCTTGAGCAGAGGGCTGGACTAGAAGACCTCCAAGGTCCCTTCCAGCTCTATTCTATTCTATTCTATTCTATTCTATTCTATTCTATTCTATTCTATTCTATTCTATTCTATTCTATTCTATTCTATTCTATTCTATTCTATTCTATTCCATTCCATTCCATTCCATTCCATTCCATTCCATTCCATTCCATTCCATTCCATTCCATTCTTTATTATCTGATTGAAGGTGAATAATTCCCCATGAACCAATCTACTAGTGGAAACCACGCAAGTTTATCTGAACAGCCCTTGGGACAGACCACAAAGTTCTGCCCACTGAAGAGGAAGTTTCACTGAAGGTTTTTGTGGTTCTCCCTTCCTAGTTCCCATTTAAAATACAAGTATTGGTTTAAGATAATTTATGAGCCAGCATCTACAAATGCATAGGCAAGCTATAAAGGAGGCTACCTGAATCGATGGCCCTTGGTAATTTGAAGGTCTTGCTTCAGGCATTTGTTTAACTCCTTCATCTTGCACACCACACCTAGACAGCAGCAGTGTACAGCGGAAGTGTAGAGGACAGAGTGCATGATACTGATTTGTCCAACACTACAGTACACCCGCACATGCGCACGCACACACATACACAAAGTCATGAGGCCATCACACTTTATATTCTGTTTGTATGTGTGTGTGTGTGTGTGTGTATGTATGTGTATATATATATATATATATATATATATATATATGTGTGTGTGTGTGTGTATTTTGTATCTATCTATCTATCTATCTATCTATCTATCTATCTATCTATCTATCTATCTATCTATCTATCTATCTATCTATCTATCTATCTATCTATCTATCTATCTATCTATCTAATCTAGTGTGATGGTCCCATGACTGAATATTTTATTCTATAGGTATGTACTGTATGAACAATTTCTTTTGCTATGCTAATGGACTTATAAACATTTTCTTTTTTAAAATAAACAATAACTTGTGTTTTACAACTCTGCCTGAAAGTAGAATCTGGGTGTGTTTGTGTGCCAATAGCTGCACACTGCAATTGTTTTATTGCCAGTAATGTCAATTGGAGGTTATTTAAGGTGAAGGGTGTGAACTCAAGAATCTGATTTTCTTCCCAGCTTTTAAAACTGTAAACATTTTGAAGAAATCTTACATTTTCCCTTTATATTTGGAACTGCAGGCTTCTCCTTGCTGAATTAGGCAATGGGGATTCAAAATGTGTTCTTTATTTAATCTTGAGTATTTATCTAGATTAAACACTGCATTCTCTTCAGACTTTTAAATAAACATTGCCTTCTAGCAGTTGAATTGCTTACAGTTAGGCAAGGCATATGGATAAAAAAAATGTGACACAAATTGCAAAGAAACATTGAGTGACTTCTTTCTGCATGAATTGTGGCACA